>OX243818.1:28896439-28975385 GCA_945859605.1 Lumbricus rubellus
TCTTTGGTAAAAGGTTTTTTCTGACACTGTTCTGAAAGTTCGAGAGTAGGCCTAAAAAATCGAGAGTTCTGCGCACAAAACCTCTGCTAGGCCTAAATAAAATTCATCTGTGGGCTAGTTTATGGAAGAGCCTATAGTTGGGCATTATTGACAGAAATGCGATGGCTTATACACGAGTGCGCATGCGTGGGTAGTTCGCGGGTTACAGTGATGCCACAGCTGGGCTTTTTCCACTAGAGCTGGGTTTTTTGGCCTTCGTCTGGGTTTTTGGGTTTTTTCGGCCCAAATCTGGGTTTATTTTGGTGAGTTGACCATTTTGTACTTACAACACATGAATATTCTGTGAAATTCATTGTAAAATGGTCGTGATACATAATTGTTCCCTATACTAATTTTAAACTCCACAATAAAGATCTCATGTGCACGTTGTCAATTCACAAATAATTTTTAACCTGAAGAATAGCCATGCACAGAAAATTAATAGGCTAAACCATTTTGACATCTCAAAATAGGTCAGGTCACTCCTCTCTCCTTGTTAAGCCGTATTGACATCTATAACATGTATATAGGCCTACACTGTACTGACTGTAGGTCAGGTCAATACTCTACTGGTAGGCCTATAATAGGCCTACAGGCCTAGTTGTTGAAGAGCAGTATGAGAATTGTGGAAAAATAACTGGGGGGTTGCCCCGGGTTGGCCTATGATAAACTTGAAATTTGGGTATGAAAAACATACTTTAACATGGAGCTCTAAGAAAGACTGGGGGCTTGAACCCCCCAAACCCCCGGCAATTCTAACCCTGTTGCAGAGTATTATAATGTTCTAGGTAGGCCCTATAGTTAAAACTTTGGATAGCTGATGTAGGCGGCAGTAGGCCTATCAGTGACGTAACTAGCGTTGGGCTTGGGGGGCTTAAGCCCCCCCAAACGAGGCTGAAGCCCCCCCAAATGAAATCAAGCCGTTGTATGCTTACGGCTAATTTAAATAGACTACCGCATGGACGGCGTACATGCAGTTACAGGCGACCGGCCATGACTGCCTAAAAATGGCTCCATTTGAGGTCGACACAGCCAAAAATGCTCTGATCGCTGGGGCTCCGCCCCAGACCCCGCTGGGGAGCTTACGGTAAAGACAAAACCTTTCTCGTTTACAGTAGCAGTTTTTTTTTATCCTGGTAGCTTGAGCATTGCGACAATGAGAAACGACTTATTCTTAAAGTTTTCGCGACTTTTCCGTTCACAAATAGCTGGCAAAGAAGAGCCTAAAAATGGCTCCATTTGAGGTCGACACAGCCAAAAATGCTCTGATCGCTGGGGCTCCGCCCCAGACCCCGCTGGGTGAGCTTACCGTAAAGAAAAAACCTTTCTCTTTTACAGTAGCAGTTTTATTTTTAGCCTGGTAGCTTGAGCCTTGCGACAATGAGAAACGACTTAGGGCCTATTCTTAAAGTTTTCGCGACTTTTCCGTTCACAAATAGCTGGCAAACAAGAGCCATAAAATGGCTCCATTTGAAGTCGACACAGCCAAAAATGCGCTGGTCGCTGGGGCTCCGCCCCAGACCCCGCTGGGGAGCTTACGACGCTCCCCCAGACCCCCTAGTCGGGACGGGCTTCGTGCCTTCGGCACTCGCAACTTCGCGCCTTCGGCGCCGCCACTCACGACCAATTACAATACAGCGTCCTGGCACTTCTTTTTTTACACTTTAACCACTGGTCATACTTAAGGCTTAAGCCCCTCCAAACGAAAAATCCTAGTTACGTCCCTGAGGCCTATTAAGAAAATTTGGCTGGAAACCTCGGACAACTTAAAAACTTCGTATGTTAGGCCTATGTGTTTACAATTCTGGTACAGACTGGTAGGCACGACCCGCTACACATGCGCACACGAATATATCGATTAAGCTTATAGTCAGTCTCTGACAACTTTAACAATTGATATTTTATAAGTTTAATTACATTTTATTCGACCCTTTTGACGAACATTTTGTTAGCCTCCATACGAACAAGCAAAAAATCAACTTAAGTTGAACAAAGGGGGTCTAATTATAGCTTATATTAATAGTCTGGGTTTTTCTGGGGTTTTTGGGAAAGAAATCTGGGTTTATTTCTGAAACCTCAGTGGCAACACTGGCGGGTTACGAACTTACGAAAACGAAAGAATCATCATCATCATCATCATCATCCATAGGCTCAATGCCCGTAGGAGTCTGACGCCACTCTCTGTCTGAGTCTGTCTCGCGTCATGCTTCCCAGCTTCAACCGGTCCGGTCAGCATGTCTGCTCCATACCATTAACATCTTGGAGCAGCTATACCACCTTATCCGATTGAAGAGAATATTGGGAGAGAGGCGTATAACGAAAGAACAGTGAAAGTGATATTTTGTCTAATATTTATAATTTGATGGGTTTGTGTGCTTTAGCAATTTTTTCCAGAAATTAAAGACGATGAGTTTATAATATTATTTTGATTGTTTTTTTATGCATGAAGAAATCATTTCTGAGCGGCTGAGCCGGATATCTTGATCGACCTTCACCACGCCGGAATCCCCGGCTTTCGGCTGAATCCCCAAAATCGATTTTCACAATTTCTAATGATTTTTAGACACTAATCTTAATAGGTCGACTATTCGATGTATTCTGTTTAACTTTTAATAAATTTCTGGGTTCGACGGCTACAGCTATGTAAAACGTCAAAAAATGCAAACGAAACAGGTTTGATTTGGGAAAAACCTAGGTGGTATCCCCCTCCCCTCTTCCTTGGTAGCCCGAGGGTTAGGCCTATAGATATTAAATTTCAAAGACGCGTGGGTTGCCCTCGTTTTTGACGTTTTGGAACTCACGTCTAAAGTTATAGGCCTAGCGACGTTCAGAAGCTCATAACTTCAAGACATTGTGCAACGATGGACAGGATAGCCTACTGCAGCGAATTTATACATGGAGCAAACAAACCAAGATCTTGCCAGAGAAGAGATAAGGGAACTAAAGGATATAGGCTATCCCCTCCGACGACGGAGACCAACACATAGGCCTACATGCTTGTTGATGATGATGATGATGAAAATTTTCATTGAAATCGGAGACGGAGCCATTATTTTGTTGAATTGAGGCGGAATGACCGATAATCACCGATTAGCGTTAAATACTGTTTTTAGGGTTTGCTACATGTTGCGAAGAAGAGGTCTGGTAAAAAGTTAATATATTCTACAAATATGGAACTATTCTAAAAAATTATACAAAATTTTATTCAGGTTTAAGAGCTCTTTCCAGCGGTCTATTGAATGGCAGTTAATTATTTTGCACTAAGAGTATTTCATAAGAAAACCTGCAATTTTCTCTCAATAATGCAATTTTTCTGAACTTTGGCCCTCTGGTGGGGGCTGAAGACATTAATATTTTTAAAACTTTTCCGCATTTCTTGACTTCTGTCATCAATGGGCAACTTTTGGTTGCTATTACTTTTTGAATTTCTGATGTTCGTTTTTTTCACTTCTCCCTAATACATATATGCAAGAACATACATATAACACAGAATAGAAATTGAGCATACTCGTACTATTGTTGCTATTGAGCAATTCTTTCACTTACTATTGCTCAGTGCATAATTAATATAAGAGTGGAAATATGATGATGATTATTGATCATGTAAATCTGAATATCTTTATTTTTAAATGCAGCTGAAAGGAATTGAAGTAAGTTCATCAAGCAATTCGTCGCTGCACAAAAACCCAGAGATGAACGCCATCGACGATGAAGAATTTTCGACTGATGAAGAAAAGGTAATTTCTTTGGATGCAGTTTCTAATTTTTTCTTTGTTTTCTTTGTTGACAATGTTATTTGCAGTTACTACCAGTATTTATTGATAATTCATTCAGTAAAGAATTCTATAGCACTCTTCAAAGGCAATACTTAGAAGTGCTTCCGATTCTAGCACGGCAAAAAATACTGTTTTGTGTTGAATAAGAGTAAGAGCCCAGGAAGCAGACGTAACTCCTGTGGGAGCCCATTTAACCCTTTAATGCCGAGATGGTAGTAAATGGTATGGGAATACCTATACCCTCCGGCATTAAAGGGTTAAGACCACTGGGCCTACCATAAAAAGACTCGATTCTGCATAGTTGCAGTTTCTTGAAAGGGAACACCTCAAAAGTACTTTTAATCTGGCATCCAAAGTCATCTGATGGCAGTGGGTAGATGTCTTCTAGTGATGCAATGAAGCTTAAGAGGATGTGAATGTTGTTGTTGCATTTTGATACAAAGGTCAGACCATTCAGCGATTTCAGCGAACTCATGGTTCGACCAGCTTACCTCGCTGTACTTCTTCATTACCTGATATCGAACAGCGATCCTGCGCCACTGGTATGATGTGCTTTCTTTACATTTAAAACAATCTGATTGAGAGAACTGTATTTCTCATGCGTATGCATAAAACTTGTATAAGCATGGGCATGTATTTACGGTTATCTGTATTGAAGTAAGTATTCCTGTGACATATTTTAGAATGTTACCAAATGAGATCTGCTATTGACAATAACATGCATCTTCTGTCTTCTGCATCTGTTTTCTTGTACAGTTGTTCCACATGATAACAGAGACATATCCGCAGGGTTCAGGAAAGGAATTGAGAAAGTGGGCCTACGAGATCCTATCGACATTCCTCGTGGACAAGGCGGTAAGTTCAACACATCCAATACGATTATCTTGTTTAAATCACAAATATATCGACCACTTCTTCAGAGAGACCACTCTCAGAGGAAAGAGAAGAGTTCTTTTAGCTATCCTGAGTAGCGGCCATGGGTATAGACTATAGAGGGGTAGGCCTAATGACTTCATTTTCTTAACATCAGCATATGAGAGTGGATGGCTATTCCTCTCCCTCACAGTCTCCTCTTCCCACCAACAGTTTATGATATTATTTACTCGCTATAGCAGGGCACAACAGAAAACGTGAGGCAGATTTCTGGCTGGATGTGAACCCCAGGGAATTGCCATTTTCCTCTGCCTTTGCACATGAGTACACGACTACACGTGGCTAGTCCTCTACTTTGGCACCTAATCTTCCCACGGACATTGGACCATCAGTATACTCGTTTGACAGAGAGTAAACGAGAGAGCACAGGCTGATTAAAACCTCTGATGTATTGGTTGAAAGTCTTACCACTAAGATATCACGTGCCCCAATTAGCACAACGTAAATACAATCTTAAGACTGCTGCTAAAAGTTATTAAAAGAGGGTGATTTTCTGTTGTGTTTTGTTCAGCCTTTGAAGATAAGCATCGATGAAATGCAGTTGGATAGCATCAACTACATTCTTCTCAACAAGCATGACAAAGAGGATCTAATGAAGAATGTTTTCGCGCAGGCAAGGCAGACCACTCCAAGCATGATTAATGACCTCATGGCCGACTTCCGTAGTAAACAGGCTCTCGGTAAGCACCAAGTTTCTATGTTTATTTATGTGCCTGATTTATATGTTCCTTAATATTGACCTTGAAGTGGGGCTATAATAAATCTCCATAGTGAATATGTTAAAATGTCTCATTTGTATGCAAGAGAGGCATAGCGATTAACTTTAATTTATGCAGCAAAATTCTGCAGATATCTAATTTCTATGCAGAAACAAATTCCAGCTTAGTGAATCTACAATCTGTCATAAAATGCCTCTCATTGCAGTGCATAGGTCATTCAGTTATAATTATAAGGTCTTTTCCTGCATGCACAAACAATGTATGATGGGTCACTATATGGAGGAACTTTGCAGACTCAAACTAAAGTTACCAATCAAATATCTCTAGAAGGATTACCAGTATGTATTTTTAAATAGTTTATAATCCAAAAAAATGTAAGTGCGTTACTTGACAGACCATAGTATTGTTCTGGTAATTTTTCCATCAATTTTATAGAATTTGTAAGAATGGAGTATTTACGTTGTCTGTGTTTCTGCTTGCAGGTCTCGGAAGTATTTATGGTGACTATGAGCTGAAGGACAATCTTGACCATGCAGAAGAATGTAAAGTCATAGAGAAGGCTCTGTGGAAGCATTTTGAGCGATTTGTGTAAGCTGAGTAAACCTTGTAAGACCGTTGAATGTAATGTTCAATTACTGTGCTGCATTGTTTTCCAGTCTTGAGTCTGTTGATTAGTGATTCCTGTGCACTGCTGTCTGTGGAGATATGCAGGTCTCTTCCATTCTTAAACCCAAGCCCATGCTTATGCTTTTTACCATCCTGGAGAAGTTTGCTGTTGTACTTACATACTGTTGTCTTAACTGTGTGCAGTGTAAAATTCAAACAGTCATAAAATGGACTTGTTTACTTCAGTTATGAAGGTGCACATGAAAAAATTAAATAAATGGCATCTGTTAAAAATGATTAAAATTCATGAAATTAAAATGGCCTTGGCACTATCTTACACTACCTTGAGTGATGTATTTGAAATTGCTACAGTTCTTCAGCCAGTCAAGAAGAGTATAAGGACAGGGAACGAAGTGCCGCAATGGCTGCAGCTCTGGCATTCTTCTTCAAGCAGCACGGATACACGCATGCCAAGAACAACCTGTTACTGGAGCGCTGTGCGACGTTCAATGTCAAAGACAAGACCAAGTTCCCGATGTTCAGCAAGCCATCGACAAAGGTAAATCACAACCAGTGCACACACTTCTCTGTATGTAGACCTGTGGTTTTGTGCACTTGGGTTTTCTATGTATTTGTAAATGTACATTTGGCTCTGATGAATTTATGATGTGGTTAAGTCGTGCAATGTTTTAATTTCTGGATACATTCTACCTTCCTTGGTTGTAAGCATGTCTGTAGATTTGTATGTGTACTGGAGTGTATGTATGTATCTATCTAGACATTTTATGGGATCTTTTAAGCACCTCTATATCCCGACTGATATAAGCCTTATGCGTGTGCAGTTGTAGGGAAAATATTTACTATGGCACTTTCTAAGATTCCTCACAATGGTGCTGCACTTGTGACTGTCTAAGTGACTGTGCTAAGCATTTGCAATGTAAGACAATTTGAAAACAACAATATGCTAAACGGAGTTCCTGTTACTGGACAACAGCAGTCGTATGTATTTGTCAGTGTGTCTGCAACAGGTGCTCTGCCGAAACAGTTCTAAGTTATTGAATTTGTTGTCTGTCTGCTTCGGTGTGCTAGGCCATATTCCAGAAGGGTCATCACTTGTTACCACAGCAGTACGTCGCGTTGACGTTCTGCCAACTTTGCCAGAATCCTTTGTGCGGAGTTGGAAACCAAGGCTACCAGTGCCAGAGTAAGTCTGTCAACTTTTAATGTTTATCTATTATTTCTAGATGTTTATTTATTTAAGTCACTTGTTACATGAACAGTGAGTAAGTCCGTTTATGAAGCACAGATGATGACTGTTGCAGACTATCCAACATGGAGGCTTGTAAAGGCCAGAGAAATATAAATGGGCGCTGACAACTGTGCTATTAAGTGATGATAGCTAGTTGCACTTTTTGTGTTTGACGATTTACTCCAGCGTCAGCTTCTTTGGCGTCATTGTCGTAATGCACTAAGCATTGTTGCTTTAAGTGCCATCGTAGTTAAACACTATCTTTGATTACAATCTTATCTTATCTTATCTGACCATTTATGAAGCGCTTTTTGCAGCAAGAGCCTTTTAGAAGCGCTCCCAGTGCGTTCAACACGAGAAAAAAGGCAAGTTTTTAGACGAGAGAAAGACGAGGATACACTACCAGATGGGGCTCCCCCCATCAGTTCGCAGAGCGAACTGATGGGGAGGCCCATTCCATAGGGAGGGACCAATGCAGGCAAATGATCTGGATTGCGCCATGGCATCCTGACTCGGGGGACAAAGAGGTTAAGCCGATCAGAAGACCTAAGAGGACGCAGCGAAGTGGCAGAAAGGGGCGAAGTATCTGATCACACAAAGTATCTACTTTGGAGCAAGACCCATTTGAGACTTGTTGGCCAAAATTAGGACTTTAAATTTTATACGGGCTGAGAGTGGAAGCCAGTGAAGTTGTTCAGTCATGAATAAAGAAATGTGGGAAAATCGAGGAAGACGGGCAATGAGCCTAGCAGCAGCATTGAGTACAGATTGCAGAGGAGCTAGGCGAACCTTAGGCAGACCAATAAGGACAGAATTACAATAGTCAATCCGAGAACATACAAAATCGTGAACAATCGGGGTAAAGATCGAAGATGTGACAGATTTGCGAATAGCCGTGAGATGCCTTAGCAAAACATTCTTAAAGAAATCATATTATTGGAACGTGATTCTGCGGAAATTTGAAAAAATTGAAGAATGTTTTTACACAGCCGCAACTTCCGAAGTAATGCATAATTATGTATTTATTGAGATTTTCAGGGATTGTGGCAAAATCCTTCCTCTATAAATCCTGCTATTTTCATAGAAAAACGTCGATTGGTTGCAGAGAAATTGCATATTTGCTGGTGGGGCATTTTTTATTGAGCCACCCTGTAGACTGACCTTTCTGCTGAATTTTCAGAGTGCGACCTGAACTTCCATAAGCTGTGCTCTAACAACCTCAAAGAGTCGTGCTGTGGAAAGAAAACGCGTTCAACTGTCGCAGCGGACAAGCCGAAGCCTCCTCCTGCATCCACTGTGTTCGACAAACTGAAGAGAAAGCCAAGCGCAGCAGCAACTTCAGCAATGGCTGCCTGTCAGAACAGTTTTCCTGCTTAAATCACTATAGCCCAGGCAACCTGCTTCATCGGCCCGATGGTGGACCACTAACTAACCTGGTGGGTCTGCTGGTGAGGTCGACCGCATCCTGGGAAGGAGTCAGACGTGATGGGTTCCTCTCTTCCGAATCCCCTAAAGCAGACATTATGGCTGAAGCTGCTGATGCTACACTCTTAAAATTCCATAGTTCTTTTGACCGATTTCAACGTTGAGTCAGCTAAGATTTTATAGGTGAAAATGGCTTCTTATCCTTAAATCTGATCCACCTAATTCTCCGTAGTCAACTGAACGTATGTAATTTGCCTTACAATAGCTAGCCGATTCCTTTTTGGATTCTTTGGAACGCTAGCTCTGGATCCATAGCTGAAGCTCCTATGTCTATAGATGTGAGGGCCCGAGGTGTAACCCGTATACGCAGATAAGCATTATCGCTTAGTCAGATCTTCTCTGGCGATCGCTTATCTCAACTTAGCCACTTTCTTTAATTACCAATTAGGCATTATTGTACATGTAGCTGGTAGACTTTGTTAACCTATCTAAACACCCATAGCTGGATCAACTTATCCATATAATATACCTAATATAGCTTGCGTATTATAATTAAATGAGCATGGCCTCAGTTAGATGAACAATGCCGAATTAACTCATTCATTTTATATTATATGTAGCGTGCCTTCTATAGGCCTAGCTAGATTAGCATATAATATTCAGAAGTGGCAGCTTGCCTATTATAGTAAGATGAGCATTGGTTCATGGTAGACGAACATAGCCGAATTAACTCATTCAATGTATGTGTAGCTTGCCTACTATAGCTAGATCAGCACATAATATTCAGAGGTGGCAGCTTTTTCTGCGTTGTTAAATTAACTTGTTTATAGTTGATTAAACTTGCTTGCTAAAGCAGCGCGTTATCACGATTTATTTATAACCTATAACTTGTAGCTAAAGCATATTATACACATTGTGCTCAACAGTCGAGACTAACTGCGTGTTGCTGTTTAACGGCACCGTGTCATATCAAGGATGATTAGGCAGTGGCGGAGCATAACTGGCCGTGTCAGTTGGGAACAGTGTTGGTCTTCGTTTTCCACTTTCCCCACCATCTTTGTCGCAATAAATTTTTTGTTGTTTTAATCATGACGTAAGAAATACTTTTTTCGTATTTCTTACACTTGTTGTCGTCGTCTTCTTCGGCTTCTTCACCGTCTTCAACAGAAATGAACAACGATCCCGTCACTGATAAAAAACAAAGGCATCTACGTCATTTTGTGATGACGTCATATTTGAGAATTGAATTGTGACGTGAGTTGAGTTTATTATAAATAGGAAATCGCAACGGATGTAGTAAGTAATCTTTTGGGACAACTTCAATGGCGCGTTTCTGTATCTAATCATAATATAGGCTGTACTTACATTATAAACTGTAGCATGTGTGCTGTTTTTCTTATATAGGCCTAGGCGTACCATCGACTAGTGACAACTTAATTCGACTGTTGGTCGGTTTGTGTCTTCAGAAGATGCATTCGTTGAATTTCGAATATCTATACTTCTGATTTTGATGATTTTTCGTCGAAACGTCGCGTCTCATTTCTTTCTTAGAAATGATGATAAACCTCGCTCGACTCGTCTCTAAGGAAGGAACAGTAATAATAATTGCCAAGATGACGTCATCTGAACAATCGCGAAATGACGTCATTATTAAAATACGCCATCGGTATTTCCATCTATTTACCTGAGGAATTTATATAGCGCCTCCAAATAACTATTCAGAGGTGCTCTGCCCCATGCAGGGGCAAAGAGAATTTAAGTATTGAGTAGGCCCTATATAGGTGATAGGCCCTATATACCTAGGCCTATACCTGTTCAGGCGCGGTGTGTCATCCATTTGTTTGACTTTGCAATGAAACGAATATTTTTATTGCTTTCTCGCATTTGCTATTGCGCCCCTTCCAGCTCTCTACTAAGAGGAGCGCCCATGTCCTCGCTCTAAAACAACGATGTGGCTAAGTTTCGATCAGTTGCCTTAATTGTTCCTTCTCTTTGGAATGCAATTTCTCCTTCTGTTCTGTTCGCTCTACATCTCTGTCTGGCAGTCTTTCTCTTCCTTCCCTCTTCTCAAAACCTGCTTCTTCTCGCGGGGTCATACCACAGAATAAAGAAAGCGCAGCTATTATAGGCTACGCTTTCTTTATTCTCGCGGGACCTTGCGCACTGGAAGCGCCTCTGAACAGTTCACCACACTAAGGCGCTTTATAAAAACAATACAGATGCAATTTAACGCAACATACTGTGGCCTGCATACTCAAGTTGTCCGTGTTGACTTCACCGGAGGTTTCCGCAAAGTTGATTACCTGATTACCAAACCTCTCCTTGCTGCTTTTCTTTTTTCGTTTCTGTTAATGCTAAATAGGTGGGCGTGTTGTCAATAATAATTGCTTCAGCGATGCGTTAACAATTGAATAAACACCAAACAAGTCACGATCAACAAGTCTAGAGAATAGCATTATAAGTCCTTCACGTAGGTGTAAACTATCGATTTAGGATGTCACGAAACCGTTAAGGTCCTCCTTTCGATGCAGTCTCTGTCACCTTAAAGCTTAATCCGTATCCAATTTCCATCTGTTACCATAAAAATTCCGTTTTCTCGTAGCACAGTGAGTTTCAGTAGACCACTTAATAGTCTTTGAACTGACTTAAACTATTAAACTATTTGCTCGTGGAAGTTTTCAGTTCGGCGAAATCGTTTACTAAGCGAGTTTGCCATCAGATCTTTAATGCTTTCATCTGTAGCAAATATTCAGAGGAAGACTTCTAAAATATCCAAAGCATCTTGGTGCAAAAGTGCAACGTTAGCTGTCTAGTATAAGCTTAATTGTCAAAAGAAGTTAGAACAGTTAAAAAGTTTCAGTGGAAGACGGACTTTTATGATTTCTGTTACAACGATTTTATTGCATCCCATCATTCGATGTTTATTAACAAAGAATGAAGATGAAAAGTCTGCTTATATTCAGCTTAAATTGTTTTGGTAAGTTTTGCAATACTCGTCAATATAGCATAAAAATTGTTATAAATAGCAATGAAGACGACAAGTCTGCTTATATTCAGCTTAAATTGTTTTGGTAAGTTTTGCAATACTCGTCAATATAGCATAAAAATTGTTATAAATAGCAATGAAGACGACAAGTCTGCTTATATTCAGCTTAAATTGTTTTGGTAAGTTTTGCAATACTCGTCAATATAGCATAAAAATTGTTATAAATAGCAATGAAGACGACAAGTCTGCTTATATTCAGCTTAAATTGTTTTGGTAAGTTTTGCAATACTCGTCAATACAGCATAAAAATTGTTATAAATAGCAATGAAGACGACAAGTCTGCTTATATTCAGCCTAAATTGTTTTGGTAAGTTTTGCAATACTCGTCAATATAGCATAAAAATTGTTATAAATAGCAATGAAGACGACAAGTCTGCTTATATTCAGCCTAAATTGTTTTGGTAAGTTTTGCAATACTCGTCAATATAGCATCAAAATTGTTATAAATAGCAATGAAGACGACAAGTCTGCTTATATTCAGCCTAAATTGTTTTGGTAAGTTTTGCAATACTCGTCAATATAGCATCAAAATTGTTATAAATAGCAATGAAGACGAGAAGTCTGCTTATATTCAGCCTAAATTGTTTTGGTAAGTTTTGCAACACCGGTACTTGTTAATATCCCATCAAAATTGCTAGAATAGCAGGTACGTGACGTTTTGGCGCTGCCGTTTTGGCGTCGCTGTTTTTGCGCTGCCGTTTTGGCGCCACTGTTTTGGCGCCGCCGTTTTGGCGCCCATATAACAATTGCTCTCAGCAGCTTATTTTCGGTTCAGTTTACAAATAGCCTTCATCAGTACGAAGTGATCGAAT
Organism: Lumbricus rubellus; assembly: GCA_945859605.1. Taxonomy (NCBI): domain Eukaryota; kingdom Metazoa; phylum Annelida; class Clitellata; order Crassiclitellata; family Lumbricidae; genus Lumbricus; species Lumbricus rubellus. The sequence continues at coordinate 28,909,045 of OX243818.1, forward strand.
TGCGTTTAATATTTATTTTAAAGTTTCATTCAGTGGTGTAATAATTAATCGTAATTTGTACCCTATACGGGACCGAATGACGACATTAACTCTATACCTAACCTAACCGACCCTCACGACGCTTGTCATATACATACATTCTTAGCTATTTCGGGCATAACTATTGAATGGCGTAGGATATCTTTACAAAATTTACCTCAAAATTTGCGTAAATGAACCTCCTACAGCTACCAACAATATCAAAAAATTTACTCTAGAACGAGCGTGGAAAAAATTCCGGCGCCTAAACGTTCGATGCCAAAACGGCGGCGCCATAACGGCGGCGCCAAAACGTCCTGCTTCGAGAATAGCCTACGTCAGCGTCATCGTGGCGAAGTATTTTGTTTAGATGTAGAATTGGCTCAGTGAGTTTCAACGTGTTAGAGTTTGTTGTCGCTAATAATTTTGCGTTCCCGATTAAGATTTCTGCTGCATATATTTTGCTGAGAAGTCATGTCGGTCTACGTGTTTTCTATCCGCATCATGTAGAACCGTAGATGGTCTATGGCCTACCCTTTCTATGGGCGGTCGAGACTGGGATATCTTATGCCTCGATTAGGCCTACCATCTCAGCGAGGAACGACTGACTGAGGTCAGTAGATTGATCGTTAGATTGCCATTCAAACTTCCGATCGATTATGACACGAATGACTGTTATACCTATACCTAAAGGTCTACTTGACGCCTCGGTGAATAGCTGGACGCGTGTCACCTTCCATCAAAGGACTTAGTCTACTCGGCGTCAGCGTCAATCATTAGTTCGTTCATTCATTCATTCATTCATTCATTCATTCATTCATTCATTCATTCGTTCGTTCATTCATTCATCAATTCACTCATTCCTTCATTCATTCCTTCATGATTTCAATCAAGCAATCACTCGTTCATTCATTCACTCACTCAGTCATTCATTCATTCAATCAATCAATTCATTCATACATTCTGTCATTCATTCAGATATTTATATAGCATCTCTTCAAGGTCGCCAATTAAAAAACCTTTTACTGATGACAAGACAGTGTAGACTGGTTACAACTTAAAAGATACGCCGTTGACCATAAATGTACGTGGGCTTATGCATGTCAGCGTCTTATAATAATGGGGGGCGGGTGCTCTGATTATGTATGCCCTCCAATGGCCTCTCTGATAATTAACCTACCAGTCCACCACGCACAGAATTTATTTATAGCTGCAGACCTCTCAAAACTACGGGCCCGTGTGCTGGAGCACCCTTAGCACCCACATAAATTCGGGACTGTCGTCTGTGCATAGCCTATGAACTGGTTCTGTCTAATTCGCTTTCCTTTTGTCCTCTTGAAATATCTTGCGTTTAGGCTTTAGCATTAAGATTGCAAAAAGATAGCACTACTGTCACTTTAATTTTTGTCAACGTGTGCGTGTAGACTACAGGTATGTATGATTGTATACTGATTGGATTTGCAACTTGCAAGTATTAATTTATTAAGCTCTTATATAACTGGCCCAGTTAGCTACATCGGTAAGAGCGCTGGCCGCGCGCGTCTGTAAGCGACTCTGAAAGAGAGCGTGCTGGCCGCGATTCGCTTCCCGAAGGTGGCTATTTCAGAGATTCAAAAATCTCGGGCTAGCACGGTCCGTCCACGGAAAACTAATTAGGTGTGGCGTCCATTCAAACGGACGAGCGGAAGTGAAGGATCTCACCCGATCTCAGACGAGGATTATTATTATTATCAAATTCATTGACAAATGACATGGTCGAGGCCATATACCGCCGCTTTATAAAATCCAAGTAGCCTACATTTACATTTTATATTTAAGTAGCCTAACTAAGTATATGCCTATAATTCTTTTCTGTTGTAGGATTAGTTCTGTCGCAAACGCAACAATCTTCTGTCGTTCCATTTACAACAGGTAGGCTACGCCAATGACAATGTTACTATCTAGACATAGATAGTAACATTATCCTCGTCTATAATAAAGACTTGCAAAGTATACGTTGCACCATGATCGATAGGCATGTATTGTACATTGTAAATTGTAGGCATACATGTACATTGTACATGTACATTGTACATGTACATGTACACTGTATAGGGCCTAATATGTTGTATACATTGTACATGTACAATACATTGTATATATGTATACATTGCACATATAGGCCAAATTCATTTGGTTTAGATTGCAAGTTGACAAAGGGTGGACACGAGTATGCCGGACCTCTGAGCGTAACACGATCTGGTCGAACATGTCAGCGTTGGGATTCGAACCAGCCTCACGGACATCCCTACATCAATATGACACTGTTCCCTGAAGGAAGCGCCGTGGCTGCTGGCAACAAATGCCGAAATCCGGACAGCAGCTACCACACAAGTGTCTGGTGCTACACTACGAACCCGAACACAAGATGGGACGACTGTAATCTAGCATTCTGCGGTAATCTATTTTAAATTTAATCAATCAGTCATTCAGTCATTTTTGTGCATTATTTTCCGGTGTTTTTACGACACTAATCACTTGTGCATAGATCTGTGACATATCTAATCAACGGAATATATTTAGATTCCATCAGTGTTGTCTTTACTGCACGACATTAGTCTCTCACTGGACCTTGGTGAACCCATCTAAACTGGTTTAGAGGTGCGTATTATATAGCCTACCTTCCAAAGCTGAACACGTTGGTACATGCTGGCAATATAGGCCTACACAGCGTGATATGCTCACCTTAATAATGATTACACTGATCTGATGCAAATATCTATGCAATGACAAATCTTATATAATAATCTAAGGCTCTAAGGACAGCTATAATAATCGTAACATGGCAAAATCGTATATAGCCTAGGCCTAGCTGAAGTGTGGCAAAGATACCACGACCACTCTTTAAGTTCAGACGAATTACTATGCGATGTCAAATAAGTCTATAATAAGAGACTTTTCTTGCACGTAATCTTATGCTGTAGAATGCAAGCAATCGAGCGACATGTTGGGACTTCGATATCAAGGCAGAATAAGTAAAACTATAACCGACAAACGATGTCAAGCCTGGTCATCTCAAAGCCCCACACGTCATCCATTTTATCGAAATAGTTTCTTCCCAGATGCATCGGTTGCTGATGCAGGCAGCTTCTGTCGAAACCCGAATGCCAGTCGGCCTGACGGACCGTGGTGCTATACGACTGTCTCAAACGTCGTATGGGAATACTGTCGAGTACCCGTCTGTAGTAAGTATACGTGAAACTGTCAAAGTATGCATCCGTTATAAATTTATAATCACTTATTATTGCAATAAACTGTTGATGTTATCTTAGGTTCAAATCGTGTTAAATGCGCCTTGTTGTGCAAATAACTGTGTTCGTAGGCTTGCCCTGACAGTTGTACTGGCCAAGCGAAAAATTGTTCGCTGTTGAATAATACATCGGTAACGTTGTAGGCCTGCATGACTATGTGAACTATAAGAGTGTTTATTATAATGATATTTAAGTCATTAAAATAAACCGCACATAAATGCTGCATAGCGTAGACTGGCCAGCACATCACTGTGACTACCCTGTTAGCGGAACTTGAGGTTCCTTGAGATGTTACTCATTGGAAGTGGAATTGTCTATGTCCTTACATGCAAATAACATGGTTTAGATAACTAATTGAAACGACGAACATTCGTCGAACAATAATTTATAAGTTGATATCGTCAGCGTATACGCTCTGCTGATAAGGGAGTCCTCTTGGTTCCTTTTGCTCGTATTGCTACCATTAAGAATCGAGCCTTTTCTGTGGTTGGTCCGGTGGTCTAGAATAGCTTTCCGTTTGAGCTGCGCCTACACCCTGCGACTCTATCAGGGTCGTTCCTTGCTAAACTTAAAACTGTTCTTTTTGGGCGCGCTGGAGTCGGAAGCGCCTCTGAGTAGTTTTTTACTTGAAGGAGCGCTATATAAATGTCCGAATGAATGAATGACTAAATGAGTAAATGATGACGAATATTGAATATTGTCTCACATCTATCTGCAGTCTGGAAACAATGATCTCTGCTCAGGCACCTGCAGTAGGCCTAAATGACAACCACCAGTCGCTAATAGTTTCATTTAGTCGACATTCAATTTAGTCGATAAGTTTAGGAAACGTTAATTTCAAGCACCAAGTTTAGGTGTCTATATTTAACATGTTTTCCTAGCTGATTCGTTCGTGTCATTCAGTATTTTTGATTTCTTTCTTGTAATATTTATGCCTTAGATTTCTCGTCGCCAGTTTTCTCGACGAGGGGCCAGACGTCCGGACAGACATCCCCTACCCAGACACCAGGACCCACAACCCAGACACCAGGACCCACAACCCAGAGAACCACTTCGTCATCTCCCATGATCCCACCAACCATGCCACTTTCCACCACAAGTCTACCGTCTACCGCCAGTAGGCCTATACTATCAACCACGAGCCTCCGAACTACCCCAGCAATTACCACTAGAGCAGAAACTTTGGCAAGATCCACCACAAGTTCAACAACCATGCCACCATTCATCACAAGTACACCGTCTACGACGAGTTTCAGAACCACGTCACCAATCACAGTTGTTCCAAGTACTGTGTCACCATCTACCATGCAACCTTCCACCATGCAACCTTCTACCATGCAACCTTCCACCACAAGTTCACCCTCTTCCACACGACTCGGAACCACACCACCCGGTATACCAATACCACCAACCACCAGAGTTTCAGAGACCGTAGTGACACCTTCTACCACGAGTCCACCATCCGCCAACAGATCGCAAGCTACCACAAGTGTAGAAACCGTGCATTTCAGCACCGCAGGTTCAGAAACTGGAATTCAATCATCAACAAACCTCAATAGCATAAAAGCAGATGATTCCACAACACAAGGAATCCAACAATCAGGAGACAGCAGCGGCCTACGTAAGCACACAGCACAGTTTCTCAGCTTATAAAATAATTATAGGGCTAAGACCGCACGTTATCTGATTTACAATCGTAAAATCATAAATAAAATTATGAACAATGAGTCTTCTGTTAGAACGATGAACATGACTCGCCAACAATTTAACAAGTTCTCATATAGAAGAATGATCAACTGAGTTCACGGTCCCCAATTATTATTATTCTCCAAAGATGATTCACAGACTGCTTTGTGCAGACTATTTCTCGCAACGATGAGAGTTATATCCATTGTCATCATTATCATCATCATCATCATCATCATCATCATCATCATCATCATCATCATCATCATCATCATCATCATCATCATCATCATCATCATCATCATCATCATCATCATCATCATCATCATCATCATCATCATCATCATCATCATCATCATCATCATCATCATCATCATCATCATCATCATCATCATCATCATCATCATCATCATCATCATCATCATCATCATCATCATCATCATCATCATCATCATCATCATCGTCATCATCATCATCACCACCACCACCACCACCACAATCATCATCATCATCATTATCATTGATTAAGCAGTTTGTATTATATTACTTCCAACAAATTTCCACCTCAAAAGGTCTGAAGGTTTCAACTTTTGTCTCACGAATCGATTTCTTTTGCTATAATAAATTCTATTATTCTGTTGAAGGTGAAAGCGAATCGATCCGCATAATCAAGATAGCGATACCAATCGTCATCGGAATCATCGCCATCGTCAGCATAATCGTCGTTGTTTTCCTCTGCAAGCGCACCTCGCTGTTCGTGACATGTTGGAAAAGAGACGATGACAATGAGGAAGATAGGAAGAAGAGAAGCCAGGAGACTGGGGTTGCTGCAATGAACAATGAAGGTTTGCAGAAGACAGAGAGCGTGATGGATGGGCTGTCGACTGAAACAACAAGTCAGGGCAGAGTCTCAATGAATGGAATCATTGTAACAGAATCCGGAGCTACTTACATACCTATGAACAACATGAAACCATCGTGAATCACAATCACGTGGATCTTCGCTCTGTTGTATAGAACATTGAGATAATTATAAATATAATTAATACTTAATTATATATATCATATGTATCGGCCTCTATATACAGGGCGGGCCATCATAAATACACCGATTTTGAATGAGTATAACTCAGCCAATTTTTGCAATTTATTTATACTTAATGCGTCAAATTAAAGCTATTTCACTCGAGTATTAGCGTCGAGAAAGTCGAACTGATACTAGTTTAAATTTTGATACAATGTTTGGAACAGCCGTAGCAACCATATTTTGTTGTTATTATAGTTATTATCACCACCACCACCACCACCACCACCACCACCACCACCACCACCACCACCACCACCACCACCACCACCACCACCTTCATGTAGTCTATAATATTATGGCCGCTAAATAAGACGACTACTCAGAAGCGCCTAACCCTAACACATGCCAGACACAAAAAATGACCGATAATTGCCGTCTTTAAGAATAATTGTAAATTTCATCTAGGTCTATTTTGATTAATTTAGGAATTGTCAACGCATAGTGCCAAACGAATTGCTTCGGAACGGGAATAAATCAAATTACTACTCAGACCAGTGTCTGTATTCAGATCGCTCATCAAGTAGTTGTTGCAGGTATTGCATGCAGGCCAATAAAATTTCAAAAAGCATTGTTGTTGATGGCAGGGCGACAGTCACAGTCGAGAACAGACAGAAGAACACGACATAGAAAAGTGAAAAGACAATTAATTGAACAAATAAAAAACTGCTAGTTTATTACAAAATCATATGAGTGGGGAATATTTGCCTCCGCACGATTAATCGTTTATATTTGCAGAAAGTCTGTTTAAGTCTGGTAACAAAGTTTTTGTGCTAGGCCTATAGGTCGTATATTAAGCGTCCGCTTCGTTGTCGATTGAGTCGAAGTTGTCCTTCTCATAAGGCTGTTTCGATGACCGACTGCGATCTGCTCCACATCCGCCACTTCTCTATAATTATCATACCACCCCCTTCATCCCCCATTCTCAACCCTCGGCTCAACAACGCACAACACATAAATAAAAAATAAATTTAAAATTAATAATATTGGGCTTGCGGGATATTGGGCTAATCCGCGCCAGGGGCCCTCCTGCCTTTGCGAGGAGCTTACGGGTTTTTACGCCACGCCAGAGGCCCGGCAGGTACTAATACAAATAAACTACAAACACACAGCAACAAATAACAACACAGAGCCACACAACCGTCCCTCATCACAATCTCCCTCAGACCAATCCCCATATGCCAATTCCTGTCATGCCAATCCCCCAGGCAGCCAAGTAGCGGTTCCTACAGCAACACAGAAAACCCACGAAGACAATTATTACATTGTAATGAAAGTTATTTAGTAGGCCCTATATCATTATCATACGAAGCTCATCCTGGCAGGGCATGCCACGCTTGTTGGCTAATTAATAGGCATAGCATGCTGGTTGTGTAAGACCATGCGTCAGTGCGTGCAGCATATAGGCTATAGGAGTAGGTTACAGAGGTTGAATTGAGATTGAAAAGAAAAAAGAAAGGTTGTAGTGGTGTTGGTGAACAATTGGTGAGCGTGTGAAATTGTGAATGTCTACGCGGATACCTACCAAAAAATAAGTTTGCATCTGTCATGTTCTCCCATCTTAATAATTGATCGACGCATGACGTCCTTCAGGAAAACTTAAAGACGAATTTCTCGGTTAAATGTCTTGTCTTGAATTAGCGCATTCGAAAAGATCATCCACGAGAAGGATACTGGGAGATAAGTTTTTTATGGATCATGATCCATGTGATCATCATATTGTGCTGACCGTTATGGTCAGCACAATATGATGATCACATGGATCATGATCCAGAGGCTGATCAGTGTTCTGGAACCATTACTCTGATCACAAAGGACCATTATTTGCTGGGTAGGTTAAAGAGTGCTGATTAAAGTCTATATGGCACGACAACCTAATCTAGATAACAACGATGTTTAGTTCACGGGGCTTACCAGAATCGCAGTGGTCCGTAAAGGAAATCTCCCCGGTCCCTTCGACGCCAGAACGGGTAGTTGCTGATCACACTTTCCTCAGATTTGCCACTTTTTGAAAGTCTCCGTAATGCTTCGTTATCCAGGTTGTATCTGACTTCATTTCCTTTGATTATTTCTGGTAGTTGTGCTTCGGTCTTCAGTTTGGATTTCTGTCCTCACTCAATTCGGTCTTCCAGTGTTATAGGAATCGATTATGTCGTTCGATCTTTGTCTCGATCCTGTGACAGAGAACAAAATCGTTGATGCGCGCTTTAATGATAAACGGATGTACCGTAGGCCTATTAAAAATGGACAGATGAATAGATGAATAGATGGATAGACGAATGGATAGATGTCTGAATAAGAAGATGAATAAATGGATCAATGGTTGAAGTACGAGTAGTGGATGAACAAATAAGATTAATGAATGGATTATTGTAAACGGCTGGAGCCTGGAGGAATGGATAATATCCAACCTTCGCGTAGTTTGACATTTCTTTTCCTGATGATTTTTTGCTCGAAGAAACATTTCGTGTCGATCTTTCTATAACGTCTTCAAATGTTGCGGTTCATCTAATCGAATTTCAGTTTCTGTTTCTTCTGATCGACGATAATTTTCGATAATTTTCTTTTCGAAAATAATGTCTCGCCATTTACCGTACGTCTGATCGCTTCCTAGTCAGTCTAAATAAATATGACGCAATCGCACAATAATCGTTGGATCATGGATGACGTCTGTAGTAAATTGACGTCATGACTCATGAGTATTGTGTGGTTGATTTGTACATAAGTATGTAATTCAATGTCAATGACACGCTTTGGGTTATTAATTTTCTTTCAGTTTGCAAGAGATGGCCTATTAAAAATAATATAATAGTATGCTGCTGTAAACCTATATGAATTGTGTGGTGAATTAGGCCTAGACCTAATCATTAAAATGCCGATCTTCACAGTAATCAAAAGCAGTCTGCTTGAAACTCAAGTTCAATAAACCTATAGGCCTACTTCTGTTACTCTCTGTAGGCCTATAATGCATATTTGGTTGGTTGTCTGTCTTAACACGACTCGCTTCTTCATTGCTTATCCAATGTCTTCATGCAAAACAGTTGGGCGTTTTAATTGTTATTCAGCCGGTCGTTGTCCATAGACCAGCTTCATTTGCAACATTATTTGAACATTTGGATTCCAGTCAATTTACTACGGCACACCTCTGGATTGTGTTGCTTTAGTATTGTAAAATATTCATCTGTAGAGGTCTACACCTACACAGACCTATTCGAGCTCAGTTGTTTTAACTTCAGCATATAATTAAAGGCCTAATACGCATTGGTCTCGGAAGCTCTCACGAGTGCAATGCCCTAAGGTCGAAAGACAATGAGAATGAATAAACGCTGGTGCAAATCGACCGTGTCTTCTTGTCGTATAGGCCATTAACGAGCTTCAGAAATCAGCGTGACTGCCTGCCATGCATAGACCGCTAAGTGAAGCTAAATGAAGTTAAGCGAAGGTGTTCACAGAATGAGGTTCAAAGACGCTATTATATTGTGATTTTTCACCCACTGCTAAAGATCTTGAGGAATTGTATCCATCAAAGCACAAGGTTGTATAGACTCTCAGGTCTCTCCTTCTTCATTGCTGGTTGCCAGTTTAACAGAATGAAAGTTGTTTTCGTCTTCGTTTTGAATTCATTGGGTGAGTTTTCGCAATATTAGGCCTATAGGCCTACTTCCCAAAGCGAGCGTTAGGGCCTATGCCATCATATCGTTTAGAATTAATTCCTCTTTCACTTGAAGCTCAATTAAAATATAACATGCAGAGAATATTAAAAAATGCTCAATATTAAGGTTGTCAGCTCGATTATTTTACACTTTTTCTCAACAGTTTAGCTTAGTCTGTCCATGCTGTGAAAGCTGCTGAAATGTTCTCTATAAAGGTTGAGAGACGCACAAACATGAATACATGAATGCAAGGGGAGAACTTCATCACCGCGTTAAACCATTGCTAGTGTGGTACAAGGTTCCGATGTCAGGGCGGCATCGGATCTCCATCCAAGTCATCCGGGGAATAGGCTATTAAAATATGCCAAGGATACATAGGCTACTTATAATAGGCCTACTCGTATAGGCAAAAGGATGAGAAATGACATCGATGAAACATGTTGAACGTTGGGCAGAGCAGACCAATCTCATTCCAGAAAGTCGCGAGAAATGTGATAGCCAGGCGGAGTACCACCGAGTTATCACCTGATCGTATCAGCAACGTTGACAGATTGATGTAATAATTGGGAATAATTCTGCAGAGCGTGGCACTCCATGACAATCTTACAACTACAGAACATATTTCTCAACTGCTGAAGATATTTTCAACATCCTTCTATGTATTGAGAATGTTTAGAGTGCACGAATGATAAATTGATTATCAATCTAGGCCTACTTCCTTTTCATCTGAGAATGATTGAATAATTGATAGTACTGTTGATGTCATGCGTCGTTTACTTGTTTATCTATTTTAGGATTGGTTCTGGTTCTAACACAGACGCGACAACCTTACCTCGCTCCATTTACTCCAGGTAAAAAACGATGAGCGTCTTTTCAAACAGTGATCGAAAAATACGCACACAAAGTGTATTTTTTTACACGGTTCTGTATCATCTACATTTGATGTGCGCTTATTGTAAAACAATTTCAGTTTTAAATTTTAAAAACTTACAATCGTGACAAAGTCTTCCATTAGTTTAAGCTCGGATTTGGATAAGACGATTCAGATTCACAAAGAAGACAGTTCGTAAATTTGTAGAAATATGAATATGGTAGGCCCTATATGCCTAATGGAAAATGATGCACAAAGCCTAGGCTAACTATATGATCGAGCGTGATCAGTCAATTTAATGGCTAAATATACTTAATAAACAGGATTGAAAAACGACAGAACTGATAGCGGGAAAGAATCCAGAGTTTCAATACTAAATGCTCGTAAAAGGTGCAACGCGTGTCACAAATAAACTTACGAGCAGCTTTGCATTTGAGATCTGACCTCTGATTTGAGATCGGCCGCCAAGATTCTCATAATTAAGTCACTTGAAAGTGAAGCCTCATTTTCTTAAAGTTTCTTAATACTTTAATAGCAATATAATATTATTTACGATTGGCATCGAATTTCACGCATTGCAATTTATTTAGCCAGCGAATTGCGAGTATTGATTATTGATTACGATTACGAAAAGTAAATTTAACTAAATGCTTTAAATTTCAATTTACTACGGTACTACGATATGACCTATTTATAAGTTCGTCAGTCTACTCTACTTCATTGAATTGATTGATTGACTGATTGATTGATTGATTGATTGATTGATCTAGACTGTAAACTGACAAGGGGCGGAAGTGAATATGCCGGACCTCTGAACGTGACACTTTCTGGACGGCCATGTCAACGTTGGACTTCTGACGAACCTCACGTCAACTATTACAAAGAGACCAATTTCTACCCAGAAGGCAGTGCTTCAGCCGCTGGCAACAAATGCAGAAATCCGGACAGCGGTTGGAACGAAGGCGTCTGGTGCTACACTACCAGTCCAAACACTAGATGGGAGCACTGTAATGTAGCATTCTGCGGTGAGTAAACTCAACGAATCAATCAATCAACCAGTATATCAATCAATCAACGAGCCAATCAGTCATTCTGCAAACAAACAGATTAAGCAATCAATCAACTATTCATAAGTTCAGAACATAAGTTAAGCGTCAGTTAGTCAAAATTAATGTCGTTTATACATTCATGAATCCTTTTCGCAAATGCTCATAAATTTGACAAACTCGGGAATATTTGCAAACGACTTAGGAATCTCGTGTAGGCCTAAATATGATCACTGTTGCTGTGTTTGAAATTTCAAAGAAATCCTAAAAGTTTTGACCGAGTTATGACACTTTTTGTGAGGACTACTTTTTAACCGGACACAGTGTATATACTGTACGATAACTAATGAATTAAGCCGAAATGATAACGATAATTATTGCTCTAACCTACATGTACTTACAGAATGCCGATTACAGAGCGATCTGTTAGGCGTTCGTTACGAGGGTCAGATCTTCTTCACAAGAGGTGGCAGACGTTGTAAGTCGTGGTCTTCTCAATCACCGAAGCCACATCCATTCAACGAAAGCATCTTCTACCCAGATACCTCGGTTGCCATGGCTAGAAACTACTGCAGAAATCCAAACGCCAGTCGACCTGACGGACCGTGGTGCTACACGAACGACGCAAACGTCGAGTGGGAATACTGCCTCATACCTGTCTGCAGTAAGTAGGAAAATACTGTACTATAGGCTATAATACACATCTATCGAGTGTACTAAGTGTACACTATACAGTGAGATATTGCCTCATATGGTTCCACTCGTTGACATTAAGTAAAAGAATATTCTAGATAATTTGATCTAGTAGGCCTACTTTAAGGGCATCGCTATTACAAGGCATAAAATGCTAAAGCATAGGCCTAAATCTATTTTAAATTCTCAATCACAGATGCGCAGATCTTTTCAAGTGAATGCAGAAACTATAATAGGCTACATAGCCTACTTAATCCATAATATTTTGGTAACTGTCTTAATAATTTATACGTTTTGAACACATACAGCCAATCATAATATAGTAGGCCTACCAAAAGCCTGTTAAAATATAATTAAATTACTGTAAGCTTAATTCATGATTTTCATGAATTAGCCTATTTCAGTCCAATGGCAACGTCCGATTTAAATGAAATGGTGAGAATTATGACATTTTTCTAATACGGGTAGATGATGGACGATATTTAGGCCTAAGACTAAGAATAACCCAGCCATTAATGGACTCCAAATGTCCTACATAATGGTTCATAATAATTGGTTTACGTAGCCTAACACATACTGGAAGGATCTCAAGTCATGTTCTCACCATTCATCAACATCTGACGTTGCTGCTGGAAAATACAAAATATATTTCCTTAGATTAATATTTGACTGTAATTTCTCTAAATATTTGTTCTCTAGATTTCACTTCACCAGTTTTTCCAACAAGACCACAGAACTCAACCACTTCGAGTCAAACATCACCTGCAGCTCAGACTCGAACATCCACCACCACGACGAGAACCACATCATTTACTACCAGTGATACACGAAGCGTAACACCATCTCCTACGAATCCAAGCACCATTCCAACGTCTACATCGAATAATCTGAGGACCACCATCCAACCAAGAACAACGCCATCTGCAACCAGTCGTTCACCATCAACCAAGTTGAGAACTAGAACAACAGCTCCTGCTGGCCGTCCGGTTCAATTTCGACAGAATTCTACCAGTTCAACACGTAAGCATAGTCCCCATGCAGGCACTCTTAGGTCCATAACAAACTATTCATTTACAAAATTAGCGTTTCTTATAGGGCTGCGTGTAGGGCCTATACAATTTTTCCTCTGGGCATTTGTAAGTCTGGGAACTAAGCCTACATCAACCAGAGTTTGACTCAATGCTTTCGCTGATGAGCCAAAGCAATGGTTGCATTCCAAGAACGAATTTAAAAGCTGTTAGTCCCTGGACTGCGGTTTTTTCAGCCAACCGAGATACAAACGCACTTAATCTGTTATCTTGAAACAAGTTTTCACACAGCAGGATCAACAGTTACTAGCCTACTATTCAACGGAGCGGGCAAAGACGTTATGCAAACCTTCAACGAAATTGTTTGCACGAGGAGCATTGTAAAGCTTAATTTATTGCCATTGATCCATTGTAATGTCACATGCGCCGAATATCACCAAGCCACTTTTTCACTTTAAGTTTAAGTCTTAAACTGACAATTTCTTCTGTATTAAACTTTCAGGCGAGAATTCATCTAACAAAGTCATCCAGATTGTCATTCCCATCGTCGCAGTTATCGCCGTCATCTGCATCATCTTTGCAATCATCATCTGGAGATGGGGTGGCTTTTTCCAGTCGCCATGGAAAAGATTTCCCGATGCGCAAAGTCCTCCAGGGCTTCCAATAGCGGAAAGAAACCAGCAGAGGGCAACGCCGGGGGCGGTGAGTTTGGGAACAACGCCCAGACATATGGGTAGCTTCGACAATCCATTGTATGCGAGGGAACAGCAACCAATCGAAATTGCTGGTGTCACCACTGATCACAGTTCGACGGATGGCGTTACAATAACAGATTCCGGTGTAGCTTACATGCCGATGGACAACGTGCGACTGTCGTAGACACTCTACCTTACTTACCTATTATAATACTGTTAAGTATCGTTTAGCTAGTAGTTGATGTTACACAAAGAAAGTGATTAGTTGACTGTAGATAATGTTTGTAAGAATGCTATTAAATATAACATTCGTACAATTTTTACGAACATCTTCTATCGTACCCAGCTATAGGAGTAGGAACAGCATAGGCGTAGGCCTATACATGTAATAAATGTGATAATACATTTCCGGATTAATTGATTATTAGATCTTCTGAATCAGAATAGTTTGTGAACTCAGGACTCGCACATTAAGTCTCAGAGTTGTCGGTTTCCATCTTTCGAATCCCCTTTCTTTTTTGTCTTGCAGTACTTAGTCTGCCATCCTAATTTGTCGCTGCTTAGCTACAATGTAGCAAGTCACAAGTAAATATATAATTATGTTTATAGATACAGTTTCAAAAACCTAATTTGTTGCAATATGATATAGACCCTGCATCACAAATCATGCGATTCGCCATGTCACCCATATCCTACAGTAGGAGTATCTACATGTAGCCTATATTAGCGTTGCCCAAGTCACAAGATGCGTGGTCGTATGAATTGGTGAAAGATATCAAGTTACTGCTAAATGGTTCCACGAAAAATGAAACAAGAACCGTGCGTTAAAATGCATCACGATTCTGATCATAGCACATTTGTTTCTATCAGCAGTGGTTCAGACCGGTAATTAGTGTCAGTCTGCTATATGTCTAATGTTCAGCAGACACTATATAGGCGTTCATCTTGAGAAGTCTAGAATAGAAGTTCATGCAGTTGCTGTAGGCCTAGGCATCAAAGCTTATCATCGTGTAGCACATCATTGTTGAAAATTGAACAACCGTCTGCAGCTGAAATTGAACGGCCACTCGTTAAGAAACATTCGCAGAGAATGTAATAAAGGCCAAGTTGACTCCATCGATAGACAAAAAATAGCCTATCTGAATCAAAGACCGAACAATCGATGAAGACAAATAATGCAACGAATCACTGAATTTTTCCACCCAACAATGAGGAAAACAAATGCATGTATAAATAAAGAACGTGATATGAAGAAAACAATCCATAGATAAAAGACGTGATATAAAGAAAACAATCCATAGATAAAAGACGTGATATGAAGAAAACAATCCATAGATAAAAGACGTGATATGAAGAAAACAATCCATAGATAAAAGACGTGATATGAAGAAAACAATCCATAGATAAAAGACGTGATATGAAGAAAACAATCCATAGATAAAAGACGTGATATGAAGAAAACAATCCATAGATAAAAGACGTGATATGAAGAAAACAATCCATAGATAAAAGACGTGATATGAAGAAAACAATCTACAAATAATGGACATGATATGATATGACATCATATGAAGAAAACAATCTTTAAATAAAGGACGTGATAAACGATGCAGCCAATTGATGAGTCAATCAGTAATTTTTTCCCTTCAAGTCAAATAGGCTAATAAAATCGCTAACCATCGAATTGGTGGTTCTTTCAATCAATCCGTTAATCTTCAGAACGACCGGCCAATCAGTGAATTCTTTTTTAGTCAATCAATAAACTGTGCAGTCAATCATAAGACTGGTGTAGTCGAACAATGGTTGGATCAGCCAATAAAAATATTCTGCTCCAGTCAGTCAGTCGGTCAGTCGGTCGGTCGGTCAGTGAATTAGTCAGTAACTCAGTCAGTCATGTGGTCAGTCAATTATTTGGTTCAACTACTCTCTAGAATGTCAGATGATTAAACCAGATGAAAAGCCACAACCACCAGCAGACATCGCACGTACAGTTCATCACGAGATACAAACAGGCACACGCGGTTTGACAACACACAATATAACGTAAATGTCTTATTGTTTCACATTGACATAATTTTTAACGACACTGTGTCATAACAAGGATGAATAGTGTCTCCCTCCTTCTTTATCTAGGCTTGGGACTGGCACTGTCAGAGAACGAGCATAGCATCCTGTTATGTATAAAAAATTTAATTTTCTAATTTAATTAGGCTCACATTTTATACGGATTTATGACACTTGCAATGGCTTATGCACATATTATATTATATTATATTATATTATATTATATTATATTATATTATATTATATTATATTATATTATATTATATTATATTATATTATATTATATTATATTATATTATATTATATCTATCTGTACAATTCTACATATATAGGCTAGGCATATAATTATATATAAACTATATAAACATTATACACAGTTATATATATAATTATGTAGTGTAAATGGAAACTTGTAGCCTACATAGTTCCATTATCAGCACGGATATAGTTGATTTTCTACACCAAGCTATTTTTGTCCTCTTTATCCTGGATCCTGTAGCTGGACTGGGAGCGCCTCTGAGCATATAACTATATATAGGTATCTTGAAGAGGCGTTATATAAATTCTCTGAATGAATGAATGAATGAACGAACGAATGAACGAACGATTGAATGACTATATTGAAAGTGGTCTAAAACGGGCCCCTTAAGGGAAAACTAAAATTTCTCAAAGCTTCGTGAGGCTAAAATGACTGAAATATGACAAATGTACAGGATATTTATATTATAATAAATGGCTATTATATATATTTGAGTAACCGGAAGTAGCTAGTGAAATTTTAGCTTTAAAAAAAATATATATGCAATGGGCCCATCTCACCCTATAGGTGTAGGTAAAATAGGCCCCCAGGTATGGGTAAAATGGGCCCTGGATGAATTCTGGCTAACCACGGCTCTGTTAATAGTCCAACGTCCTCGATTTTGTGTTTTTTCTACGAGTCCGTAATTATCTGCTTTGGGCTCTGAGCCTCTGACCTTGTGGCTCATCAAAATCTTCTCTACTCAGCCAGAGGGGCTCCTAGCCCCAAGTGCTAGTTTTTGTGATAAAAAAGTTCCGGGGCTATTCGATTGCGGGGCTCTCCAACTTCGAATGATCAAACAGATCGCTCTGAATCCTTCCAGATGGATGAGACTGATCCAGGTGGTGCTGCATCTAGCAATTCAGGCTTCCAATTTCTTAGCTCCAGCTTCTACTTTCAAGTGTAGAATTGCCGCAGTGTGGTTCTTGGTTAAAAACCCACTTTGCACGTCTTCTTCAAGCTCATTTCTTCAATTTTATAACTCTCCGTACTGTCGGTTGGTCATTCTTCTATAAGCTTACAACGTCTCATATATATACCTGTCAACAAAACAGATTTACTGCTCTAATGATTTATGATCTTTAACACACATTTCTATATGACATTGTGTCTAAAACGGGCCCTGGGGGCCCGTTTTAGACAGCACCATAGGTCATTGCAACAGACTAGCATTTTTAAGTGAAATGATAGAATATATTAAATTAATGATGACAGACTTATTGTCGAGTAAATACTGCTTCAAATGATATCTTATGTCCACGGAAAATGTTTAATGCAAAACGCATAAAAAAATATTTAACGCCAACTGAAATCGTAAGAAAATAGCGACATTTTAACTTTTGGCTGTTTCCGTCGATAGTTGGAAAAAAATTTCTGTCTCAATGCTGATGAATATTCAACAGAACAGCCTGAAGACGTGTGTCAACGAAAACGCGGTGCAACACGCTAGATTAGCCCACTAAAGAGGGGGCCCATTTCACCCACGGGGCCCGTTTTAGACCAAGTTCCCCTACTGTGCGGACTTTCTTCCAATAAGGAGTGCATAGGCCTATTATCATTGCCACTTTACGTCAACGCCAAGTTTGGTCACTTTCCGGATAATTTCGTCACTGGTCAATGCGGTCATCTCATCAGTCGCCCGATCAACTGTCCAGCCGTTCAATAGTCTCAGCGGTCATCTAATTATTCTAATAAACGACGTTCCAGTGTCGTCCGTTCTTTTGTCGTGCGCTCAAATGTCAGTGAACCAGAACAGAACAGAACAGGGGCAGTTGAAAATAATTCCGTAGTCATGAAATAACAATCGTTTCTGCTTGATGCATCATGCAAGATATTGTCGTCTGTTTGTTGTCGGTACGTGATATAAAATGATTTCGTTGTTCTTATCGCTACAATTAACTGATGACTGACGAGTGCCTGTTTGTATACAATGTAGGCTACATGTATACACATGTATGCCTATACTACAGTGATTAGTGAATATTCAGTTTGACATATTTATATACATGTATTGTATATATATATATATAAATTATATATATGCAGCATTTGCATTAACACGCTCAACTCTCCTGTTTAAATCATTCATTCTGTCTCTGTTTCCTGTATGTACATGTATGTCTATGTCTATGTCTGCTTATGAATGTTTATGTATGTTTATATATGTCTATGTCTGTCTGTCTGTTTGTCTGTTTGGCTACATGTGTCTAGTCTGTTCGTCTGTTTCTGTTTGCCTGTTTTTGTAGCCTATCTCTGTCCGTTTCCGGCTGTCTGTGTTTGTCTATCTGTGTCTGTCTGTCTGTCTATGACTACCTGTCCGTGTTTGTCTATGTGTGTCCGTCTATGTCTGCATATGGCCTGTCTGTTTAAGGATTATGTGTCTGTCTGTGTGAGCCTGTCTTCCAATGCCTTTATATTATAGCAATAGCCACACACAATCACACATACTTACATTGCAACGGCGCATGCATGAAGCAGCAACAACTTGGCTCACTCTGAAAATGGCTGAACGCAATGGACGGGGCCAACCCACTTTCAAGTCGGTCGCACATTCTGACTGATGCAGCGACTGCACGAGAGTCGACTTTGGCTACGGCTGCAGTTGTTTGCAATGTGACGCAAGTTTACTTAAATGCCATCTTCACAGGAACCAGGATTTCCACTTTCACCAAACGCGGATATACGAGATTTTCACGACCTTATTTAGAAGTGTATTTGGTTGATATAATTACATACACACATACATACATACATACATACATACATACATTATACGCACATACAAATACGATAATTATAGCCTACTTGCACATGACTGCAAAATGCAGATAGGCCTAAGTGATCCGACGCTATAAAAACTCTTGAACCCATGATTTCCATTTCGACGCTGGAGGTGGAGAAGTCTTACATCTCTCACAAAAGTCTCATTCTGTATCGTCAGCCAATTAAGGTTAAAGAATGAAAGCTGTTCTTTTTTTCTTTTTGAACTCGTTAGGTGAGTCTTGTGCGACAATTTATTACTTTTTAGAACGATTGTTACACTACATAGCCTATAATGATCACTTCCCTTAGGGTTACTTAGCTTGCAGTTGGAGCGTAGACTTACATGTACTTAAAAATCTGAAGTACATGCATGAATGAGTTATGTATTTTAACTGCAGCATTGGTTCAGCATTATCAGCAAAGTCACCATTAAATTTTCTTTAGCGGTTACATGGTTAGAAAGTATCTGTCAGTCCACGTAAATCACTACGGTTTCGTACAACAGCAGCTGCTGTTGACACGAGTGAAAAACGTAGGCCTATTATCAGACAGCACGACAACGTGGGAACCATTGAGCATCCGCATTTTCCACGAGACCCGTAGTAAAGAACCCAAATGAATCTCATTTATGCCTAATGTCTTCGAATGTGCAGCTTCAGCACAGTGTAACAAACAGTAGAACTACGTCGACTTGCATTGCTGCATGTTGATTAGTTTTTTTAAGGTCAGAGCCATTTTGAAATAGTGAATTTACGCGTAAGATAATGCAGCAAAATGGGTCGTGGCTATAGGCAGCATGCATCGTAACATCATAAAACGCCTACCCTGAATATGGTAGTCTACTCTGAAACCAGTCACACATTCCGGCTGCCGCAGAGGTCGGGAGTCGATATAGGCTACTGTTTGTTATTCATTCTTTGGTTTCAGTAGGATTGGCTTAGAAACTTTAGAGTGTAATTGCAGGGTTGTTTTTAAGGAATTTTTAGAACTGCACAGCTCCTTCTTTTCGTTCCCATCCTCCATGGTAAATTAGGCCTACTTCCAATCGAAGGACAATGACCATTTTGTGCTAGTTTTAACTTTTCAGAAGTGCTTCTACAGCTGCACAAATTCATTTAGAACTGCACATTTTGTGTACAACTGCACGTTAAAAAGCCCTGTGTAATTGTTTATTCGTTTCTTGTTTATTTTAGAAATCGTTGTAGTTCTCACGCAGACGGGAAGACCTGCCACAGGTAAAACTGCATGCCTCCTCCTAATATGCAGCAAACAATTTCTTTCAGCCAAGTCGTAACTAAGAAGCAAGAAAGCCATAAAGAAATTAAGGAAACCCCAGAAAAAATAACTAGGCCCTATATGGCTATAAACATAGCAGACCTACATGTATTAGCGATGACTGTAACTTATAACCTACTAAAATGAAAAACCACAAACCATTATTTTAACCATGGCTAAAGATGAATTCTGCGAGGAAACCACAATAGCAGAAGTGTGAAACATGTAGGCCTAATTACCAACTAAGTAGAAAAAGTAAAGTCCATCCAGTTCCATGTGGAACAAAGGGAAGCGTTCATCTCCTTTTTCAGTAGCCTTGGGTCAGAAATAGACAAATCACAAGGTCCTGGATACGAGGCCAGTGTATCGCAGGACTTGCCGTTTACTTCCAAGCTTGCGCCGGTACCAAATTATGGTTTACTATCAAAACCGCGCACACAATACAGCGCATCACAAAACCGCGCACGATCATTGACGCGCACATTCATTACCGCGCACAATCATAGGCCTAACCGCGCTTGTTTGCGCATCTGTTCAAACTCGATATCGTACCATTACTTTGAAAATAGCATTCGAATGGTCATGAAAACTATTGTAGAGAGTCAAACACTATATAATACAGAAGAAAACATGATCAGATGCATTTGAAAGGATGCACACGTGGCGAGCTCGTGGGCAGCTTATTCGAGTTTTTTTATTTGAAGAGTTTATAAATTGAAGTTCGTAGCTTTGGAAGTCGCCGCAAAAGCCATGACTCCATCTATAGAAGGTACGATACAAGTAAAGTAAGCTGGAAACCAACCTTCCAAGTTCCAACATTGGGGATATGGAGCCAATTTTTGTGCATTGAACTATTAGGCATGTACATATTCATGTCATGTCATGTCGCCATCGTCGCATCGCGACGGTTGGCTACATGAATGGACCTTTAATGCCCAGAGTCTTCTGTTCCTTGTCGCGCTCATTAAGTCAGAGCCTACAAGTCCTGTCCAGTTCAGGACGTTGTCGATCCAAGATATCCTCGGCCTTCCTCGTCCTCGGTTCCCCTCCACAAAACCCGTCATGATGCTGCTTTCGATGCTACCGTTTTGTTGTCTCATGATATGACCAAAATATCAAAGTTTCCGAATTTTGGCGTGGGCCAATAGTTCTCTTGTGGCTCCCGCTGACACATACACCTGTTCATTGGTCATCATTTTAGTCCATGGAATTCTCAGCAGCTTTCTGAAACACTTGTTCTCAAATGCTTGAATTCGCTTTTCTTCATCCTTTTTCAGAGTCCATGCTTCACATCCATACGTCGCTACTGGCCACACCAAAGCCTTCATCAACTGCAATTTGGTGACGATGCTGATTGATTTATTCTTCCATATTTTCGTCAATTTGGTCATGACGATCATTCCCATGGCTAGTCTTGATTTAACTTCATTCACACAATTCCCATCTTTTGATATCCTACTCCCTAAATATACAAAGGAATCCACTTGTTCTAGTCTTCCCGTACCCACCACCGTTTTGAGCACCTCCTCAGTAGTCGTCATAACTTTCGTCTTAGTTACGTTGATTGACATTCCATATTCTTCTGCAGCACTTGCGACTTGTTTCACGAGTTCTTGTAGTTCTTCTGGTGTTGTGGCCAGTAGGACAATATCGTCAGCATATCTCAGGTTATTGATGGTTCTTCCGCCAATCCTAAATCCACCGGCGAAACTTGTTAGTGCCTTTCGCATAATTTGCTCTGCTAAAATGTTAAACAGACATGGGGAGAGGTTGCAGCCCTGTCGAACACCTTTTCTAACCTTGAACCATGCTGAAGTGTGGTCGTTTGTTCTTACATTTGCCTGTTGTTGTCTGTACAAATTTCTCAGCAGCTGGACTAGATGAGGTGGAAAGCCCATTTCAAGCATGGTTAGCCATAGCTGATCGTGTCGGACCCTATCAAAGGCCTTAGTAAAGTCAATGAAGCAAAGGTAGAGTGGTTGATTTCTTTCTCTTGCTTTCTCTATTATAATCCTGAGGTTCACAATCTGGTCTCTTGTACCTCCTTTAGGTCTGAAGCCCGCTTGTTCCTGTGCAATCTCCATTTCGAGCTTGTTTTGCATGCGGTCTAGCATAACGCGCAGCAAAATTTTGCTTGCGTGCGAGACCAGTGCAATGGTTCTGTAATTGTCACACTGGAGCGGGTCACCCTTCTTGGGAAGTGGGATGAATGTTGATTGAGTCCATTCTTCCGGCCATACTCCGGTCTTCCACACTTCCGTACATATCTCATGCAGTTTGGTCACTGTCATTTCTCCTCCAAACCTCAGTAATTCAGCTGCCACGTCAACGGGACCTGGTGCCTTTCGTGACGCCGACTTCATTACTGCGCGCCTGATCTCTTCCTTCAGCGGTGGCGGTTCCCTTTCCTGGATGTCAATCTCTACGTGTTCATCTTCTTCGATGTATAGTTCCTCGCAGTATTCTTTCCATCTCTGATTCACTCTCTCTGGTTCGACAATTTTCTTGCCGAAGGCATCTCTGATGGCCGTGGTACGAGGGACGAACGATCCCGTAAGCTGCTTCACTGTTTGAAAGATTGATCTGCTATTACCCTTTTTCGCGTTTTCCTCTAATTCGCTACACAATGTCTCAAGCTCTTCCTGTTTATCCCTATTACATATTAGGCTATATATTATATACTATATAGGTCTATAATAGGCCTATACTAACAGCGAAGTGCATGAAAAAAACAGGCCTACTTCATAGTAATATAAACGACGTGTCACTCAATGCGCGGTTATGATCGTGCGCGGTAATGATCGTGCGCGGTTTTGGGATGCGCGGTTTTGTGTGCGCGGTTTTGACCGGATACCCCAAATTATACTGCTTGGTGACAGAGGTACGTGAACGTAAACAACTTGCCCAAGGTCGTTACCCGCGTCGAAGCCGAAACCGCCAGCTCAGTGAGCAAGCGCGTTACCAATAGGCCACCGAGTCGAACTCAATTACCGACTACTAGGCCTAGCTAAAATAACACAATTAACTGTTTTCAGACTCATTTTTTGCCTAAGAAACATATAGGCCTCCGCATGACACATACGCGCTGCACATATGCTGCATGTCGATCTAAATTAATTACGAATGCATGTCTATATTGGCGCCGCCTACAAAAGGAGCTTGCTCACCTATTTGGTTTAGATTGTCAACTGACGAAAGCCGGACACGAGTATGCCGGAACCCAGAACGTTACACGATCTGGAAGAACCTGTCAGCGTTGGGATTCCGACCAACCTCACCAACACAAATTTAAAAATTCAACGCTCTTCCCTGAAGGAAACGCTGTGGCTGCTGGTAACAAGTGTCGAAATCCAGATATCAAACACAACAGTGGAGTCTGGTGTTATACCACTGACCCAAGCAAAAGATGGGAAGAATGCGATGTGGTCACTTGCGGTAAGCTCATTCGTCTAATCAGTCATTAGACAAAAACTAATACTCATAAGTAATCTGGCAAATCAACCAAGAAACATGTAGAAAAATGGCAATCAGTGGCCTCAACCGAATAATTAATCCTCCAATCGGAATGTGATACCAATCAGTCATTCTATTAATATGGACATTAATTATTAATATCATTATTAATATAGAGTATAGACATTACTTATTAATATTATTATTAATATGGACATTAATTATTAATATCATCATTATGCTTAATATAGACATTAGTGTCAATGAACCAATCGTCCAAGAATTAAAGGGTTTCCGCAGTTTGTGATTTTAGTTGCTGAAGATATAGACCTAAGCTTACACAACTTAGCGTTTTCTAAGTCAATATTAGGTTTAGACAACACCTTGAAACTTAAGTTATGCTGCTTGTTCATATGGATAGGCTCATATGAAATCAGCTGACCTTATGTAAGCTATAACTAAACTCTAGCCACTGTGTCGATTCTTGCTTTTAACACCTTTGCTTTCTTACTTCGTCTTACCATGTTGAGGATGACTAGGTAAGCTGCAGCTTCTTCTCCTCACGAGTCGATTGATTTGATTTCATTTACCTACGGGGGGGGGCATTGGATCAGCGTTCTCGTTGCGCCCCCCCCCGTCAGTACCCAGTAGTGATTATATCGCACACTGAGGGAGCCAATGATCCTTCCAGCAGGACCGAATCCAAATTTCAGTATGGATCCCGGTCACGCGTCGAAAACAGACCTCGACAGGCAGGATCCCGATGACTTCCAAGCCATAGGGCCAGCATTTCGAGTTTTGCAACTCAATGTCGAGGGCCTGTCAGCAGCTAAGAGTGCAAAAGCTAAATAAATAAATTTACCTACGCATGATACTTCAATACTTGCCCTTCAATTGGGTGTAGGCTGTAAAACGACAATGGCCGGACGTGAGTATGACGGACCTCTGAGTGTAACACAATCTGGACTAACATGTCAACGTTGGGATTCCGACCAACCTCACTACAACAACAACTACACAAATTCAACGCTCTTCCCCGAAGGCAACGCTGTGGCTGCTGGTAACAAATGTCGAAATCCGGATAAAGACCACAACGAGGGAGTTTGGTGCTACACTACTGACCCAAACACAAGATGGGAAGCATGCTATGTGGACTTCTGTGGCAAGTAAATCCGCTGAATCGATATTTAGCCTATCAATCAATTAATCAATCAATCAATCAATTATTAATTTATTAAAATAAATTTGTAACGCGCGCAGGGTCGCACCGAAATGTGAATCTGAGGCGCGGAAAGTCAGACGCCAGAGGAAGATGCAGTTAGAAATCTAAGGAGAAGTAGTGAGTTTTGAGTCATTTTCTGAAGTAAGAAAGTGAAATTGAGCTTCTAAGAGAGAGAAACTAATCAACATGCAGCAATGTGAGTCGATGTATGCCTACTGTTTGTTATTTACACCGTACTGAAGCTACACGATCGAAGATATAAACAGTCAATCAATCAATCAATCAGTCATTCAATCAACCAATCACTCAATCAATCAACGAATCAATCAATAGTCGTTCAAATCAGTTAGACAGCCATTTGTCAAATAAGCGATCTGTTGACTTGAAACAAGTCATCACCAAATCTAAATGTAAACAATCAGTCTGTAAGTAATCGTCCAAAATTTAAAAGCTTTCCACAGCTTTCGGGTTTGGGCGCAGATGATATAAACACATAGTAGTTTTCAATAATTAATGTAGGCCCTACATGTAACATTCTTAAACTCAAAATATGCCATCTTGCTCCGGTTAAATCAGTTCTAAGTTGATTGGCCAATGAAACGTTCAATCTGTTGGTTATAGACTGTATGATGACAAAGGCTGGACGTGAGTATGCCGGAAGTCAGAGCGTAACAAAATCTGGACGGACATGTCAGCGTTGGGATTCCGACCAACCTCACTCAAACAGGTTCAAAGATTCAACGCTCTATCCCGAAGGAAGTGCTGTGGCTGCTGGTAACAAATGTCGAAATCCAGACAAAGACCACAGCGAGGGAGTCTGGTGTTACACTACTGATCCAAGCAGAAGATGGGAAGAATGCGATGTGGACTATTGTGGTACGTAACATGATAAATTAATCAAGAACTCAATCAAGAGATAAATCATTGGAAGCAACCGTCTAACAAAAAATTTAATCTGTAAACTAACTAAAAAAATCAAAATGTAAGAAGTCAGTCAACCATACCTTAACCGGCACCCATAACTAAAGTCTTTTGAAGGTAAAGTACTATTTACAATTAAATTACTAAAGTAATAATTATTAAAAGTAGTTTATTAAAATAATTATTAATAATAATTGAAATAATAATTAATTTATTAACAGTAATTTATTAAAAGTAATTTATTAAAGTAAATTACAATTTAAATGAAATAAGAAAATAAGAAAATCCAGAATTTCATTACTCGATTCATGCTGATCGACTTACGGAACCTTTCCATGTATTCAGGCATAGGCTGTAAGCTGACAAAGGCTGGACACGAGTACGATGGACTTCTGAGCGTAACGCGAACTGGACGAACATGTCAACGTTGGAGTTCAGACAAACCTCACATCAGCAACTTTAAAAATTCGACGCTCTTTCCCGAAGGAAGCGCTGTGGCTGCTGGTAACAAATGCCGAAATCCGGACAAAGACCACAGCGATGGAGTCTGGTGTTACACGACTGACCCAAACACAAGATGGGAAGAATGCGATGTAGGCTTTTGCGGTACGTAGATTCGATAGGTTGAAAGCAAACATTCATCAATTATATATAATCGACCAATTCGACTCCCTCACAGGCATACAGTTGACCGCCTAAACTTTAAAACATTTTTATGCTTCTTACATGTATGCATCTTTATGGTCTTTATGCATTCAGTATGCCAGCCAGCATTTGTGAATCAGTCAGCGCCTGCAAATTGTCTTTGTTCTTGTTGAAAATGTAGAACGTGTTCGATTACGAATGTTGACCGAAGTACCGGTTACATGTTTTGCATTTTCAAACTTACATTATAATACTCGTTAGCAGATCGACCTGGTTTACGTATGAAGCTTGCTGATCTACTCAGGTGAAGAGTGCAAGCTGACAAAGGCTGGCCATGAGTATGCAGGACTACTGAGCGTAACACGATCTGGACGAACATGTCAGCGTTGGGATTCCGACCAACCTCACATCAACAACTTTAAAAATTCGACGCTCTTCCCCGAAGGAAGCGCTGTGGCTGCTGGTAACAAATGCAGAAATCCAGACAAAGACCACAACGAGGGAGTCTGGTGTTACACTACGGATCCAAACACAAGATGGGAGGAATGCGATGTGGACTTTTGCGGTACGTGAATTCTCGGAATCGGTATTTTGCCAAATATTAACCACTTAGCAATATGGCAGATCAGTTACGCAATGAGCTGTTCAATAAATAAGCAATAAATAAATGAGTATCCTATGTCTTAAACAGCTAATAACCGAATAAAAATATCACCAGTCTATCAATCAATCAATCAGTCAGTCGGTCGGTCGGTCGGTCGGTCGATCGGTCAGTCAGTCAGTCAGTCAAACTAGTCTGTCAGTCCATCGTTGAAGAATTGAATGATTTCCGCAGCCTGTATGCTGAAGCTTTATGCAAATTAGGCTACAGTTTTCAGATAGGCCTATTAAGTAAAATAATTAATGCACGTGTTAAATTCATGCAGTTAAGCAGGTAATTTTGGCCTTAAAAACAAGTTTTCGACATATTTTTCGACAAGTTTTCGTTTGTCTACAAATGAAATGTAAGCTTATTCATCGATTTGGTGTAGACTGTAAAACGACAAAATCCGGACGCGAGTATGCCGGACCTCTGAACGTTACGCGATCTGGACTAACATGTCAGAGTTGGGATTCCGACCAACCTCACTCAAACAGGTTCAAAGGTTCGACGCTCTTCCCCGAAGGCGACGCTGTGGCTGCTGACAACAAATGTCGAAATCCGGATATGGATCATTACGAGGGAGTCTGGTGCTACACCACTGATCCAAACACACGATGGGATGATTGCGACGTGGATTATTGCCGTACGTAATCTCCGTCAATCAATCAATCAATCAATCAATCAATCAATCAATCAATCAATCAATCAATCAATCAATCAATCAATCAATGTGTAATCTCTTTCTGTCAATAAACCGATCAGCTGTCAAACAAGGTTGCAATCAATGAGTAAACTATATAATTATAGTCACAAACCACTTGGTAAAGAATTAAAATATTTCAGCAGTCGGCCATTGAGAAAACTCGTTTATTTTTTCATCGGCGGAATCAACGCTTTCGCGAGTCATTAATTCATTCGTTCATTCATTCATTCATTCATTCATTCATTCATTCATTCATTCATTCATTCATTCATTCATTTATTCATTCATTCAGTCAGTCAGTCAGTCAGTCATTCATTCATTCATTAGTTCATTCATTCATTAATTAATTCAGTCAGTCAGTCAGTCAGGCAGCCAGTTATTAATTAGTCATTAATTAATTAATTAATTCATTAATTCATTGATTGATTCATTCATTTATTCCCTTCGAAAGGTGACACACCGTTACTGACGCGAAGAAAAGAATTTGCTCCTTGTCTGTATAATATTATAGCCTACTTAACTGAATGACAAGTGTTAAAGATGTCATTATCATTACCATTTTTTATCTATCCATGTCCAGTGTTTCACCTGATTTTCATCAAGCAAATATTATATTGTTATTCAAAAGTAGTGAATTAAGACCATATCGAAAATTATTTCAGTCCAGTAGCAAAGTCAGAGGTTGAAAATAATAATGGTGACAATAATATTGCCTCCGCTTCCTCAGGAGTAGGTCTATTTGTTATATTATAACAAATAGACCTACTCAATATTCGCTTCAAGTCAATATATCTTAGGCCTACCTTTTTGAAATCATGACGCTGCTATTAGCAAATATGTTTATCATGTGTTTTTTTCGCTGACCGCAACATCTCTAAAATTATTATAGAAACACAAAGTACGGCACAATCGTCTACGAAGAATCTAACAACCATTCGGCCAAGAACTACGACAGGTACAACTCAACTTTCGCCGTCAACCAATGTGGCTACAGTTACACGATCAATTACACTATCGTCTCCGCTTCCTCAGGAGACCGTTAGTTTACCAAGTTAGCAAATTTCAATGCTTTCAACTCCAACACCTGCTAATCGTATTTTACTACTGATTCTTGTATAGTCTGTGTGAGGAATTTAAGTATGAGGCATGCATATCGTTCACATATTGAGGAATTTAAGAATAGTGAGGAATTTAAGAATAGTGAGGAATTTAAGAATAGTGAGGAATTTAAGAATGAGGCATGCATATTGCTCACTATGTGAACGATATGTGTGGGGCGCGGTGGTGTAGTGGTGGCGTCGTTGCCTTGGAGCCGGAAGGTTCGAGGTTCGAATCCACCTCGCTGCGTAAGGACCTTGTCCTTCACTCACAATAATTGCTCAGCGCTTCGGCGTGAAACTCCGATGCAGTGTCCGCTTTGCATTGGGGAGAGCCTCTGAGTAGTGAGAGATTGAAGGGGCGCTATAACAAGTGCACATACAAACTATGGCTAATTAACGGTTTCTGACTTAGTCATCAACTGTTCAATTGCTTTTATAAAGACAATTATTGACAACTTATGACTGGATCACGTTCTCATCTTGAAAATGAGCAAGAGTCGGTCGAGAACAGTCACAATTATACATGTAGCCTAGCCTATTTCTTCTTCTTCTTTCATTTCAGGCTAGAATTATTCCCTCTGGCGAGGGTTGAGCCACTCGGATCCTTCTCCTCCACATGTCTCTGTTTCCAGTGTCTTCTTTCTTCATTTTGAGCAGCTTCAATATGTATTTATTCCGTATTAAATTAAACTTTTAGGCGAAAATGCATCTACCAACATCGTCGTGATTATACTTTCCATCGTTGGAGTTATTGCTGTCGTCTCTGTCATCATCGTCGTTATCATTATCATCTGGAAACGGAAAGATTGTTTCCAGTCGCACTGGAGAAGTCTTGTGGACGAAGGCAGTACATCATCAAGGTCAAAAAGAAACAAGCAGAAGAACATGGCGGAGAAGGCAATATACAAACCGAGTGAAAATCCAGATGATGTCAATTTTGCGAGCAGATGGTAGAAATCGTCGGTGTGACTAAGGATCACAGTTCCACAGTTCGCATTACAATAAGAGATTCTTCATCAGTAGCTAGCTTACACACCGCTGGACAGAGTCAAGCGATTGTAAACTTTTTATCGCGCGTTGCTTGTGCATTGTAGTACCATTATAAGTACCAATATTTAGTTTGTACGTTATATTAAACGACAAGAGTGATCAATTCACTGGAAATAGGATTTCTGCTGATGTAATATACTATAAAGTCGATAAACTACATTTATAGTCAATAAATTAGCCCGCATGACGTTGCTGTTAAAGTCTATTTCAAACTGAAGCAGAGCTTTGATTTTACCGAACTTACAAGTGTCAGAGCAGTGCTTTTGTGTTTGCTTCTTAGTTTTGGAGTTTTGAAATAAAAAAAACGTAGCCTATGTGCAGCATTGCACAGCAATCGGATGATCTTGTAGTTCATGTCCACATTGTCAACTGGAGATCTTTTGGGTGATAGGAATGCTAGCATTTGGGTTTTCTGGGTCGCAGAATCCAAGAAAGGTGAACGCAACATTTCACGTGTTTTGAATTACAGCCCATCTCAAGGTCACTTTACCGAAAGAGTTTATAATATTGACTCTATTCAAATCTGAAATCTTTTTTCTCCAGATCCTTGAAATAGCCTTTGCGCTCTTACAGCGTTACCTTTGCATATTTTACCATCTTCTGATAAAAGAAGAAAGTATCGACAACGAACCAATTCATTGTTCACAAATTTAGTCAAAACTAAGTGCAAAAACTTTAATCGCTGTGATATAATCATAAATTCCAAAACTTCTGAAAGTTCTGATGCAATAAATGCAATATCGCCGGGTCACCAGTTTATCCACGAGCGCTGTGTCATGTTAAAGGAGGGGTTGTTAAAAGTGTCAAAGGTCAATTGGTCGGTCTGTTGGTCAGCCAATCAATCAAATTGATAGGCAAAGTTAACGTAAAAGTGACAAACTCTTTGTTAGACTAAAAAATGTTGACCTTAGCCTTAGGTAAGGCAAAAGTTTAACTGAAAATAATAGTTCTGTCAAAACGAAAGTTGAACTAATATGTTTTAGTAAACGAAAAAAATAGTTTAATAAATATTTGTTAGTTTTTAGCTGAGTAAGTGACAGCAACAAAATCAGCAACTTTCGTTACCATGGTAATCGTTCGCTCCTGAAAAGTTCTATTGACAGTGAACATTGTCTGCGAAGACTTTTCAAAAAGTTTTATTCGAGCAAAACAAACCAAACTCAAGAACGACAATTAATGTAAAGCTAACTACCCGGTACTTCACTCCAGATTTCTATAAGATTAATAAAGAATATACTTACTTACTTACTTAATTAATTAATTATCGTCATGTACCTGTACAAAGAGTCAAATCGCCACTTCCGGTTCCAACAGATAATCACAGCCTCTATATGCAGGGGCGGATCCAGGGGGGGGGGGAAATCCGGCCATGGTCCCTCCATTGAGAAATTATATTTTCACGAGCTATTCTGGCGGGCAAAATGGACGCTCCCCCCTACTGTCCAGGTTCCAGTTTTGATGCAACGGGAGAAAGGTGACACATTTAGAGGGAAGAAAATTAGAAGGTGACACATTTAGAGGAAAGAAAAGTAGCGCATGATTAAAAAAGTCATCAGCTTTTTGGGCGGGCACAGTGGTATCGTTTTCTCGAGATTTCGACCGAACGACTAAAAAGGTCATCAGATTCTTGGGTCACAGACCAATGAAAATTTTTCAAGACCAAAGATTTTGGCGACGAAAATTTCTGTATCCGCCACTGGCTATAAATTATGTTACACGGTCAACCACTCAACGTGACGTTTACTTAGCCTACTTAATAGCCCTGCTGTAACTTGTGCCTATAAGTTTATAATCATTTATAGCCTAAAATTAAGTCGCAGTGACAGGCATGGGCGGAGACTTGGAGGAGCGGGGGTCGAACGAGTGGCACCGAAAGGAGAACGCGAGATTTTTGGCTGCCGAATGGCTGAGTTGCCGACGAAATTTCCACTTACGCCGATCAAAATTTCTGACGATTTTTTTTAGTCATCCGGCCGAAATCCCCAGAAAAAAACCCATTTGTCCCGTCCAAAAGTTGATGACCTTTTTTAGTCATTTATTCGCCAGTGTATGCGCAGTGTCTTCATGAAGTGTCCATGCCCTAACACTCAACAATTGGGGGGGGGGGGAGCGACAAATGCTTGTGCCGTCTCCCCTCCAACACTTTCGTTGAGAGAGACCGTCCCTCTGCCCCCCCCCCCTAATTCTCCGCCCATGGTGACAGGGAACGCAAATATAAGAGCATTGCTTTTATGATTTTATGAGTGGGTCTCTGGAGTTCTGGACGGTAGACTTAAAAATGAATAGCTTTTTAGTTGATACTTGCTTCACTGATGTTATACTGAAACGTTGATGCCAAAAGTGTCTACGATCATCTTACATATTACTTACGATCCAGATACAGATTTGAGAGTGATGGCTTTGCTGATGCTGATCGTTATTGTCATGACTCATGAGTAGTCAAAGAAACTTTATCTCATGAAATTTCGGAATCATATTCTTGGTCCACTTCTCTAAATATTTTGAAAATTTTAGCGCGGTATGTTATCAGGCATTAGATATGAAAAACAATTTGGCTTACTTTTTTAAAACACGGTGTATATTATGTGTGTCGGTGCTTGCGTGCGTATACATATATATATATATATGTGTGTGTGCGTGTGTGTGTGTGCGTGTGTGTGCTTGTTTGTGTGTTCGCGTGTGGGTTTGTGTGTCCGTGTGTGTGTGTGTGCGTGCGTGTGTGTGTGCACTTGCACAGGACTGAGAAGTCAGTTCCTGGTCACTGTGTGTAGGGCTGTAGGCCTATAATTATTAAGCAAAGTTCGAAGACTTTGATCATGACTCCAGTTTGTGTGTTTGCTTTGACAGTTGTAAGCAGAAGACTGTCATCGTTCGCTGTTAATTTGACACTTCACAATGAAATCTGTTCTCTTCTTCCTCTATTTGAATTCGTTGGGTGAGTTTTTTCATGACATTTACGTAGCCTACATGTAGTTAGAATCACAGCTGCTCTTACACGAATTACATGTATTTCTTTCAACAAATAAATTATCATTTCGGCTGAAGTTCCATGAACGACAGGAAATGAAATACATGCTTCAGATGACGCTTTGATCTACCAAAGAAACACCATTTCCATATTCATAGGCCTAGATTACATGGTTATAGGCAGTATTATGTCAAGTCACGTCATGTTGCCTACTCCGCGGATTCGAATCCCGAGCGTTGACTTAAATGACAAATGCATGCAGTATTGTTCAGCCACCGTGCGTTCTATAGCACTACCACTGACTACCAGCATGGCTATATATATGGAATCCATTTATGAAGGATTCATGTTACCATATTTTGGGATCCGTAATGAGACGACATCAGTTCCATTTAATGCCCATAAAAAGTTAATATGTTGTTAGTCAGTTAACTCCGCTAGCTATAGGATTGATGATTGGTTTAGGGTGTAATTGTAAGTTATAGGCCTACTTCAATTAAACGGATTGATTGTTTGATTGTAAATGCGTTTTATATATGTT
The DNA here is from genome assembly GCA_945859605.1 of Lumbricus rubellus. NCBI lineage: Eukaryota > Metazoa > Annelida > Clitellata > Crassiclitellata > Lumbricidae > Lumbricus > Lumbricus rubellus. The sequence continues at coordinate 28,942,755 of OX243818.1, forward strand.
TTTAGGGTTGGTTTTAGCGCAGACGCGACGACCTTTTCTAACAGGTAATATTGCACGCGCTTTTAGCTTTCTTTTACAAACTGTTATTTTTTAAAATCCCTACAATAGGCCTGTGTGATTCAGTTAGAGACCTAGGCCTATATGGGATGCGACTGTGAACGAAAATTGAGAAGCGCATTGTTTTGATTAGAAATTTATCAAACTTGCATTTATAATAAGCATCGGTCGTGAGTAGTTTAAAACTATAAATTAATCGAGTTTTAAGTGTCAAATTGTCAATATTGGTTTTTTACGTAGGCTATAAAAGCATAATATTCATCCTGTTCGTCTAATTACTCTAATAACACTTGTGAGATGAAAGTAGTGTAGCCGCTAATAGTGAACAGTTTATTAGCAAGACTAGGATGGGGCAAAGACATGGTGATGGAATTTAATTAACCAGACTGAAGACGAGTCTTGCTCTCAGTGCTTGGTGGACGAGTAACTGAGGAGCTCGTCAACTTCAGGCAGTGACCTCATCAAAAAAAAAAATTAAAAAAATAAAGTATCCAGGATTCAGGAAAGGTGATCGGATGTCCATAGTGGAAAGGCGAATAGCTTCAGTTTTATTTGCAAAATGGTCAAGAAGCTCAGCCAGTGAAAGTGGGCATTCAGAACAGGATGGCGGAGGTAAGATTCTTCAGTGTGTTGTCTTAGGAAGAATAAGCGCTTACGTTGAAGTTTCCTTTGCCTGCGTGCTTGCAACTTAAGTAGATTGATATTGTTTAAGCTTTCGTTCCAGGGTCAAGTTTTCGGTTTTGAAGTGGAACAATCGCACCATAGACAGACAATTTTTGGCGACTGTTGATTTTTGCGGACTTGAACGTGAATGTTCACCAGCTCTTTCAAAGTTTGATTGTACAGTTCAGCAATGGATTCAGCAGTCACTGGTGTAGACGGCTATAGTGACAATTATAGGTAGAAATCTGATTCTTGACGAATCTACGTTATCTACGTTATTTACGTAATAGGGCCTATCCACATGCCAACATTTTCCTAACGATGAACTGTGTCCATTTATCTACTGTAGATGTAGGCTGTACAATGACAAAGACCGGACACGAGTATGCCGGACCTCTGAGCGTAACTCGCTCTGGACGGACATGTCAGCGTTGGGATTCAGACCAACCTCACACAAATAAATTCAAAGATCCGAAGCTTTACCCTGATGGAAGCCTTGCAGCCGCTGGCAACAAATGTCGAAATCCGGATAAGGACAACGGGGGAGTTTGGTGCTTTACCAATGACTCCAACACACGTTGGGAATACTGCAACCTGGACTTTTGTGGTAAGCTACGTATATTCGATCAATCCACCAATTGACAATCAAACCAATCGACTACTGAAATAAACTAAGGAATAGCAAAGCAAAAATAATAGCTCCTCAGTGAAGTAGCTAAACTTCCATTCACTTATTTGTTGTTCAGTCAGCCATGAGTCCGTGAGTCAACCTTTGGAGCAAGTTGGCTTTCTGGTGCTCAATAATATTATTACAATCAAGATTTTCGACTTCGAATATTGAGTGAAATAATAAAGTTAATATTTGCAGCTCTTTTAAAATCGTAAGCGTGTAATCTGCCACAAAAACGGTGGGGGGCCTCACTAAAAGTGGTATAACTTGTGTTGTGGTTGAAACATTATTTTTATGGAATCTAGCCATCATGTGTAAATATGAATTGTCTTTAAACCTGTAAAATTTCATTTCGAAATTCTTACTTCTGGCCATGATATTAGCTAAAAACCTAATGGTTTTGCGTTTCGTTTTTGAATCGTCAAAAAACGGTGGATGGCCTCACTAAAAGTGATATAACTTTTGTTCTGTTTGAAATATTTTTTCTGAAATTTGACCATTGAACGTAGATATGAATTGCCTTTAAGACTCTAAAGTTTCATTAAAAAATTCGATTGTTTGGCCAAGATATGGGCTAAAATCCGTAGGGTATTACTTTTTGGCGCACCCTGTATATGGAATGCGACTGAGAACGAAAATTGAGTAGCGCCACGGGTGGATCCAGGGGCCAATCAGGCTATGGCCCCTCATTTAAAACTGCCCATGTATCGTGCCCCCCGTTTGGCTTCCGCGAGCTTTCGAACAATGTATAATGAAAACATTTGGACTGGATGACTAAAAAAGGTCACCAACTTTTGTGGCGGACAAGATGGAATTCTTTTCCCGAAAAAAGGTCACCAACTTTTGTGGCGGACAAGATGGTATTCTTTTCCCAAAAAAAGGTCACCAACTTTTGTGGCGGACAAGATGGTACTGCATGGTATTCTTTTCCCGAAAAAAGGTCATCAACGTTTTTGGCGGATACGAAAAACAAATTCCCACACCCACGGCCAAGAATTTTGGCCCCCCCCCGTCCAAAGTGTCTATATCCGCTTATGAGTAGCGCATTGTTTTATGATAAATTCATCAAACTTGCATTTAAGCATCGGTCGTGTGTAGTTTAAAATTCTAAATTAGTCTAGTCGAGTTTTAAGTGTCAATCTTGTTTTTTTACAAATAAGCATAAGCTTACTATTCTTCCTGTTCGTCTAATTACTCTAATAACACTTGTGAGATGAAAGTAGTGTAGCCGCTAATAGTGAACAGTTTATTAGCAAGACTAGGATGCGGCAACGACATGGCAATGGAATTTAATTAACCAGACTGGAGACGAGTCTTGCTCTCAGTGCTTGGTGGACGAGTAACTGAGGAGCTCGTCAACTTCAGGCAGTGACCTCATCAAAATAAAAAAAATTAAAAAAATAAAGTATCCAGGATTCAGGAAAGGTGATCGGATGTCCATAGTGGAAAGGCGAATAGCTTCAGTTTTATTTGCAAAATGGTCAAGAAGCTCAGCCAGTGAAAGTGGGCATTCAAGACAGGATGGCGGAGGTAAGATGAAGTTAAGTTATATCCAGAGAGCCATGCTTGCATTCTCTGCTTCTTCAATGTGTTGTCTTAGGAAGAATAAGCGCTTACGTTGAAGTTAGAGTTCTGATTCTTGACGATTTATGGCCTATCAACATGCCAACATTTTCCTAACGATGAACCGTGTCCATTTATCTACTGTAGATGTAGGCTGTAAAATGACAACGACCGGACATGAGTATGCCGGACCTCTGAGCGTTACTCGCTCTGGACGGATATGTCAGCGTTGGGATTCAGACCAACCTCACAGAAATAAATACAAAGATCCGAAGCTTTACCCTGATGGAAGCCTTGCAGCCGCTGGCAACAAATGTCGAAATCCAGATAAGGACTACAGAGGAGTGTGGTGCTTTACCAATGACCCGAACACACGTTATGAATACTGCAATGTGGACCTTTGTGGTACGTAAATTCGATCAATCAACCAATTGACTATTAAAATAAACTATGGAATAGCAAAGCAAAATAATAGCACCTCAGTCAAGAAGCTAAGCTTCTATCCACTTATTTGTTGTTCAGTCAGCCACGAGTACGTGAGTCAACCTTTTGAATAAGTTGGCTTTCTGGTGCTAAATATATACACCGTGGTTCAATAAAAAAAAGTAAGCCAAATTGTTTTGCATATATCTCTAATACCTGATGATATATCAAGCTACAATTTTCCAAATATTTAGAGGAGTGGACCAAGAATATGATTCCAAAATTTCATGAGATAAAAGTGAACGGATAAAAAGATATGAATATTTAAACTTCATATACCGAAATTTCAGTTTACAAGCAATTTTCTGTCAGATTCAATAAAAAGTACGCCAAACTTTTTTTTTACATCTCTGATGTCTGATGAGTAATCATAAAAACTTTTTCCCGATATTTAGAGAATTGAACCAAGAATAGGATTCCAAAATATCATGTCATAAATTTGAAGGGATAGAAGGATATGGATATTTCAACTTCATCACCCGAAATTGCAGTTTTCAGCAAGTCTGTTATTGTGTAGACTTCATTTCTCTCACATTAAGGCCTCTGAACAGTCCAGATTTCAATCCTGTCGACTATAAAATGTGGAGTGTGATGCAAGATCGAGCCTACCAGACAACAATCCATGATATAAACGATCTGAAGCAACGCTTGTTGGAAGTGCGGGATGGCCTGAACCAGAGGATAATCGACGTTGCTGTTGCCATTGCAATGGTGCCAGCGCCCTCAGGCTTGCGTGCAAGCAGGAGGGGGACATTTTGAGCATCTTAGTTAATTAAATTATCAAACCATACTGTTGGGGTCATATTGTTAGTTCAATTCTCTACATATCTGGAAAATTTTAGAATGACTAATCATCAGGCATTGGAGATAATAAGGAAACATTTGATTGAATCTGATAAAAAATTGCTTGTAAACTGAAATTTCGGCATATGAAGTTTCAATATTCGTATCTTTTTATCCGTTCAACTTTATCTCATGAAATTTTGGAATCATATTCTTGGTCCAATTCTCTAAATATTTGGAAAATTATAGCGTGATATGTTATCAGACATTAGAGATATATGAAAAACAATTTGGCTTACTTTTTTTGAGTCACGGTGTACATGTATATCTATAATAATAAAGAAGAAACTATGTGTGTGTGTGTGTCTGTCTGTTTGACCGGAATGCATTTCCACAATTTTCGAGCTTTTCACTCCAAACCTTCACTACTGTGTCCGTCTGGGCATGAGACGCAAAGTTGGGGGTTTGCGAATCTCCCCCACCATGGGGCCAAAATGGGGGGCGAAACCCCCCAAATTTTTTTCAATAACATTTAGGTATTGATCTCAAACTTTGCACCTAGACAGAGAGCCGTCGAAGCCACCCAGTGGAGTGGTTGGCGAATCTCCCCCACCATTGGGGTCACGGTGGGGGGGGGGGGGCGAAAACGGCAGTTTATTACACACCTTTTTAAACACTTGCGTGGTTATTTATATACATTGGCGACAGTAGCTGATGTCAATGATCTTCCAATCTGCTTTGCTGTCAAGTCAAATCATCCCTCCCTACATAAACTCCCCTCTCCCTCCCATCTCTCCCCTCTCCCTCCCCTCTCTCCCCTCTCTCTCCCCTCCCCCTCTCCCTCCTCCCCGTTTCCGTCACACCTCATCTCCCCTTTCCTCCTTGACCTCTTCCTCCACCCTCTCCACCTTCTCCTCCCGCCCCAGTCCCATTCCCCTCCCTCCCTCTGCCTCCCTGCATCCCCTCCCCTCCCCTCCCCATATCCCCTCTCTCTCTCTCCCCTCCCCTCTCCCTCCTCTCCCCGTTTCCGTCTCACCCTCCCTCCCTCTGCCTCCCTGCCTTTTCCATCCCTCCCCTTCGGTCCCTCCCCTCCCTCTTCGTCCCGCTCCCTCTTCCTTCTTTCCTCCCTCACACCCTTCCTTCCTCACAGACCTCCCCTCCCCTCTCTTCCCTCTCCCTCCTCCTACCCCTCCCCCTCACCGTTTCCGTCTCACCTCCCCTCCCCCTTTCCCCTTGACCTCTTCCTCCACCCTCTCCTCCTTCTCTTCCCGCCCCCAGTCCCATTCCACTCCCCTTCCTCCATCTGCCTCCTTGCATCCCCTCCCCTCCCCTCTCCTCATCCCCTCTCTCTCACCTCCCCTCTCCCTCTCCCTCCCCTTCCCGTTTCCGTCCCGCCCTCCATCCCTCTGCCTCCCTGCCTTCTCCATCCCTCCCCTCCGGTACCTCCCCTCCCTCTTTGTCCCGCTTTCTCTTTCTTCTTTCCCCCCTCACACCGTTCCTTCCCCACAGACCTCCCCTCCCCTCTCTCTCCCCTCTCCCTCCCCAACCACTCACCTCACCGTTTCAGTCCCACCTCCTCTCACCCTTCCCCCTTGACCTCTTCCTCAACCCTCTCCTTCTCTTCCCGCCCCCAGTCCCATTCCCCTCCCCTCCCTCTGTCTCCCTGCATCCCTTCCCCTCTCCCCTCCTTCTCTCTATCTCACATCCCCTCGATGTGAGAAAACACCTTTTAAAACGTTTGCGTGGTCATTATATAATTGGCGAAAGGCGATGATGTAAATGATCTTCCAATCAGCCTTGCCGCTAAGTCCTACTATTATAATTTACGCGTAGGGCTAACGGTGGAGGTCAGAGTTAGTGATGGCGTGTTGTGGGGTGGAGGAAAATTTTCATGAAAACCCTAATTTCACGGGTGGTGTACCGGTGGATAGGTCGAAGTGTGATGGGGTGTTGTCGGTCGGGTGGGTGGTTTTGGGTTTGGGGGTGGGGTGGGAAGGAAAATTTCCCCCCCCCCCCAAATTTCACCGATGGTGTACCATTGGAGGTCGAAGTGTTGTGGGGTGGGGGATGGAGTGGGGGTTGGTGTGTTAGTGGAGGTGTGGGTTGGGATGTGCGGGATTGGGGTGGGGTGGGTTGGTGGGGTGGAGAGTAGGTGTGAGGGTGGGGTGGAGGGGATAGGGTGGGGGCGGTTGAACGGGGTGGGGTGGTGGGAGTGGGGGGTTTTGGGTGGAGGTCAAGGTGGAGGTGTGGTTAGAGGTTGGGTGGAGGGGTGGATGGGGTGGGATGGGACCGGGTGGAGGGGTTGACGGGGTGGGGGCGGGTGGAGGGAGTGGGGTGTACGGGGTGGGGTGGGACTTTGGGGTGGAGGTAGAGTGGCGGTGTGGAGCGTAAAGGGGGTAGGGTGGGGCGGTTGAACTGGGTGGGTGGACGGGGTGGGAGTTTGGGGTGAAGGTTGAAGGTGTGGTGAAGGTGGGGGTGGAGGGGTGGGGCGTGACGGGTGGAGGTGGGGGAGGAGGTGGGGTGTGTGGTTTGGTTGGGCTGTTGCCAGGTGGAGGGTGTGTGGTGTACGGCGTGGGGTGGGGCTTGAGGTGGTGGTGGACGGTGGAGGGGTAGGGTGGAGGCGGGTGGGCGGGGTGTGGGGGTTTGGGGTGGAGGTGGGGTTGTGGTGGGGGCGGGGTGGGTGGGTGGGATATACGGGGTGGAGGTGGAGGTTGGGGTGTATTGTGGTTGGATTGTGGCCGGAGCGGGTCGTATCCTAAATTTCCCGGGCAACGCCGGGTACCCCTTCTAGTATATATATAAATATATAGAGAGAGAGAGTGAGAGAGAGAGGGAGGGAGGAAGGGAGGGAGTCAGACAGACAGACAGACAGAGACAGAGACATACATACATATTGTGATGGTGGTGTCCACTTTTAAATTTAAAGGTGGTGGTGATAATCACCACCTCGTTTGGTCCTACAAGGCAATATATTTTTTAACCTGAAAGCATAATTATGTCTGTCTTCCGTAAGGCTATTCCTGTATACCGTATTTAACATCACAATGGCTGCAAAGCTGGTGGAGGCTTCTACACTGCGTTTATTGTCTACACTACTTTACAGCCTATCCATTAATTGGTACCTATTACCGGGGTCATTTAACGATAAGGTGGCACAAAATTTAAAGCATCCTACTTTTTATTTGTTTTATTAACTTTATATATTTATTGATTTATTTTTCGGGTCTGACATAGCTTTTTTCAAGCTTTCTACTCAGAGGCGCTCCCGACTACAGCGCGGAAACAGCATCGGAGTTCCACGCCGGAGCGCAGTAGCAATTGCAAGTGAAGGACTTGTTCAAGGTCCTTATGCGGCGGCTTGAGGTGGATTCTAAACTGGAACCCTCCGGCTCCAAGGCACAGAAGCCACCACTACACCCCGGGTCCCATAATTACTAAATTCCTAAAAGAAATAGACGAATCTATACAATTTTTAGCCCAATTTATGCTGATTGACGTATTGAACTTGCCCATAATACTATATTGATTATATTCAGTCATAGGATGTAAAAATACAATGGCCGGACATGACTACAATGGACATCTGAACGTAACACGATCTGGTCGACCATGCCAGCGTTGGAATTCCAACGAACCTCACGAGAACCACTTTATGGAGTCGGATCTTTTCCCCGAAGGTAACGCTGTGGCTGCTGGCAACAAATGCCGAAATCCGGATGAGGACTACGAAGAGGGAGTCTGGTGTTACACTACGGACCCAAACACAAGATGGGAGGAATGCGATGTGGACTTTTGCGGTACGTGAATTCTCGGATTCGGTATTTTGACAAAATAATATAATAACCAATCAACAATCCGGCAGATCAGTTAAGCAATTAGCTGTTCAATAAATAAGCAGTAAATAAATGTGCAATGAGTAGGCCTATCCTATGCCTTGAACAACTAATAACAGAATGAAAAATGTCATCAGTCCGTCAGTCAGTCAGTCAGAAAGACGATCAGTCAGTCGGTCGGTCAGTCAGTCATCAGTCAGTCAATCAGTCAGTCAATTGGTCAGTCAGTCGGTCGTCAGTTATTCAGTCTGTCAGTCAGTCAGTCAGTCGTCAGTCAGTCAGTCAGTACTGTTGCCAGTCAGTGAGTCAGTCTGTCTGTCAAGTCAGTCGTCAGTCAGTGAGTCAGTTAGCCAATCATTCAATCAGTCAGTCGTCAGCCAATTAGTCAGTCAGTCAGTCGTCAGTCGTCAGTCAGTCAGTCAGTCAGTCAGTCAGTCAGTCGTCAGTCAGTCAGTCATTCAGTCGTCAGCCAATCAGTCGTCAGCCAAATGAGCCAATCAGTCGTCAGTCAGTCAGTCAGTCAGTCAGTCAGTCAGTCAGTCAGTCAGTCATTCAGTCTATCGTCTAAGAGTTGAATGGCTCTCACAGCTTGATTATCTATAATAATGCTGAAGATAATAATCAACTCTCAGGTTTCAAATATTAACTCCAATAATTAAATGCGACATGTTAAATTCATGGAAATTGAGGAGATCATTTTGCTCGCATAAAAAAGTTTTTGTTTGTCTACAAATGAAACCTAAGCTTATTCATCGATTGTTTGTAGAATGTAAACTGACAAAGGCCGGACGCGAGTATGCAGGACCTCTGAGCGTTACGCGATCTGGACGGAGATGTCAGCGTTGGAGTTCCGACCAACCTCACTCCCACAGCTTCGAAGATACTTCGCTCTTCCCCGAAGGCGACGCTACGGCTGCTGGCAACAAATGCCGAAATCCGGATGAGGACTACAACGAGGGAGTCTGGTGCTACACCACTGACCCAAACACACGATGGGAAGAATGCGATGTGGATTTTTGCCGTACGTAAGCTCCGTCAATCAATCAATCGTATCATTAATTCATTTTGAGAATTAATATGGCGCATCTTCAAGAAACCTATTCAGAGACGCTCCCAGCCCAGCCACAGCAAAAAAGTAAGAGCATTGCAACTTATAAAAAGCAGGTGAATTTAGCCTAGGCATAAGTCGCAAGTTTAGTGGGAGGCCATTTCATATAGCGAGACCCACAATAGAAAAGACTCGGGGTTGTTTGGTAGAAGTGCGAGCTCGAGGAATCAAAAGCTCCCCCGTTATCGCAGAGCGAAGAGCTCGACGGGCTGCAAGGTCGGAGACAGGTCGACAAATTATAGACAGGTATGATGGAGTACAATAAAAAAAGGCATCGCCAAACAAGTGCAGCAACTCGGTAGGAGATGCGCTATGAAACAGGGAGTCAGTGAAGAACGTCATGCATAGGCCTATAAGCAGAGACGGGGGCAATGGGGACACGTACAATGAGGCGAGCAGCCGATCGCAGCTGGCGAAAGCATCTGCCCACCGTCAGTCCCATTTGGCGCGTCATGGCCATGTCCGTCTGGAATAAAACTCCGAGGTCACGCACGACAGTAGAAGCCTGCACCACAGTGGTAGTGCAGCTTTCGAAACGCCTTCATGTTAGCTCATTTACCTGTCAATATATTGAATTGTGACACGATGCGTGAAGATTGGTATGCCATACCCCGGTACGTCATGTTTTAGTTGCACCGTAAGAGGATGGGACTCAAGGGCGGATCCAGAGGCCAATCCGGCCACGGCTTCCCATTTAAAAATTGCATGGGACGTGGCCCCCCATTTGGTTTCAACAAGCTTTAAACCAATGCAGCGGGACAAAGCGAGAGAGAAAAGGTAGCAATACGACAAAAGAGATCATAGTATATTCCGAAGAGAATATGACTCAAAAAAGGTCATCAGATTTTTTGGCAGGGAAAATGGTATATTTTTCATACATTTCGGCCGGACGACTTCAACTTCAACTAAAAAAGTCATCAGATTTTTAAACTGGGAAATGGTATATTTTTCAGACATAAAATTTTCGGCCGGACGACTAAAAAAAGGTCATCATATTTTTTCCATGAAAGATCATCAAAACATATAGGTCACCCGATCTTCGAAAATTTCTGTATCCGCTCCTGATTGGACGAGGTCTAGTAGAACCACGTTTGTTGCAAAGTTACGCCCTTGTGCATAGTAAAATGACGCAGCGGCGTAGCTACCATGTGTGCAATATGTGCAGAACACACCGGGCCCACGACCCCCAGGGACCCACATATATTGTTGAATTAATTATTAGCCTATAGTCTAACGGTAATTCACATTATTTTGTGACATAATGTGGTTTTTGTGAACATACTTGCATTAGGCTACTTTGCTACTTTACTGACACCTGTCATCCGCCGTGCAGGCAGGCAGACAGGCATGTAGGGAGGCAGGCAGACAGACAGGCAGGCAGGCAGGCAGGCAGGCAGGCAGGAAGGACTATAATACTGAATTCCCTTTAACTTGTTTTTCATCTCGAGTCATGAGGGTCAAAACTTGATTGCGCAATTACGCTAATGTGTGTGAACGATAACAAAATATAATAATTGGTCTAACTCAGTTTTAAGTTGAGAACAGTAAACGAATCATAACCGCATTTGGGTTTCGTTCACAATCTTTCCAATGCAAAGGTCAAAGGCGGGTCTGCGTTATCGTTTAGGATATGTGTGATCATATCCGTCTATCAGTCACGTTCGTGTAGGCCTAGGCTATTGCAATTAAATGGTGCGCCACAGAAACTTCATACTAAGTCTTGTCACAGGCATGCTCGTGTATTCCAGTCATATGCCGGATATGGTAACGGTAGTAAACTTACTGACATCTCCCTCAATCAGGATGAGAATTGTCCGGGGTTTTGAGGTCGTTCAACCTTCACTAGTCTTTCTTATAGGATAACATAGTTAAATCTTTTCAGATTTTCACAGCCCAACTCCACGTGGATCATAGCCCCCAGTTATTTTTCAACAATTCTCACACTGCTTTCAAATCTTCTCAGCTCTCACCCCAAAATCGGGTAGACACCAAATTGAGCAAGTGTGAATCAGGGTTCTTGGGATTCACGTATTTGCCCTAATTTTTGCACTTGCAAAGAATATTTCTGACTTATTTTAGGCAGGGCCTAGGCCTACTATGAAAAATTGATGATTGTATAGTTTTTTTGTGTGCAAATAATTGATAGATGGTTGGCTACATCGGTAAGGTCGATGGCCGCGCGTCTGCACGCTACTCTGTGAAAGAGAGCGTGCGGGCCGTGGTTCGATTCCCGAAGGTGGCTATTTCAGAGATTCAAAATCTCGGGCTAGCACGGTCCATCCATGGGGACCTAAACGGCGTGGCAACGTTAATCATCTTCGATATGGCAGTGTCGTTAAACATGCAACAACGCACGACCACAGTGTGAAGAGAGTGAAAGAGAGCAGAGCCGCGCAGTTTGTCGAAGTAGGCTATAGTCAATCGGAGTGAGCCGGTGACACGAAAAGGATTATCCCCCCAAAAGCTATCCGGGGGGATGAATTAATCTATCCCCCCGGATGGAATTAACCGGTCTAGACTATCCGGGGGAATAAACCATTCTATCCCATTTTTTGAAAAATGTGTATAATTAAAACAATTATACTCTAATCAAAATTTAAAGTGACTCTAATTGTTTTAAGTGACCTATGCAATGCCAAGAGAAAGGCAACTCGAATTTATTTAGTGTCTCTGAGTGTTTTTAAGTGTTTTAAACGTTTTAAGTGCTATAAAAACAAAGTAAAACAAATTATCTAGTAGGAATAAACATACCTGTTAGTGTCATTGTTCAAAACAAAGCAGATGAAAATTAATTTGCAAAAATAAAAGCACGCGGAAGTGTTTTTTCGACTTTTCCTCATTTTGGGGGATACTTTTAATACCGGGGGATACTCTATTTCGTGACATCGGCCTAGTCAGTCAGCATGGGCGGAGTTTGGTTTCCATTCTTGGGGGGGCTAAAAAAAATATTTCCTCGGCCCAAAAGATGATGATTTTTTAGTCATCGATTGGAAATCTCATAAAAACAATACTATTTCTGCGGACACACCTTTCTTAGTCAGCAAGTTTAATTGAAATCTCATTGAAAAAAACTATTTTCCGTAAACACCATTTTAGTCATCGAGTTTAATAAAAATCTCATAAAAATAAACATTTTTCCGTAAACACCTTTTTTAGTCATCGAGTTGAGATCTAATAAAACCATACTATTTTGTGGACACACCTTTTTTAGTCAAAGAGTTTAATTGAAATCACATGCAAACCACACTATTTCCGCGGACACCTTTTTAGTCATCGAGTTTCACTGAAATCTTTTATAATCCATACAATGAGTCGTCGAGTTAATTGATATCTCATAAAAAATACTTTGTTTTCGTAAACACCTTTTTTAGACTTCGAGTTTAACTGAGATCTCATAAAAACCATACGATTTCTGTGGATACACCTTTTTAAATCGTAGATTTAAATTGAAATCTCATAAAAAATATGTTTTACTGTAAACACTTTTCTTAGTGATCGTGTTTATCATGTTTATCCTTAGACACCCGAGCATCGTTGATAAAACAGGAATCAAAAAGATGACATTAGACACCTGAAATTGTTGAAAATCTTGGAATCATAATGATCTCCTTAGACACCCGAAAATCCTTGATAATATTTAAATCAAAATGATGACTTTAGACACCCGAAAATCGTTCATAATACTGGAATCAAAATTATATCTTTAGACGCACAAAAATCGTTGATAATACTGGCATCAAAATGATGTCATTACACACCCGAAAATCGTTTGTAATACTAGAATCAAAATGATGTCCCTAGACATTCGAAATTTGTTGAAAATACTGGAATCATATAGATCTCCTTAGACACCCGAAAATCGTTGATATTATTAAAATCAAAATAATGACCTTGGACACCCGAAATTAGTTGATAATACTGATATCAAATAATTTTCTTACACACCCGAAAATCGTTGATAATACTGAAATCAAAATGATATCTTTAGACGCACGAAAATCGTTGATAATACTGGCATAAAAATGATGTCATTACACACCCGAAAATCGTTAATAATACTAAAATCAAAATGATGTCCTTAGACACCCGAAAATAGTTAATAATACTGATATCAAACATTTTCCATACACACCCGAAAATCGTTGATAATACTGAAATCAAAATGATATCTTTAGACGCACGAAAATCGTGGATAATACCGGCATCAAAATGATGTCATTACACACCCGAAAATCGTTGGTAATACTAAAATCAAAATGATGTCCTTAGACACAAGAAAAGAGTTGATAATACTCAGTGCATAAAGTGTAAAAAAAGAAGTGCCTGGACGCTGTATTGTAATTGGTCGTCAGTGGCGGCGCCGAAGTTGCGAGTGCGGAAGGCACGAATCCCGTCCCGACTAGGAGGTCTGGGGAGCGTCGTAAGCTCCCGAGCGGGGTCTGGGGCGGAGCCCCAGCAACCAGCACATTTTTGGCTGTGTCGACCTCAAATGGAGCCATTTTTAGGCTCTTTTTGCCAGCTATTTGTGAACGATAAAGTCGCGAAAACTTCAAAAATAAGTGGTTTTTTAGTGTCGCAAGCTACCAGGATAACAATAAAAATAAAAATTTTATTGTAAAAGAGAATGGTTTTGTCTTGACCGTAAGCTTCCGCAGCGGGGTCTGGGGTGGAGCCCCAGCGACCAGCGCATTTTTTGGCTGTGTCGACCTCAAATGGAGCCATTTTTAGGCTCTTTTTGCCAGCTTTTTGTGAACGACAAAGTCGTGAAAACTTCAAAAATAAGTGGTTTGTTAGTGTCACAAGCTACCAGGATAACAATAAAAATAAAAATGTTATTGTAAAAGAGAAAGGACCGTAAGCTCCCGCAGCGGGGTCTGGGGCGGAGCCCCAGCGACCAGCGCATTTTTGGCTGTGTCGACCTCAAATGGAGCAGTTTTTTGGCAGTCATGGCCGGTCGTCCGTAACTGCGTGGACGCCGTCCATGCAGTCATGGACGACCGTCCAGGCAGTGCTGGCCAAATAAGTGGCAGGACGGCGTCCAGCCTCGAAAATAAGTGCCTGGACGCCGTCCATGACCGTCCTGGCACACTTTAAGCCCTGATAATACTGATATCAAATATTTTCCATACACACCCGAAAATCGTTGATAATACCGGCATCAAATTGATGTCATTACCCACCCGAAAATCGTTGGTAGTACTAAAATCAAAATGATGTCCTTAGACACCCGAACATTTTTGAAAATACTGGAATCATAATGATCTCCTTTTACACCAGAAAATCGTTGATAATATTAAAATCCAAATTATGTCTTTAGACACCCGAAAATGGTTTATAATTCTTCACAGATCACAAGTCGCGGGCCAGGTCTCATGATCAGAGAGCAAATGCACAACTTTAACTTCCATGAAAAATGATTAGAACTTCACCTCCAGGTGACAATACGGTAGTGATGTGATATAATATATAATAGCCTACTAATAACTGATATATACTTCTATCTTTTAGTTTGTCTCATTGTCCCAGGTTGCATTCTGCCAACCTGTTTTTTGAGCATTAAACGAATTGTACTAGGGTACTGCTACACATTGCCAGTCTTCGTTTTCACAGTCTTGGTGTGAAAGGGGGGGCTGGTGGCCAGCAGCTCACTGTCTATTCCTTTTGCTCTTTTGTTGTCTCCACAAAATTATGTACCATTTTTTACCCTTAGAAGTCCCTATTGATGCATGGTAAAGTCGGTGGATTCTTGGGGGGGCTTAGCCCCCTCTAGCCCCTGATAAACTCCGCCCATGTCAGTCAGTAAAGTAACCTGTGACGACTGTACGGTCTGCATTGCGATTGAACCGGTGATTGTACACCGTGGTTAAAAAAGTAAGCCACATTGTTTTCCATATATAGGCTATCTGTAATACCTGATGGCATATCACGCTAACATTTTCCAAATAATTATTTAGAGAATTGGACCAAGAATTTTATTCCAAAATTTCATGAGATAAAGTTGAACGGATAAAAAGATATGAATCGTTCAACTTCATATGCCTAAAATTCAGTTTACAATCAATTTTCTGTTAGGCTATAGTCAATAAAATGTGAGTCAAACTGTTTTTCATTATCTTTATGGCCTGATAATAATTAATCATCGTAAAATTGTCCAGATAATTATATAGAGAATTGAACTAGCAACAGTATGGTTTGATTATTTAATTAATTAAGATGCTCAAAAATGTCCTGCTTGTACGCAAGCCTGGAAGCGCATTGGGCAACAGCATCGTCGATTATCCTCTGGTCCAGGTCATCCTCACTTCCAACAAGCGTTGCTTCAGTCCATTTATATCATGGATTGTCGTCTGGTAGACTCGGTCTTGCATCACGCTGCACACTTTATAGTCGACAGGTTTCAAATCTGGGATGTTCGGATGCCATACTGTGGAAGAAATTAAGTCTAACGTCTATCTTGCCAGCATTTCGATGGTTTCCTTGGCTCTGTGGGCTGGGGGCCCCGGGGCACTGTCCTGCTAGATTTCTGATTACAGGTAAAAGGTGTTGTGACTGCAGAACGTGGCGATTATACGTTCCATTAATTTTTTACTCCAGGATAAATGAAGACTAAAATGGGAACGACCAAGCGTCGAAACCGCAACGGACACCATAATAGACTTGCTGAAAACTGTTATTTCGGGAGATGAAGTTATCTTTCTATTCGCTCAAATTTATGACATGATTTTTGGAATCTTATTATTGGTTCAATTCGCTAAATATTGGAAAATTTTTAGTATGATTAATCATCAGACATTAGAGATGTAAGACAAACAGTGTGGCTTACATTTCATGAATCTAACAGAAAATTGCTCGTAAACTGAAATGCTTGTTCAACATTCTAGCAGAACAAGTGATGCGTAAGACAGATGTGGATTGTGGATTGTGGAAGGCATTTAGTTGTAACTAATATGCGTTTTTTATTATTTGTTTTAGAGACAGAAGGCCTATTAGGCCTAATTTCAACGCCGACGCGACAACGTGTTACAGATTTATTTCCAGCAGGTAAAATTGCATGCGTTTTACCCACAGTAATTTTAAAACCCATAAACCTCATAAAGAATAATATATTATATATAGCCTATATTTCAGCTTTGCATGAAGTACTAGTGAACACTAGGATATAGATTTTGACTATAATATTAAGGTCTTGTTGTGCATGTGGTTAATTTGTAGATAGGCCTACCTATAGGTACGCGCAGGCCTACATTAAAGCGTGAAAACTTAAGAGGTGTCACGAAGAAGTGTAGGGCGATGACACATCCCCCAGATCTTCACGAGGAAAGAGATGTCAGAATAGTCATGATGTTCAATTAGATTTTTTTAAATCGGTAATTTGAAAAATTGCGATAATGTTCGCTTGAATTCCATCAACTCTGCTGAATATTCTCCATTAAAAACCGTCTCTCTGTGCGTAGGCGCATCTCGGTTTAGGAGTAGGGTACGTAGACATTCTGTGCTCTTTTATTCAGTTAGGCCTACAATCATTGCACTTCATATTTATTAATAGAGGGGTAGTTATGTATTTAGAATAAAGGTTTCTATTTATGTCTGAACTATATATCGAGTCAATAAAATCTCCATCTGCTTTGCTTAGAGCCTTAGACTGTAAACTGACAAAGACCGGACGTGAGTATGCAGGACCTCTGAATGTAGCCTAACACGCTGTTGTCAAATCAGGTTCTCACCTTGTCCTCAACTATTTACAATTTTACATTGTTGAATAATATTTATGATGCCTTCTTTCGATAGGCCTAAATATTGAGCCACAGTTTCTTAAAATGATCGCTCTTTAGTTTCCACGTCGACAGTTTTCCAAACGAAATCGCAGAAATCGACAACTTTGAGACGAAAAACATCAACATCATCTCAGACTCAAACCTTCGCTCGGACAACCGCACCTGTTTCTACTATCGAGAGCCATCTCTTCGATGGTAGGTGTAATAAATGGAAATTCTCTTTGGCGTACGCGTTAATTTAATGATCAGTGTAATCATACGTTCTCTTTCCGTTACGGTAGAAAATCCATCCATGTAGGGAAAGAGTAGGCCTACAGAAGTTGAGGATGTGATGTGGAGCGCACAACATCGTCAAGGCGGCTACCAGTGAGCCCTGTGGAGACAAGGACTTGACGAGCACAGAAGCTTTGCTAAAGACTTCATTGGCAATGTGAAGAGTATCCGAGTCTAACAGCGAGAGTAGCATAACTTATACTCTTAGGATATTGATTTATTTAATCGAACTATCCCTATAATTGGCAGTGTAGGTACCGTATTCTGATGTGTAGTCGACTGATGAAGATTTTACATGACTGGTCCGAATTAAGGAAAAGACCATGGTGCTAGGCTATTATGATCGAGTTCTGTGAGTCGGTTTCAAGTACAATTTTGAAGCCATCTCGCCCGTTGTTATCTTATTTTACACCGTGATGTCATTGAAGCTTTGTTCGCTATCTATATAATGTGAGATCGGTCGTTGGCGATCTAGACAGGGCTATATTGACGGGAATTTTTCAGTAAATACTTGAATGGAATTGATCTAAGTAATCGTTCTCTAGATTTCAAATCGAAGGTTTTACAAATGATGCCACAAAAAATTAAATTTTGAGTCAAACATCACTAGGGGACCCGGCGGCGCATTGGATCATACATACTGGCACGAAGTCCCCGTAGGATAGACGTGATTTGTAGGCTTCTACTAGCCCACTGTGCTGCATGCTGCCTGTTCTGTTAGTATAAGTAATATTGATGTTAATTAGGTGGCAGCGTGACAGCATAACTGTACAAGGTACTGTAACCGGTTGCGGTCTGTCAACCGGATTGTTATTATATAATTATATATAAATTATTTATTTGTATATTATAGCTCAGACTCGAGACTTCACTTCTAGAACGACACCAGCTTCTATCATGGATACACATCTCTCCAATGGTAGGAGTACTAGTATAAGTAATTCTTCTGACGGACAAGTTTTTTCTAATAAGTGTAGTCAACAGCAGTCTACGTTCTATTTGCCCAACGCTATAGAAAGTCTAACCAACTAGGGGAAACTGAGCCGGACAGAATGCGATAAGTGTGATGGAGGTTGCAACATCGTGAAGGCGCCTACCAGTGCACCCATGTGCCACAAGGATTCGCAGAGCAAGGCAGAATTGCTTTGCTTTGACGAAGACTTAATAATTGATATGCAAAGAGGATCCGATTCTATAATAATGGAGTTAGTAGCATATTCTTGTAATCTAAGCTTTTCAATCTCAGCTTAAAAAATAAGTGCCTGGAGTCCCTGGACGCAGTCCATTCACATATTACACCCTGAAACATAACTTTAGGCCTATTAACTGCTGCTAACGAAGTCGTGAATGCGCCCCGTGGCTAGATGACGACTAAAAGGGCCCAATCCGATTAATGATTACCTAAAATCTGAAACTTAAATGCATAAGCTTAATCAACAAGATTAGCAAACAACATGACGTCAATAGTTTGCTGCAGCTAATCCATTTCCAACTAGTTAGCCTAACTGACTAGTGACTACTGGACCCTATACTAAAATGCAGGGATTTTCTGTGGCTTAAACGTGGACTATACCTTATCAGAGTCTATTGGTTCATGGGGAAGGGTTAGCGCCCCCTAGCTCATGATGAACTCATCCTATGTCCTAAGTCAGAATATCTATCCATGCAGTTGGCAATTAGCTTCTATTTTTCTGGTGTGTGTGGTTGCGTGATAATGACCAAACTCCATCGGATTAAGACGTAGATTGCGACTTCTGGACCCATAACGTTATGTGGTCGAGTTCTGTGAGTCGGTTTCAAGTACAATTTTGAAGCCATCTCGCCCGTCGTTATCTTATTTTACACCGTGATGTCATTGAGATGTTAATGTGAGATCGGTCGTTGGCGATCTAGACAGGGCTATATTGACGGGAATTTTTCAGTAAATAGGCCTACTTGAATGGAATTGATCTAAGTAATCGTTCTCTAGATTTCAAATCGAAGGTTTTACAAATGATGCCACAAAAAATTAAATTTTGAGTCAAACATCACTAGGGGACCCGGCGGCGCATTGGATCATACATACTGGCACGAAGCCCCCGTAGGATATACGTGATTTGTAGGCTTCTACTAGCGCCCTGTAATGCATGCTGCCTGTTCTGTTAGTAAGCAAGATTGATGTTAATTAGGTGAAAGCGTGACAGCATAACTGTTGCGGTCTGTCAACCGGATTGTTATTATACAGGGTGGTCCAGCATAAATGTCCCGACTTTGCACGCGTATAACTTTGCCAACTTTTTGAATTTATTTATACTTTATGCGTCCAAATAAAGGTATTTTACTCTAGTATTTGCATTGGAAAAATGGAACTGGTACAAGTTTAGGTTTTAATTATATGCTCAGAACAGCGCTAGCTACCATATTTTGCTGTTTTCTATGACGTAAAATGGCGCCGTTTCCCCGGGATATTGACAAATCGTTTTTTGCTAACACGCGCATAGACACAATTATTTTAGGTGTTTGTAGGAGTCTCTCCCATGAATATCCTCTTTTCGCTAAACCCTTTTCTTTCAATTTTATCAACAGTCGGGCGCACTGCCACGCGCTGCTTTAGACGCAAAGAAACGGCTGTCTCGCTATATAGCCGTTTCTTTGCGTCGGTGTTTTAGTGCTGTTGGACATCACGTTGACAAATTATAACTTTAGATCATCTTTTAGGATACGGTGTTTCTAGGACTACCTGTATCGCGCGGAATGACCTGGAGAGATTTGTTTATAGGGCCTGCCCGGGTCATTGTCTTGACGGCCAATTTACTCGGAGTCTTGGACACAAGAGCAATGTTAGCGTATATGAACGCCGTAATTCCCATGGTTTATTATCAGAAAGTCCTGTTTTTATCAATTTTCCGTAACAGATAATTCAAGGTATTGTTTGTTCCATCCACTGTTAGAAAATTGGCTAATCATTTCAACCAAATTAAATCCCTTATCAGTTCTGAAAATTAAGATCAAAATGCAATCACCGTCTGTCAACGGCGCCCGATCGCGTCATATAGAAAACAACAAAATATGGTAGCTAGCGCTGTTCCGAGCACATAATTAAAACCTAAACTGGTACCAATTTCATTTTTTCATTGCAAATACTAGAGTGAAATACCTTTTATTTGACGTATAGGCTAATGTATAAATAAAATCCAAAATTTTGCGCAATTATAAGCGTGCAAAGTCGGGACATTTATGCTGGAGCACCCTGTATATATGTGTATTATTTATTTATATATTATAGCTCAGACTCGAGACTTCACTTCTAGAACGACACCAGCTTCTATTATCGATACACATCTCCCCAATGGTAGGAGAACTAGTATAGGTAAATCTTCTGACGGAAAAGTTTTTTCTAATAAGTGTAGTCAATAGTCAATAGCAGTCATACGTTCTATTATATTTTGCCCAACGCTATAGAAAGTCTAACCAACTATAGGGGAACTGAGCCGGACAGAAGGCGATAAGTGTGATGGAGAGTGCAACATCGTGAAGGCGCTTATACCAGTGCACCCATGCATGTGCCACAAGGATTCGCAGAGCAAGGCAGTATTGCTTTGCTTTGACAAAGATTTAATAATTGATATGCAAAGAGGATCCGATTCTATAATAATGGAGTTAGTAGCATATTCTTGTAATTTAAGCTTTGCAATTTCAGCTTAAAAAATAAGTGTCTGGAGTCCCTGGACGCAGTCCATTTACATATTACACCCTGAAACATAACTTTAGGCCTGATAACTCATCATCATCATCATTATCATAGGCCTATTATAACTGCTGCTAACAAAGGCCCTGTTTGGATTTGCGCCCCGTGGCTAGATGACGACTAAAAGGGCCCAATCCGATTAATGATTACCAAAAATCTGAAATTTAAATGCATAAGCTTAATCAACAAGATTTGATTATAGCAAACAACATGACGTCAATATAGTTTGCTGCAGCTAATCCATTTCCAGCCAGTAAACTAACTTGTTTGTTTGTATGTGCACTTGTTACAGCGCCCCTTCAAGCTCTCTCTACTCAGAGGCGCTCCCGATGCAGAGCGGACACTGCATCGGAGTTTCACGCCGAAGCGCTGAGCAATTGTAAGTGAAGGACTTGCCCAAGGTCCTTACGCGGCTTGAGGGTGGATTCGAACCTCGGACCTTCCGGCTCCAAGGCAACGACGCCACCACTAGACCACCGCGCCCCACTATTGACTACTTAACCCTGTACTAAAATGCAGGGATATTCTGAGGCTTAAACTTGGACTATACCTTATCAGAGTAGCCTATAGGCAATATTGGCTCATGGATAAGGGTTAGCGCCCCCTAGCTCATGATGAGCTCCTCCTATGTCCAAAGTCAGATATCTATCCATGCAGTTGGCAATTGGCTTCTGCTTTTCTGGTGTGTGGTTGCGTGGTAATGACCAAACTCTATCGGATTTAGACGTAAACTGCAACTTCTGGACCCATAACGTTATGTGCTCGCGTTCTGTGAGGTGGTTTCAATGAGCATCTTTGAAGTGGACTACACGGCTTAGAAGACTGCTCGATGGTCGGAGGCCAATTCTGTCGTTGTCGATTTGTTGGGACTATTCGCGCTTCTGTCAGGCTGTTTTTACGGGGTGTGTTTTGACGGGCTACCCATACCAACGTCTAGACTCTAGACTCTAGAACGTATCCGATGACCACTGGACCAAGGTCGTCGCAACTACAAACAATTCACGGCTAACCGTCAATCAAAGCGTTTACAAGCGCAAATAGATTATGCAGTCTCAGTACCGGCAACCGTATTGCTAAGAACATCAGTACGCAGGCCTATGCTAAAAAATGTCTCACATAAACCTATTCGCGCCTTATAAATTAATGATTCGTTGTGCGCATAATTTGCAAGTACCGTACATGTATAGATTATAGTTTGGCGGTAGCACTCCATAAGCCATACATTCCTAACGGTTTCTTTGAAGACAATAATGCAGAGCTTAAGGTAGAATAATCTCGTCTTGAAATTGAGCGAGAGACTGTCAGATAACAGTTGACAAAACCACTTCCGATGTATTTATTTCTTCTGTATTAAATTCCAGTTGAGAACGCATCCACCAACATCGTCATGATTATTGTTGTTCCCATCGTTGGACTGATCACCGTGATCTGCAGTGTAATCGGTTCAATTCTCGTCTGGAAATGTACAAGTCTTTTCCAGTCGTCCGTGCGCAATCCTTCAAGTGAAGAAAGAAACCAGCAGGTGACGGTGGCTGGAGATGGAACGACCAAGCAGAATGATGACATCGACGATGATGGGCAATACCAGCAGCTGTATGAAGTTGTCGGTGGGACCGAAGATTACGTTGAAACGACAGATTATACAGCAGTTTAATTACCGTACCCGCCATTCAACAAAGATTCCGCAGCAGTTTACACACCATTGGACAAAGATTCCGCAGCAGTTTACACGCCATTGAACAAAGATTCCGCAGCAGTTTACACGCCATTGAACAAAGATTCCGCAGCAGTTTACACGCCATTGAACAAAGTTAGACCGTTATAAGCCTTGCACTGAAATCGCCTAGGCTTTGTCTGCCTTGCACGTTATGTTGAATGCACACAGCGATTATGCATAACTTATATATCATCCTAGTGATAAAAATGTTTCTTATCATTTTCCTGCAGCTCTATTTCACCAAACATTTCTAGGCCCTGATCCGAGTAAAGTAGCAAGAAAAATATGGCGAAGGACTGTTTATGATTCTCCATGGCCATTGGCCAATATGATAATTTCGTTTCGTTCAGCTTTCCGATGGGATTTCTTTTCTTCGTGTCTACGGAGTACTTCTCACTGTGCTAACAACTTGGTAGGCCTACATGTTATAAGAGATGTGCACTGGATGTTCAGAAATGTGGACTTTTTGCGTCAGCAGCCTCAAATGAAGAAAGCAAGTTCGAAACAGAATCACTTTTTTGAAGAAACAGCCAATAAACTACAATCATTAGACCTACATGCGATTTTGATTACCGTAAGTGCCAGTCTTCGACCGTCATGCCTATAGGGTCAGACTTGTCTACATAAGTATCCATGGTCGATTTTACATTCAACTGACAGACTTTCTAAACTGTTTTAAGCAATATTAGACAGAGTGCTAAGTGCTTAGTAGATACTGTGCTAATTTAGGCCTATAGATGCATACAAGGTAGGCCTACTTTCTTCAAATCACCGATGTGATGAAACATATGTTGCACAACTGTTAGGCCTAATGGTCGACCTTTATTAAAGAATAACTTAGAATTCAGCATCATTTGAATACGGAGTATCGAGATGCAGTTATTATCAAATAAGTCTGAGAAATGAGAAACATATGCACTGTCAAACATCTCCAACCAGTCTGTTCCCAAAGTTGCATTAATAATAATTAAAATTTTTCTATCTCTTCACTGTCTAAAGTTCTCACCGCGCACTATAAACCTCAATTTCATAGACATCCTTCATATCCTGTACAGTCTTACAACATTCGCCAAGTAGGCCTATAGGACTAGAAAAGAAGCAATCGACGTCCATCGTGGACGAGCAATCACCTCTTCCACAGCATGAATGTTCTCATAATTATAGCCTATTTGCCATCTTCGAGCCTTTTTTTAGTACTGCAGTCTTTAATTCTCCCCGCATTCCTCGTACTTTCTTCCTGTAACTAAGTCTTTCTAATTCTATTAACGACAGGTCACCGATATGCGCTATATAAATACCATGCACAATCTCTGTGAAACCAATTCTCAACAGATATCTTACATGTGGCTTCTCATCCTCCATCTATTCATGGACTCATCATCGTCCACGCATGCCCGAGTCGGACTCGACCGAGGACGATGTCGAAGACTTCCGAACGTCAAAGAGGTTCAGGGTTTTATTCGGATAGAAGAGGATCAAGTTCATGCCTTGGGCAATGGAGCATACGTTGCATGTGAATAGAGAAAAACGATGTCACCGTCTTTGCAACGTTGATCTCAAAATCGCTGCCAGAGTCTGACGCAATGACGTTACATGACTCCTTCCAGCGTCACGATGACTTCATCTTCATCTTTCTAGTCGTCACTTAAAATCAAATCAAATCAAAATGCACTTTATTGTTCACCAATCTTCAAATCAGAACAACTAACACAATATATGCAATTGCAAGCAGTGACAACAGGGTCGTCAAATTATGCAAGCAATATCAGACCAATGGAGTTGCATTTAACACCACAAACCATGTTTACATGTAGGCTAACAGTCAAAAAGTACAATTTTGTGTAATAAACTAGGAGAGTCATTTCCTAAATACAGTTAATACACACACTCATATCACTCTTTCGGAAACTTAAGCATAGAGTTTCATTACAGAGGAAAACCAGAGGATAAGATTGTCACTATTAATTTACATTGTAATTAGGCCTGTAGGCTATTCATCATATGATCTTTTAGTCTGCATTTTTAAGCTATGGCAAGTTATCAAGTCTTACTGTTCGCATAAATGATCCAACTGCATTTAAATCAATTCGCTTGATTAATCAAATCAGCCAATCGTTCAATAGATCAATCAAGTAAAGTATCACATTGTCAATTTCATTAGAATCATATGCTATAATAGGCTTTGGAAGTGTGATGTGCAGTAAATTGTCTCTATACGGAACCTAGTGAACATTCGTCTATTGCATGGTCTTGACATAACAGTGGAATATAGGTTGATGAACGGCTTGCATTGCCCAATAGCGTTTTAGTCGGTAAGTCAGTCACTCACGTGGTCAGTCAATCAGTACAGTATAGTTGTTCAAAATATGCTTTAGGACGTCAGTTTTTAATTTATAATGTGGTGCAAGGGTACTTAAATATCATCTCTGCAGGAACCAGCATTTGCACTTTCGCTAAACCCGGATATAGCCTACGTTCTTTAAACGGCCTTATCTAGGGCCGAATCTTGTTTATATTAGGCTATATAATATAGTGGGTATATATTATATTATAATATATACCCACATTACTAAGCACACATAAGGGTCAATATGTATACGCATTCAGGAGTGACGAACACGCAAACATACGCACACGCACACACACGCACCACACACACACACCACACACACACGCACGCAAATTTAGGAACTCTTACACAGGATAATCCGATCCTAGTATAGGCTACAATGTATGCTTAAATTTTGGTCTTGTGGACCTACACGAAACCCAAAACCCGAAACATCAACTCAGTCTTCTCTGATCTTATGGAAACAGGACTTTCCCTCTTTTCCACTGCTCTTTAGACAAAACCTCTGACTCGAGTCACTCGACGCAGCGCTCGTGAATAATCTGGTGCCCTATGCTTGGCTATCGAATGGCGCTTTAGACGAATGGAAATTGAGATTACAATTACGGTTTTTTAGAGATCATGTTGAGATTTTTTAGAATCCTCGAATTACTTTTTTAACATGAATTTATTTTCTTTCCATATCATAATATTATGCTATAGTCTATAGGCTATAGGTCTGCACAAACCAGAAAGCAATTCGTTTTCCTTGCTGGCATATCAATTGCGAAATCTGAGAATATAAAATTAGTAACATGACGATTCGATTACTTTATAATTGACCCTCATGCATATTTTACAAGCAATTAATTAATGTCTATTCTTTTGTTGCCGAAGCGACTCAGTTCTGAAGGCGGATGTAAAAAAAGAAAATGTAGGCTGCTGATATATACATGTACACCGTGAGTCAAAAAAAAGTAAGCCAAATTGTTTTTCATATATCTCTAATGCCTGATAACATATCACGCTAAAATTTTCCAAATATTTAGAGAATTGGACCAAGAATATTATTCCAAAATTTCATGAGATAAAGTTGAACGGATAAAAAGATATGAATCTTTAAACTTCATATGCCGAAATTGCCGTTTACAAGCAATTTTCTGTCAGATTCAGTAAAATGTAAGTCAAACTTTTTTCCATATCTCTAATGCCTGATGATCAATCATTCTAAAATTTTCCAGATATGTAGATAATTGAACTAGCAATATGACCCCAACTGTATGATTTGATTATTTAATTAAATAAGATGCTCAAAATGTCATCCTTCAGCTTGCACGCAAGCCTTGAGGCGCAGGCGCCATTAGGCAACAGCATCGTCGATTATCCTCTGGTCCAGGCCATCCCACACTTCCAACAAGCGTTGCTTCAGATCGTTTATATCATGGATTGTTGTCTGGTAGACTCGGTCTTTCACTATGCACGCTCCACACTTTATATTCCGTAAAATTTTACTCCAGGATCACTGAAGACCAAAATTGGGAATTATCAGGCATCAAAACTGCAGCGAACACCATAACAGATTTGCTGAAAACTGAAATTTCGGAGATGAAGTTCAAATATTCATATCTTTCTATCCGTTCAAATTTATTACATGATATTTTGGAATCCTATTCTAGGTTCAATTATCTAAATATCTGGAAAGTTTTAGTATGATTAATTAGCTGGCATTGGAGATATAATAAAAACAGTTTAGCTTACTTTTTATTGAATCTGACAAAAAATTGCTTGTAAACGGCAATTTCGGCATATGAAGTTCACAGATTCATATCTTTTTATCCGTTCAATTTTATCCCATGAAATTTTGGAATCATATTCTTGGTCCAATTCTCTAAATATTTGGAAACTTTAAGCGTGATATGTTATCAGGCATTAGAGATATATGAAAACCAATTTGGCTTACTTTTTTTTGACTCACGGTGTATATATAATATTATATATATATATAGGATTATATAGGCCTATACATGTATATGTCAGCAGCCTATAGATTTTCTTATATATATATATATATATATATATATATATATATATATATATATATATATATATATATATATATGAACCTACTCTTGCACGTGACTAACAGAAGTCAAATGTCGGCAAGTGGTCTTGGTATAAGCTATGTTCAAAAACAGTGGAACCAATGATACCCAAGTAGATGTCGGCAGTGCAGAAGGCTCACGACTTCCACAGCTATATATAGACAAACGATTGTCCTTGTTCGTTGTTACAATTCAAACAATGAAAACTGTTCTCTTCTGCTATTTGAATTTGCTGGGTGAGTTTTGTGCTTCAATCATATTTTCAGATCGACAATCACCATTTTGCGATTAATTATTTTTCGTGACGTCAATTATCTTTCAGTTGAAGTATAATTTAAAACTGAAACACGGCAAAATGAAGAATGTGTTTTGTTCTTAAGCATCTGTGCAGCAACTAGACACCAATTTCCTCATAAATTATATGATTTACAGTGCTTGTCAATTAATGGATTCGAACCACGGACGTTCACATGACGTAGTCTCGGTCAACCACACTACATGTAATCTAACCTTTCCACTTTTTCGGCATACCAACAAGAGGCCTACAATTTAAATGACCAATTTTCCTAAAATGCATCTAAATGCAGGGCTGAAAGTGGCTTGAAAAAATTGCCTGGTCCTGGGCCAGATGGTGCTAGATGTCAGTGTTTATTCAATTACCAAAAAGTGAAGTCCGGGTCTGAGACCGGAGAGACCCGGCTCACTTTCAGCCCTGCCTACAAATTGGTGACAGGACAAAATGGTAGCGGACAAAATGGTACGGACAAAATGGTAAGGACAAAATGGTATGGATGAAATGAAAGCTGGATTAGAGAATTTTTATATATGAAATAGAAGCTGGACTAATGAATAGACGCATGTGAAATGGAAGGTGGATATTTTTATGTATGAAATGGAAGCTGGATTGATGAAAATAACGCTTTAGATATAGAAACTGTATCAGGGTATTTTCATAGCTGAAATAGAAGCTGGATTAATTAAAGATGCATAACAACCGGAGTTTGTTAAAGAAATCTTACAGCTGAAATTGAAGCTGGATACATCATGAAACACATGAATGAAAGACATGAATCCAGCTTCCATTTCGCAAGCATTTTTTCGTCAATCCGCCTTATTTTTCTCAAGTTTTTCTTCACTAGAGCTGTATTTCAGCCACAAAAAGGCATCCACCCTCTATTTCAGCAATAAAATACCCTCATCCAGCTTCAATTTATCCATACCGTTTTGTCCGTACCATTTTGTCCGCTACCATTAAATATTTTTGTCCCAGAACCCTATAAATTATGTCTTCATGAATATAACAATATACTGACGGTCGCCCAGCCGAAGTGGGATTGATTCAGATTGTTACTCTTTATGCGTCTTTTATCTGTTTTAGAGACAGTATTAGTGCTAACACAAACACGACGACTTTTTCCCGGTGTTTTTCCACCAGGTAAATTTGCGTGCGTCTTTACAAGCAGTAGCCCTAACTTTAAGACCCATGCATAGACTTTCCATAAAGAGGATATATCAGGTATAGGCTATGATTATTTCAGTTTTGCACGGAGTACGTTTATACTAAGACGCATTCAGGTATTTCTATAGCTCTATACTCTATAGCCTACGCAACAAAAGAATACGCTTGTCCTGTCCAGATATATTGACTGATATTCTAAAAACAAATCTGCATGTCGTTAATTTGTAGAAATCTAGGTAATCGCACATCTAAGTGTGAGATTACAATCATTCCACGTCATTTTAAAATATAGGTAGTTTTGTATTTAAAATAAAAGTTTTTATTGGCCTAATTATCAAGATTAACCCTCTGCTTTGTTTAGACTGTAAACTGACAGAGGCTGGACACGAGTACGCAGGACCTCTGAATGTAACACGCTCTGGTCGAGCATGTCAGAATTGGAATTCAGACCAACCTCACGTCAACCACTTCAAAGATTCGACGCTCTATCCCGAAGGAAGCGCTGTGGCTGCTGGCAACAAATGCCGAAATCCGGATGTGAATGAACACGTGGGACCCTGGTGTTACACCACTGACTCAAACAAAAGATGGGAGCTTTGTAAAGTGGACTTGTGCAGTATGTATACTCGGTCACACAATAATCAAGCAGTAAATCTACCGATCATAATTCATCAAATCAACCGACCGGTGAACCGTTCATTAAAATAATATGCAATCATTAAACTATTTAGCCATCTTATCACACTGCCAAGAAGTAGAACATCAGCTAATCACCGCCAGCGCCTTTGTAGTGTAAAGTACATGTAGGTAGCCTAAGTAAACTATTTTGTTACACTGTTAGAATACCAGCAACTGTACAAAACTAAGAACTTGGAATTGTGGATGCTGAAGGCATACAAAGTTAGAGTATTCGAAAGCTAACGAAAATAATAATTATTGTAGCACCAGTTAGGCTTAGTTCATTCCTTTAAGCATAATTATTAATTATGCTATTGGATTCTATGAAGAAACGATCTACACTGTGTCCGCGTTAAAGTAGAGCCCACAATAAAGTGTCATAACTCGGTCACAATGTTTAGGATTTGCCTGAAATTTTACAAACAACAACAGTGGCCATAGTTACACGAGATCCTAAAACCGATTAGAAATATTCTTGAGTTTGTCAAATTTATGAGCGTTTGCATGGGCGGAGTTTGGTTTCCATTCTTGGGGGGGCTAAAAAAAATTTTTACTCGGCCCAAAAGATGATTATTTTTTAAGTCATCGATTTCAGATCTCATAAAAACCATACTATTTCTGCGGACACACCTTTTTCAGACAGCAAGTTTAATTGAAATCTCAGAAAAAAACCTTTTTCCGTAAACACCTTTTCTAGTCATAAAGTTTAATTGGAATCACATGCAAACCACACTATTTCTGCGGACACACCTTTTTAGTCATCGAGTGTAACTTAGATCTCAGATAATCCATGCAATATGTGTGGATACACCGTTTTTAAGTCGTCGAGTTAACTTAGATCTCATAAAAATTACTTTGTTTCCGTAAACACCATTTTAGTCATCGATTTTAACTGAGATCTCATAAAAACTATACAATTTCTGTTAACACACCTTTTTAATCGTCCAGTTTAATTGAAATCTGGTAAAATAAATTTTTTATCGTAAACACTTTTTTTAGTGATCGTGTTTATCGTGTTTATCCTTAGACGCCCGAAAATTGTCGATAATACTGGAATCAAAAAATGTTCTTAGACACCCAAAAATCGTTGAAAATAATAGAATCATAATGATCTTTTTAGACACCTGAAAATCGTTGATAATATAATAAACAAAATGATGTCCTTACACACTCGAACATTGTTGATTATACTAAAATCATAATGATCTACTTAGACACCCAAAATTCGTTGATGATACTGGCATCAAAATGATATCCTTAGACACCCAAAATTTGTTGATTATACTGGATTCAAAAAGATGTTCTTAGACACCCAAAAATCGTTGAAAATACTGGAACCTTAATGATTTTCTTTAGAAACCCGAAAGTTCTTGATAATATTAAAATCAAATGTATGACATTAGACACCCGAAAATCGTTAATAATTCTGAAAACAAATATTATCCCAACACACCCGAAAATCGTTGATAATACTGAAATAAAAATTATACCTTTAAACACACGAGAATCGTAGATAATACTGGCATCAGAATGATGTCATTACACACCCGAAATTCGTTGTTATAATTAAAATCAAAATGATGTCCTTACACAACCAAAAATCGTTGGTAATACTAATATCAAAATGATGTATTTAGACACCCGAAAATAGTTGAAAATACTGAAATCTTAATGATCTCTTTAGACACCCAAAAATCGTTCGTTGTTGGTATTAAAATCAAAATGATGACCCTAGACACTCGAAAATTGTGATAACACTGAAATCGAAATGATTTCTTTACACACCCGAAAATCGTTGATAATATTAATATCAAAATGATGTCTTTAGACACCCAACAATCGTCGATAATACTGGCATCAAATTGATGTCATTACACACCCGAAAATCGTTGATATTATTAAAATCAAAATGATGTCCTTACACACCCGAAAATCGATGGTAATACTCAAATCAAAAAAATATCCTTAGACACCCGAAAATAATTGACAATACTAAAATCATAATGATCTCCTTAGACACCCGAAAATCGTTGATAATATTTAAATCAAAATGATGACCTTAGGAACTCGACAATTGTGATAATACTGAAATCGAAATGATGTCTTTACACACCCGAAAATTGTTGATAATATTAAAATCAAAATGATGTCTTTAGACACCCGAAAATCGTGGATAATAATATACAGATTACAAGTCGCGGGCCAGGTCTCATGATCAGAGAGCAAACTTCCATAAAAAAATAATTAGAACTTCACCTCCAGGTGACAATACGGTAGTAATGTGAGATAATGTAATAGCCTACTAATAACTGATATCTACTTTATCTTTTAGTTTGTCTCATTGTCCCAGGTTGCATTCTGCCAACCGGTTTTTTGCGCATTAAACGAATTATATTACGGTACTGCTACATATTGCCAGTCTTCGTTTTCACAGTCTTGATGGGGGGGGGGCTGGTGGCCAGCAGCTCACCGTCTAGGCCTTTTGCTCTTTTGTTGTCTCCACAAATGTACCATTTTTTACCCTTATAAGTCTTTATTGATGCATGGTAAAGTCGGTTGATTCTTGGGGGGGCTTAGCCCCCCCTAGCCCCTGATAAACTCCGCCCATGAGCGTTTGAGATGCAGCACCGAAAAATGCAACTTTCCAACATGGAAAAGCTGAAAAGAAGTAAAATTCAGCTAAATATGATGCTCAAAATGTCATTTTTGTTCACGAACACACGACCATAGACGTAGTAGTGTACTAGCTGTCCCGAAAGACACTCGGCTTCATATCCGTAGCTGTGGCCGCCTAGCAGTCCAGACCTCGATCCGGGTGCATGTACCGGAGTAGCGCGTTTTTTGTTCCCTTTTTCATGACATCGATAAGCGTAGGGTGCGTCTGATTGAAGAGTGGCAGCTGTTTGACCAGGTGATCATCGATCGGACCTTCAAACAGTAGCCTCTACGTCTATGTCAAAAATGACATTTTGAGCATCATATTTAGCTGAATTTTACTTCTTTTCAGCTTTTCCATGTTGGAAAGTTGCATTTTTTGGTGCTGCATTTCAAATGCTCATAAATTTGACAAACTCACGAATATTTCTAATCGGCTTTAGGATCTCGTGTATCTATGGCCACTGTTGTTGTTTGTAAAATTTCAGGCAAATCCTAAACATTTTGACCGAGTTATGACACTTTATTGTGGGTTCTACTTTAACGCGGACACAGTGTATGTGGCCTTGGAATGCAACTTGTATATAAGTAGACTATATAAATGTATCTTTCCATTTAGATGTAGGGTGTAAGCTGACCAGGGCTGGACGGGAGTATGCAGGACCTCTGAATGTAACAGGCTCTGGTCTAACATGTCAGAAGTGGAGTTCCGACCAGCCTCATTCCCACGGGTTCAAAGATTCGACGCTCTATCCA
>OX243818.1:28975585-29056243 GCA_945859605.1 Lumbricus rubellus
AATTATTGTGACATCAGTTAGGCTTAGTTCATGCCTATAAGCATATGCTATTGGATTCTATGAAGAAAAGATCTATGTGGCCTTCGAATGCAACTTGTATATAAATAGGATATAATCTTTCTATTTAGATGTAGACTGTAGGCTGACCAAGGCCGGACGCGAGTATGCAGGACCTCTGAATGCAACACTCTCTGGTCGTACATGTCAGAATTGGAATTCAGACAAATCTCACTCCCACGAGTTCAAAGATTCTTCGCTCTTCCCCGAAGGCGACGCTACGGCTGCTGGCAACAAATGTCGAAATCCGGATATGAATGAGCACGTGGGACCCTGGTGTTACACCACTGACCCAAACAAAAGATGGGAGCATTGTGAAGTGGACTTTTGCATTATAGGTAAACTCTATCAATCAGATTATCAAACAATAAGCAACGAATCAATCAATAATCCCTCAAATCTATCAGCCGCACATCAATTATGTTGTTATTCTGTAAGAGTTTCAGCATATTTTGCTTCTGCAAGCTATGAGTCTAAAAATCACCCTGCTTAAAGTCGTTTATATTCTTCTATTCAATATGATAGCTTTTGAACCTTCTAGGTGATAAATAACATTAAAGTTTTGCTAAAATGGTAACATTGAGTTGAATAGTTAAACTAATTGCGATCATCGTGAGAAAGATGTCAATAACGAAATTCTTTTATCAACTTGTAACAGGACATCCTTGTGTTTCTCGGTCTTTTCACTCAATGATCTTTCCGATTTCCGCCCGGTCACCAGAGGCCTTTAGTTGTTCCTCGCAAACATGATGCCACTGCTCAATCCAGATGCTTTGATCACATCGACACCTATAGGCTTCAGCCATCTTTTTCCGCAGTTCCTCACCCTCCATCCCCTATTTCCCAAGCTTCCACGCATCTACATGTATGTGATCTTATCCTTCTGCCGCCCGCTCTGCTCAGTTAAAAGTCTCCTCGTCATGCAAGTTATAAGATGGCACAGGCTAAAACGCGAAGCCCTTGATTTCATTGGTCCTACCCTGTGGAACCAGCTTCCTCTTTCGACGCGTTCCTCTTTATTCACATGTAGGTCAAGTGCCTATTTTCGCTCGAACTTCCGGGACCACTTTTTATCTTTTGGTCACTTGCATTTGGAGTGCCTCTGACTAGTGTGCACAGCGAGAGAAGTTGTATAAATTTATAGATACAATTTTTTTCGGAAACGACCATCTGATCTGTTGTTGACAGCCCTTACTTGAGTCGGTAACCTATTTGAATTTCTGAGTGACGCTTTATAAATGATTAATTACAATTGAAAACACAATAGCAATGAATACGATGCTGCTGAATTATATAAACGGCTGTATTGAATTGGTCGCCAGCTAGATATGAATTTGTTTAAGATAATGGAATAATACCAATTCGTGGATCATTAGCCCTACTTGGCCTAATTTACTCTTCACATAATCTCGACTTCAGATCGACTGTTGGGGGATGGTTGCGAGAATCAGTTACGCTTAAAGTGAAGAGTCAGAGAGTAGGCCCTGTCCTATTAATTCTTCTCAAACTCCGCATAATCCACTCATTCAGTGGAAACGTCTTCTACAAAGAAGATGTCTCGACTGCTGAGGCTAGATAGAGTATTGTAGAAACCAAAATGTCAGACGAAATGATGGACTCTTGTTTTTCACAAACTACCCAAACAACTAAGTGGGAATATTGACTCACACCCGTTGTGTAGTAGGTTTGAAAACCGTTGAAATCTCATTGGCTGAACGCCCGGTTTTTGCTTCTAAACATTATTCAATTCAATTGCAACCAGAATACACAAGATGGCAGCAAAAGTGTAAAATATGCATGCATTGGCATGTGGCTGCAAAGGGGCTCTAAAGGGAGGGACATCCCGCTATGGAGGGTCACCCAAGTAAGAAATTCCCAAGAAAAATTATCCAAGATAGGTTACCGTAGCCGAAATGACAAAATCGCACATCTAAATGTGAGATTACAATCATTCCACGTCATATAAAAATGTAGGTAGGCCCTGGTTTTGTATTTAAAAGAAAAAGTTTTATTGGCCTAATTAGCCTATCGAGATTTACCCTATATGCTTTGTTTAGGCTGTAAACTGACAGAGGCTGGACGTGAGTATGCAGGACATCTGAATGTAACACGCTCTGGTCGAGCATGTCAGAATTGGAATTCAGACCAGCCTCACAAAAGCAACTTCAAAGATTCGACGCTCTATCCCGAAGGAAGCGCTGTGGCTGCTGGCAACAAATGTCGAAATCCGGATAAGGACGAACACGTGGGACCCTGGTGTTACACCACTGATCCAAGCATAAGATGGGAGCCTTGTGAAGTGGACTTTTGCAGTATGTATATTCTGTCCCTATCCTATAAGTTCTTCTCAAACTCCGCACAATCCACTCATTCAGTGGAAACGTCTTCTCAAACAAAGATGCCTCGGCTGCAGAGGCTAGAGAGAGTATTGTAGAAATCAAAATGTCAGACGAAATGATGGACTCTAGTTTTTCGCGAACGACCTAAACAACTAAGTGGTAATGCCTCACAGCCGTTGTGTAGTAGGATTGAAAACCGTTGAAATCTCATGGGCTGAACGCCCGGTTTTTTGCTTTTAAACATTATTCAACTCAATTCGTTTTTATTGCAACCAGAATACACAAGATGGCAGCAAAAGTGTGAAATATGCATGCATTGGCATTTTTGCTACAAAGGGGGCTCTAAAGGGATGGACATCCCGCTATGGAGGGTGACCCAAGTAAGAAATTCCCAATAAAAATTATCCAAGATACCGTAGCCGAAATGAAAATATTACATGAAATCAGGTGATGACAGATTTCAGAGGAGTTTAAATTGTCAAGAACACATAAAGAAACAGACTTAACTATACTTAAATAGAACCTTAACTACATGTGGTCATGTGCACTTCAAGTAGCCTATAGCTTTAGTAGAGGAACTTAGAAAAACAGGAAGTCCCTTTTTAAATACCCGCAGACTACTGGATTGACGAATATCTATTGGTATTGTGTTCCATACTTGGTCGCCATAAGATTTAACAGTAAAACTTCTAGTGTTAGAGTGATGGGCCTATGCAGATGACTTTCTAGTAAAGAGCGAATGAATGTCACAGGCGTGCGGGAGGTAGGCCTACTCTTGGAATACGGTACCTAAGGGAGGAGACCGTGTTCGAGTCGAAAGAAGAACTCTCAAATTTGGAGATCCTTTATCTGGGCTATTTTCAGAAGATGAAGCTCACTATAGGAAGGGCCAGTGTGTTCGCATTTACGAATGCCCACAATTGTAAGAACAGCCTTCTTCTGTAAGATAATTATATTAGATTCGATGTCGATGCCCAAACAAGGTTTATATATTTGAGGCTGACAAATGTGTACATATCCAAAGAAGTGGTGATAAAGATGCTTGGAAACCTCAAAGAAGATAAAACTCCAGGAATCGACGAGATTCTTCCAAAGTTTTTGAAGGTTGTGAGATATGAAGAAGGATACATTCTGACGGATATATTCAATGATTCAATGAAGTCGGGAGTGATTCCAAGAGACTGGAGAGATGCATCGTCCCTCCATTATTCAAGAAAGGCAACAGGAGTGAAACCAGCAATTACAGACCTATCAGCTTAACCTGCATCATATGCGAGGTGTTGGCACAAATAGTAAAAGGGAGAATAGTTGAACACCTGAATGCAATTATTAACAACAGCCAGCGTGGGTTTATGAAGGGAAGATCTTGTCTAACAAACCTGGACGTTTACGACAATCTGGACAGAAACAACTCAGTGGATCTGGTCTATCTGGATTTCGCGAAGGCATTTGACAAGGTACCACACAAAGGATTAGCCAGGAATTTACAGGCATGCGGAATAGAAGGATGTATACTGAACTGGGTCACCAACTGGTTAAAGGAGAGGAGACAACAAGTACGAGTAATGGACAGAAACTCAAGCTGGATAGATGCTACAAGTAGAGTACCACAGGGTTCGGTCTTGGGGCCACTGCTATTTGTGATTTTTATCAATGATATCGATCGATGAAGGAGTTGTCTTTAAAATCTCTTAGTTTGCTGACGACACAAAACTATGTGCAAAGGTGAACAACGAGTAGGAAGCCAACATCCTAAGAAATGACTTGGAAAGACTATACAAGTGGTCCGAAGACTGGAATATGCTATTCAATATAGATAAATGTGCAGTGATGCACATGGGAAGAAAGAACATTGGGTTTGAATATGGAATGGGAGACAGGAAATTAAGAACATCAGAGGAGGAAAAAGACCTGGGAGTCATAGTACACAAAAGTGCAAAACCATCAAGGCAATGCAGAAAAGCAACAAACAAGACAAACAAGGTTCTGGGACATATAACAAGAACAGTAGTCAGCAGAGAAAACACATCATCCTGAAGTTATTTAAAACACTAGTCAGACCTCACTTAGAGTACTGTGTTCAAGCATGGAGTCTATAGGCCTACACACAAAAAGATAAGCAAGTGCTGGAAAAGGTGCAACGACGAGCAACTAAGATGATCAGAGATTATGAAACTTTAACGTACGAAGAGAAATTGGCAATATGTTGATTGACAACACTGGAGAAAAGAAGACGCAGAGAAGATTTAATGGTTCTTGTGTGTTTTACGACCCCCAAAACTTAAAAATTCGATTAAAAATATTTCCCGACGAAATAGAAGCGGGATTTCTCACGTGAGGGTCGGTTAGGGCTCAGGGGTTAGGCGCCGTGAGGAACTGAGGGTCGGTTAGTGTTAGTGTTAGGGTTAGTGCAGTCATTATGCTGAAATTGAAGCTGGAATGATAAACAATAATTATCAATGAAATAGAAGTTATATTGATGAAAAAAATTGACTTACGAAATAGCCTAGTTCAAATAGAAGTGGGATTTATGAAACAAATTGTTGCACAAACAGAAGCTGGATGAATGAAAAGGATTCTCAGCAAACTAGAAGCTAGATTTATTCAACAAAACAACGCTGCAACGTCACTTCTTGGGGATCGCTAAACCCACAAGTACCGATTTAGTTGATACATACAAGCTGATGACAAACAAAGAATCGACACCATACTCAAGATTTTTTCAGTTGGCTGACATTAGAGGTTTAAGAGGACACCGATATAAGTTATTCAGACAATCCGAGGGTGCCATCAAACAAAGATTTTTTAGCAGTAGCACAGTGAAGGCCTGGAACGAGCTAAGTGATGAGACAGTATCGGTGGAGACACTCATCAACCTCAAGGAGAAGCTAGGGCAAATAGGATTTTAAAACATCGCAAAAGTGGTGGTTCTCACACAGATCACGAGTCTCCTGAACCACCATAAATCCTGTTATGTTATGTTATCTTATATACGTGAGGTATACGGGTAGACGAGTGCATACTATAAATTCATTCTAATTGTTTTGAGTAAGATATAAGCGATGCGGGAAATTATATTTTTATATATTTATAATTATAATACCAAATGTATACTGATTTATTTTGTTTATTAAGCGAAGTTAACTTAGATAAAAAATTTATTCAGAATTATTTTAACCCAACAGCAACGTCAGATGTTCAAAAATAATTATGGTTACAAACTTACAATAGGCTATAAAATATATATTCTAACAAATATTTTCCATTGCGCTCCACGTAATATTATAGGCTATTGCGCGCATTGTCCAATTTCCCACACTACTAAGAGTAATCAAATCCAAATTATCCACATGTGGGCATTTATGGAGGCTATTAGGATGTTGTAAAAACATGTTCTCACTTTATCTTCAATATATTTACATTATTGTTGGAAAATATGGATGATGTCGTGTAGGGTGTTGTAAAAACATGTTCGCACTTTAGCCTATCTTCAATATATTTACATTATTGTTGGAAAATATGGATGATGTCGTCTTTCGATGAACATAATTATTTAGGTCTACGGCTACAGTTTTTCAAAATGATTATTCTCTAGATTTAACATCGTTGGTTTTCACAACGATGTCGCAGAAATCGACGACTTTAAGCCAAACATCTTCTACCGAGACTCGAACCTTCTCTCAGAATACCACACAATCTTCTACCATCGATACACATCTCTTCAATGGTAGTGATACCAGTTACCTTTTCTCAGAAGGATGCTTTTACAACTGCACAAATTCATTTACATTTTTTAGACAATGCAGTCATGTATTCTCTTTCCAATACGGTAGAAAACCCCTCCAAGTATGGAAAGAGTAGAGAAGTTGATTAAGCGTGATGCAACGCACAACATCGTGAAAGCGGCTACCAGTGAGCCCCGTGGAGACAATGACTCACACAGCATAATTTTTAAGGATTGCTTAGCCTTGGTGCAGGTTTTATTGGCAAAGATAATCCGAGACTAACGGCGAGAGTTAACCTACTACAGAGGTCTAATGATCTCGATTTAATTAATTTTCATCGTTCTATCTCAGTATTTGCCATTGTAGGTACCGTATTCTGCTGTGTGATCGACTGATGAAGATTTTACATGACTAGACAGAATTAAGGAATAGATTGCAATATTTCTAGACCATAGTGCTATGTGGTCGAGTACTGTGAGGCCGTTTCAAGTAGCCTACAATTTTGAAGTCAATTCGCCCTTTAATTGTTATCTTATTTTACACCGGGATATCTTTAACGCTTTGTTTTTGCAGTCTAGAATGCTAGATGGTCGGAGGCTAATTTGGTCATTAGCGATCTAGACAAATCTTTATTGATGAGACCTTAATTTCAATAGCTGAAATTCACGGGACTCGTCAGTAAACATTTTGTTGCAAGTTACCTAAATAATTCTTTTTATACCATAGATATCACATCGACAGTTTTTCCAACGAAGTCACAGAAACAAACATCCCTAGTTCAGAGTCGAGCCTTCACTCGGAGAACCACACCAGCTTCCACCATGGTTACACAGCTCGTCAATGGTAGGAGTAAGCTTACAAGTACTAATATAAGTAAACCTTCTTGGCGGACAATGTTTTCTAATATATGTGTAGTCGGTAGGCTACTGTTCATAGTTCTCTTCAATCAAGTGCATTGATTTAATTGATTGAATGAAGTAAGACTAGTGAATAGCACAGAAGCTGAGCAAATGCGGTTGATGGCGCTACGTCGTGAAGGTGTTTACCAGAGCACCCATGGGCCACAAGCATGTCTTAAATAAATCAAATCTTCATCAAAGCTAAGCAATCTTTATTGCTTAGCTTTGATGAAGATTTGATTAAGCGTACAATGCAAAAGGAATCAGATTCTGCAAGTGGATTTATTCCCAGAATTTTGATATCTTTAATTCGTTTTATCCATGCAATTGAATGGGTGGTTTCTAGTATTCTCGTGTGGGGTGGTCTGGAAATTCAATTCTATTCTATTTACGGATTTATAAAGCGCCTCTCACGGTACAACCTAATCAGAGGAGATCCCAGTGAGAAGAACCCTCAAAAAGAAGTCTTAAGACAACGGACGAAGCAGTAGTATTACATATGTATATATATATATATATATTTATATGTATATATATACCTGCTCATGTTCACATATTAGGCTATTACAATTTTTTTAGTAAGCTCCTCAGATAAGATCTCAGTACGAGTTATAGCATGAAAACTATTTCACAATAAATGGCCAACAGAGTCAGAAACCGTGGCACAAAAGGTCATGACGCTCTCAAGAACGTCATGACCATTTGTTTTTTTAGAATACAGAGCTATAGTAATATCTTACAGGCAAGAAAGAGAATAAGGACTAACACAAGGCCTTATAGCTACGGGCGGGGTGTTTTGGGTGTTTGAACACCCCCCGAAATGGAAAATGTAAAAAATAATATAACGCATTGACTAGCACATTATGCAAAAACCATGAAATAAAACCATGAAAACACCGCGAAATGAAAAATGTAAAAAATTAATAGAAAGCATTCACTAGCACATTATGAAAAAACATGAAATTAGGCGAAAAATGGTTTTAAAAAAGGCGTTTCCGACGACTGAAAAAGGTCGTCAGAAATTTTGACGACTGAATAGAAAAAGGTCGTCAGAAATTCTCCCCCGAAGAAACATCCCCCGAAATAAAATCCTGGCTACGGCTTTGGACTAACATGATTTGTTCGGTTTAAGGCGTAGTTTGCAATGGACAATATTATCATGATGTCGAGTTTTGTAAGGCGGTTTCATGTAACCTCTTTGAAGCCAGTCGCCCTTAAAGGTTGTTAATTGTCATATTTTACACCAGACTGTCATCCGTTTAGATAATTAATTGAAGACAATTTTAGTCGTTTGCAATTTTGTTGGAGCTATTTCGGTCGTTTGTAATTTTGTTTAACCCTCGGGCTACCAGGGGGGGGGTGGTATCCACCCCCCCCTAGGTTTTTCCCAAATCATTTTTTTTTCGTTAGGAATAAAATTTTGACGTTTTAGGTAGCTGTAGAGGATTCATTTGCACACATTCTGAGCTAAAATGTGTGATGATATACCATACCATTCAAAAGTTATACCCGATATACCCGAGGCACCAGGGGGGGGGTGGATACCACCCCCCCTTAGATTATCGGCTGTATCTTATCCGTCCTTTGACATGAAGAGACACCAATTACACCATTCTGTAGAGGGAATGTGGGGCTACATTTCGGTGGTCACGGAGTTGTCTTTTGACAACCGGAAGTGCTCAAAATAAATTAAAATATAAATAAAGGTGTTTTATTTTTATAAAATTTTCATGTTTTTCCTATTAAAAATTATTCATAATTTATTTTTTAAGAGAAATAAATTATGTCATTCTATAGAGTGCATTTAGGGCTATTTTTTGATACCAATTAATTTGACATTTGATGACCGAAAGTGCTCAAAATAAATTTAAATGTGTGAAAATGTTGGGTTTTTTTTACAACGCAAACCGATAAGTCTGCGTAAACGTTTTTCAGCAT
This sequence comes from Lumbricus rubellus, assembly GCA_945859605.1. Taxonomy (NCBI): domain Eukaryota; kingdom Metazoa; phylum Annelida; class Clitellata; order Crassiclitellata; family Lumbricidae; genus Lumbricus; species Lumbricus rubellus. Next base: position 28,984,544 of record OX243818.1, read on the forward strand.
GTTTTTCATGTTTTTTCTCTTTTTATTGTAACTAAAACTAACTTATTACTAGTTTTTATAGTTGAATATTGGACTTTATTATATGTAAACTATTTTTAATTAAATAAATTATGTTAAAACACACAGAATCTAATATTTTGCTTATGCGAAAGTATACATTTTGTGGAATCGATGGGTGCCTGCGGTAAAAAATTCATAACTTCGGGGTGCTTTCATATATTTTAAACCTAAATATACCATTTTGTGCAGAAATGAATGCTGAATCCATAGGTGTATTACAAGTTATGATATCTAGAACCAAACCCAAAATCCAGGGGGGGGTGGTAACCACCCCCCCTTGGTAGTCAGTGTTACAAAGATAGCGTGGTAGCCTGAGGGTTAAGCTATTTCGGTCGTTGGCGATTTTGGCGGAACACCCATTCCAACGTCTACCACGGATTTGATGACCACTTAACTAAGGTCGTTGCGATCATCAGTCAGGGCTTTGGTGTGCAGTAGGCCTACTTGACAAAATGTGCAGTTCTAAATGGATTTGTTTGATTGTAAAAACACTCCTGTGCAGCTAGAAATAGTTGCATTATTATTGATGATTGGCATTATACCAGGGTGCGATTTTCATATGAGGAATAATTAACCATTATTATGGTCATATACGTCATATACTAAAAAAATGCAATTGGAAATGGAAAAGCACAAACAGGTCATCAGAAAGTTCCGAAAAACGAAACTTCACCATGGAGGATGGAAAGGAAAAGAAGAATTTGTGCAGTTCTAAACATTCATTTAAAACACCCTTATCAGCAACACACTGCTCACCGTCAATTAAAGCGTTTGCAAAAGTAATTAGACAATTGTTTTAGCATCCGCTGGAACCAATTAAGTTCTTGTAGGTAGTTCTAAATGCTCTGTGCCTCCTCACAAAATTTGAACATGTTTTAGACCTAGTGTTGATTGTTTGATCACATGATATCCATAGGACGCAAACATAGGCCTATAGCCTGATCTAGTATAGCTAATACGGTTTAGCAATAGCGCTGCCTAAGTCTCCAAGCCATTATCTGAAGACAATAATTGACAGCCTGCATTGTACATGTAGGGGAGCAGGACAATACCCCCCCGGCCAAAACCTTCCGGACAAAACCCCCCGGACAAAACCCCCCAGTATAAAACCCCCCGGACAAAACCCCCACTCACCTGCAAACATACATACATACAAACAAACATACATACATACATACATACATACATACATACATACATGCATACATACATACATACATACATAGGCTACATACATACATACAACATACAAATATGCACACAAACATTCATGCATGAATACACACATATTTCACAATTATTTCTTCATCGTGTATATAATTCTGTTGAAGTTTGTATGTATGTATGCATGTATGTATGTATGTATGTAATGTATATATGTACGTATGTATGCATGTATGTGCGCATGTATATATGCATGCATGTATTTATGTGTATATATGCATGCATGTATAATTGTATATTGTATCTACGTATGCGTGTGTATATATAAATATGTGTGGATGTATGTATGTATGTATGTATGTATGTATGTATGTATGTATGTATGTATGTATGTATGTATGTATGTATGTATGTATGTTGTATGTATGTATGTATGTATGTATGTATGCATGCATGCATGCATGCATGTATGTTGTATGTATGTATGTATGTATGTATGTATGTTTGTATGTTTGTATGTTTGTATGTATGTTTGCAGCTGAGTGGGGGGTTTTGTCCGGGGGGGTTTTATACCGGGGGGGTTTTGTCCGGGGGGTTTTTGTCCGGGGGGTTTTGTCCGGGGGGGTTTTGTCCGGAGGGGTATTGTCCTAGACTCTACATGTAGGTCTACTAATTTCCCCTCTTGAAATGATGTGAGAGACGTTCAAATACAGTCGCAACTGCTCACAGTGTATTTTTTGTATTTATAGAACATTTAGGTGAGAATACATCGACCAACATTCTCTGGATTGTCACACCCATCGTTGGTGTCATTGCTGTCATCTGCATCGTCGCTTTGATCATAGTTTGGAAACGTACGCGTCTCTTCCAGTCACTAGGACGCAATCCTTCAAATGCGGAAAGAGTCCAGCAGGGGACGGTAGCTCTGAGTACGAGGCCGATGCAGAATGATAGCTTCGAAGATCCATATTATACGACAGTTATTAGGCCTACCACCAGCTGACAGAAGTCGTCGGTGTGGCTAAGGATCACAACTCCGCAGATTAAATTAATGCAGATTAAATTGCAAAACAGATTCCGCACTACTATACAATGTAGCTTACACACCCATGGCCGAAGTGAGACTGCCATAAACTTTGTGCGGCACTTAGCTTGTACCGTACGCTGTGTTATTTCGCTTGATAGGCCTATCTGTTAAATACTTTTATATGACATTGTGCGCACTTGATATCGTGAAATTGTAGGAACAGAACAACTATATAATTACTGGATTAAGATATCAATTCGATCTTTTAATCCAGAATTTGTTAGCTAAACATAGGCCTATAGACCTTCATTAAATTAAAATGTAATTATGTGGAAGGAATGTACTGCAGAAGAATCGTTGTCTCAAGCAGAAAGGACGCTCAACTATAGGAGTTAGAGTTCTTCTACCACTTCCTTTGTCACCAATGTAATATTGCTACTTCCTCGCGAAGACAAGTACTTCTGGACTTATTTCTCAAAGAGAAAGAACATTCAATCATGCTACCTTTTGCTAGATCTAGACTGCTGGAGAGCAGTTTTGCATTTCAATTCACGCTTACTTGCTAAGTTGGCTAACATTCAATTGTGAATGCATGTCAGTAGCCTATAACATCTTCCTCTTATTGTCTAAACTATTTAATCGTTGAATGCAATGTGAGCTCTCAGGTACGAACTAAGGCTACAGTAACTTACTTACGCATTGAAGCAGGAAGCCCTGACAACGGTTTTAACTAATCTAAACCGGTCAATTCATTGAAAATTAAGTAGATTCGAGACCATACGGTCGCTGAGTGTCATATTCTATGTCTCCACCTTGTAATTCATCTGTCTATTGTTTCTGAATAAAAAATCTAATGTTTCTTATAGGTCCTATACAGGGATGCCACCCTGAATTATGAAAAAGGTCAAATCGGGCCGAAAAAAGGCTAGAAAAGGCTAGATCGAGAACTTCGGAGAAAATACATGGATTTTTCGATTTTTCGCGCTGGAAATTCAAATTTCTGATGAACTTTTCAGTCATCTATAACTTTTCGGGTTCGTATTCACAACATTTTCGACTTTTTTCACGTCTTTTGTGCATTTTCATCTAGCAAAGTCAATTTTTATGCGTAAAAAGTGGAAAAAACCGCCGTGTGAGAAAAAGCAAGATCCTGACCAAAAAAACCTAGAAACCTAGATAAGGCCGAAAAACCTAAATCTAGGTGGAAAAAGCCATGAGTGGCAACCCTGGTCCTATACTCACCTCCCAAAAACCAGGGTACACGCAGGTACATAGCAGGGTACAAGGGTATACGCGAGCAAACCAGGATGCACGCGGTTATTTAGATGTACTTTGGGCTGAAATTCGAAGCGAACGACTAAAAAAAGGTCGTCAGAATTTTCGGACGGGAAATTCGATTTTGGGCGGATGACTAAAAAAGGGTCGTCAGAAATTTCGGCCCCGAAAAAGCCGATTTTTCTTCCGGCCAGCATGTACTCACTTCAAATTTTACCAGTAGGCCTACAGCCCTGTGCGCGACGTAGGCTAGATCTTATGGCGGATGTTAAAAAATGTCAACATGTTGATCTGATCATTATTAGGCGCACTTTTAATTACAGATCACGAACCCGGTTAACTTGATAGGCCTACTACTGGCATTCATTGACACACGAAGCACGCGCTCTCACACCAATAATTAATCGCGGGTAGTCTATAATAACCGTTTTGACTGCTAACATGCACAAATACCAGGCTATTAAAGTTACATGTAGGTCGAGCATGGAAAGTATTAATGTTTATCTTGGATTGCTGATGTATTAAGAAACAGCAGCTGTGTGAATAATCGTCAGATTCGACTTTGTATTTGTTAGTTCATGCTGATATAAGAGACTTATCTGCGTTTGAGTGTGTGTTTGTACGTGTGTGTTTGTACGTGTGTTTGTACGTGTGTGTATGTGCTCGCGCGCGTGTGTCCACTTGCACTGGACTGAGAAGTCAGTTCCTGTTCACTGTATGTGAATTAACCAAAGTTTGAAGACACTATTCCAGTTTACGTCTTTGACTGTTGTAAGCAGAGAGAAGACTTATCGTTCGCTATCAGTTATACGCTTCACAATGAAAACTGTTTTCCTCTTCTATTTGAATTCGTTGGGTGAGTTTTGCGTGACACTTAGCCTACATAGTTAGAATCACAGCTGCTCTTACGTGAATCATTTCTACCTAGCATACAAATAAATTATCATTTCAGCTGAAATTACATCGTAGAGTAGGCCTACAGGAAATGAAAGCTTAAGGATCGGTCTGTCAAAGAGATACCGTTTCTTTATAGGCCTAGCCTCCTAGGTTAGACTACATCCAAGGTCAGACAGTATTATGTCAATTATGTACTCCGCATATTCCATTCGAACTCCAAACGTTGACATGAATGACAAACTCGTGATCAGTAAGCCACCTAGCATTCTAACACTGCCACTGGCCACCTAGAGTCCATGAAGGATCCATGTTTCCAAATGGGACCCGTTAAGAGACCTCCGTGAGTCCCATTTAATGCCTTGAATATGTTGCCAGCCAACTAACCAAAGTGTTACTACGGATTGATTTAGAGCGCAACTGGAAGCCTGAGTTATGTCTCACATGATGGCCTCATAGGATAGATAGAAGAATTAATTGGTTGAGTGTAAATGCGGTTATTAATCTGTTTTAGGGATAGCTTTAGTGCTGACGCAGACTCGGCAACCTCTTCTAACAGGTACAATTGATGCGTGTTGGTTTATTTACAAATATTAAGTTAAAAAGTCAATGTAGGCCTGTCTTATTCAGCTAGAAACCTACATGTACATGAGGCGCTACCGTGCGGCTAAGTGCACCCCAAGAATTCGGAAGAGTTTCAACTCGTAGGAATGGCATTTTGTACTGTGAATAAACGCTGTTTGTTGTCCTACGTAGGCCTATGAGAGCTGGATGTGAACCCTGACATCGGAGTTCATGTTGCGCATTTCTAAGACATCAATGTTTAACGAGTTGTGGAAAGACTGTGGGAGGCTGACCGAGATTGTTACGCACCCTGTAGCCTAAGCTTGCTCTTCATCACGAGTCTGTCGACAGACGAAGCGTTGAAGCGGAATATTGGACAAAATTTAATTAAACAGTGCAATAATTAAACGATGCAATATACACGGTGATTCATAAAAAAAACGTTATCCTACATAAGTCGGCATAACTCACGTCGATGACCATCAAATTTAATGAAATTTCAGAATAATATGGCTGGATGATCTAGCCAAGTGCTACATAAATTATTTCACATTCGGAGCTATAGTGACGTAACACGGATGACAAAACTAAGGACGTCACGATAATCTCGAGAAACAAGCAAGATTCCAAAGTTCCTGTCAGTCACTCAGGTTGTATCATGCAAACCTGGTCAATTTAATCTGGTTTAGCCTCCTGGTGAGAAACTGTTTACTATGGCATCACCCAGTAACAATCAGAATGTTCGCAATCACGTATCTGCCGCTACTCAGAAGAGGGACGTTCCAGTAAATCGTCTTTTGCGGAATCGACCAATTTTTAGCAAATCCCTTATGGCATCGGTCGGGTCTCTGCACTTGGTCGTACGAACATATCCATTTCATCGAACCAGATGTTGAGGTCAATGGACAATATTACAGAGATGTTCCACTTGGTCAGGCATTCGTGACATTACGGAGTAGACTTATTTCATCGTCCATCATAATAGCGCTCGTGCGAACAGAGCTTGAGAGACCGTTGCGTAATGAAAACTGAAACTTCTGATTTCATCCCGCATACTTTGTGGCCGCCCAATAGTCTTGATTTAAATCCAGTAGACTAAAAGATATGTAGTGTCATGCAAGAAAATGTCTACATAATTTGAATATGCGATGTCAACGAGTTGTGTCGTCGAATTGTGGAGGCATCGGACACAATGGGTCATCGCATCATTGGTGAATCAGCCAAGAAATGCGTATGCGTCTTCGCGCATGCGTATCTGTCAAATGAGGGTTATTTCGAAAATAAATTTTAACTTCCATAATGTTCATAAATGAATCCTCTATCTTCATCTACAATTTCGTCAACATAACCCGATGTTTGGCGGAGTTACAGTAAAATATGTAGGGTAACTTTTTTTATGAATCACCGTGTACAACTGTACATGTAGGCCTACAGTTAGCCATTTGAAACTCTTATTTTAATTTTTGACGCATCATTTAAGGAACATAGAGCATAAGTTTTATCTGGTTTATCTAAGAAATGTGACCAATCTGCTGAGTGTAGATTGTAAGCTGACAAAGGCTGGACACGAGTACGCCGGACCTCTGAATGTAACACGATCTGGTCGGGTATGTGAGCGTTGGGATTCCGACAAAAGCAGATTCAAAGATTCGAAGCTCTACCCTGAAGGAAGTGCCACAGCCGCTGGCAACAAATGCCGAAATCCGTATAACGAGAACAAGAATGGAGTCTGGTGCTACACCAATGACCCAAAGAAAAAATGGGAATATTGCGATGTGGACTTTTGCAGTAAGTAAAATCGCTCAATAAATGATTAAGTATGCAATCCATCAATTTTTTATTGTCTAAAATTTAAAAATCAGAAAATCCACTGACCAAGTACATGTATATATATATCTATATATCTATATTTATACATAGCCTATATATATAACCCGGTAAAGAAGTAACAATTCATTCAGTCAGCCAATCGTCTAACAATTAGCTGAGTCCCAGAACTCTGACTTATGGGCGCGAAGATAAAATATTTCTTATATTCAGTTCTTGAATGCTAATTAAACTACCGGTAGTGAATGCAACCTTTTAAGACTCATTTTGAACTCGTGGGCAGGTCTATGCGAGTCCAGAGGGGCCCAAGTAGGCGCATGAGTGATTTATAAGAAAAGCACTAGATTCTTTAGTCGATTATTATTTAAAATAAATACTGGAAGCGTGATTGTGGTTAGGTAAGGTAGGCCTAGTAGTACACCACTAAGTGTTAGAATATTAGGGTTTAGCAAGGTGGTAGTGCAGAATACCTACTACCTTACTACATCTTTATCTTAAGCTTCCTTTATATATAATAAGCTCAGCGAGCAATATAATAGTGCCTGTGTTTAACTTATAAATACATCCAGTTTTGTGGTAATTAGGCTAAATATAATAACTTAATTGTTGACTAATTACACAAGTGACAACAGGCACCATGCATAGAACGATCGTTTGGTATGATTATAAGGAGGGTAAAAACATGGATTCGTTCGTTCAGCAAACAGTTGCGATCAGGTCTCAGTGTGATAAATGTAGCCTACATCGGAAAACAATTAGTTCTATTTCAGACAGCAAAGATAGATTCATAGATTGAGTGAGAGGCTAAATCAGTTTGGACAAGAACCCCGACGATTTGTAATATTTTTTCAAGAATAGGCTAGCTAAGTCATAGCCTATTGAATTTAATTAGGCCTAAGCCTATCGCAATGGTTATTGGGAATGAACATCTAAGAATTTTTCGCATTTTGGGATCCGCTTCGAAAATTGAGAAGGAACCAGTAGGCTTACCGATCATAACCGATGGAATGAGAGTCGAAGGTAGAGTGATCGATTGCATTTCACACTCTACTTAATCTCTGTAACAGCTAAAACTTTTCGGCCCACCCCAACCACCAGAAAACTTCAGGTCATAATGCATGGTGTTGAGAATAAACGCATTTTATTTGCTTCGTTCGAATGCTGGATGTTATTCCTGACACCAGAGTGTGGTCTCGTACATTTCTAGAACAGCAATGCTCGCTTTTTGAGTTGATAATTAAAAAAGATGGCGCTGTGCTGACTGACAGAGCGACGAGCCATAGCCTAGGGCCTAGGCTATAGGGCCTACGAGGTTTAGGACCTTAGCTAGCCTTTGTAGAAGTTGCTCGATTTTGGCAAATTTTTACACAAACAAATTGAAATCATCATTTGTTAGCCTACTACTGCTGCAAGATCTGACTTGGCGATTCTTTTTAAACTTGCGTTTAACGGTGCTCAGACTAGTTTTGTCGAGATAGCGATAACAAAGATGGCTGCGTTTTTTAGGCATAAAGCTCTGACCTACCTTACGCTCAACAGTAATGATCAAGCTTATGCATAGTATTTGGATTGCTAATAATTACTGAGAGGTCAGGTGAGGACAAAACACAACAAGCGACTGATTCTAGTTTCAAACTTCCAGTGCATTTTCAAAAGCTACTTGAAATGTTGTTTTGCAAACAAAATTCTCGAAAAAAATTCTTTTTTGCTCAACTTCTCGCGGAAACCTTGTGCTCGCCCCGCGGAACCCCTGGGCTCCGCGGAACCCACTTTGGGAAACGCTGATCTATGGAATGTGTTCATCTGTTTGGCCTAGGCTGTAAATTGACCAAGGAGGGACGCGAATATGCCGGATCTCTGAACGTAACGCGATCTGGTTGGACATGTCAGCGTTGGGATACCGACTATCCTCACTATAGCAACTTCAAGCTCATCAAGGATTCAAAGCTGTATCCTGAAGGAAGTGCTACAGCCGCTGGCAACAAATGCCGAAATCCAGATAGCCAGGAACTGGGTGGAGCCTGGTGTTATACCACTGACCCAGGCAAGAGATGGGACTACTGCGATGTCGACTTTTGCAGTAAGTAGGCTAACATCACTAATAAATTAATAAGCATGCAATCCATCAATATTTGATCACGTCAACCAGAAAGTCCATTGTCTAAAAATTAGAGAAAGGCGTTTCCTTCATGACATCATGTGCCTTATTTTATCGGCGACTTGCGAAGTCTGCACTTATTTACAACCTCCGGGCTTTGCTTAAAAATCCTGCCACTGAATACAACACCTTTGATACGTCCTTTTGTGAAACTCCGCCACATCTCGTAGCCTACTTTGGCAGTCCCGCTTCAAAGCCTGGGAAAAGGAGGAGGGCTACACGGATCGTCCTTGATAATTATTTCGTTAAAGAGAAACAAACGTCCGTTTTTGTTGTGATTCTGTTTGAGGTGGGAGAAACCGTTTATTGAACAGGGCCACCACATTTGCTAATCGGGTCATGCCTGTGCACTTCATCATGAGTTCGTCGCGAGGCAAATCACTACTAAAATTTAGGACTTAACCTGAGGTAAGAAACCTAACATTTTGACACTCTCCTTGCACTCACAAGCGAGTCATTTGATAGTGGGAGCCTACGTTTCGACTGGTTTCTTTATGAAAAAAGTGTACATCTGCTTGGTGTAGCCCTAGACTGTAAACTGACAATGTCTGGACACGATTATGCCGGACCTCTCAACATAACAAAATCTGGTCGGACTTGTGAGCGCTGGGATTCCGACCAAAGCAACTTCAAGAATTCGACGCTCTACCCTGAAGGAAATGCTACAGCCGCTGGCAACAAATGCCGAAATCCAGATAGCGACAACAAAACGGAAGGAGTCTGGTGCTACACCAATGATTCAGCCAAGAAATGGGAGTACTGCAATGTGAACCTTTGCCATATACTAGGTAAGCTCGATCAGTTGATTAATAAACATGCAATACATCAACAGGCTAATTAATAGGGCAAAATCAACCAGTCAGTCTAATGTATAAGATTGAAATCGGTAAATGCACGCTGAAAACTAAAATACGTCAAGTCACCATGTGAAACATTCAGTCAGTCGGTCAGTCAGTCAGTCAGTCAGTCAGTCAGTCAATCAGTCAGTAAGTCAGTCCGTCCCTCGAAAATTAACCGGTAGCCTACTCGCAATTCTGGTTTGATACCCATCTTTCGACAGTCCTCATGCACGTATCATGTCGACCCATTTCTTCTTTGGTCTTCCATTTTTCCTTTTTCCATGCACATATCCGTTGATAGCTACCTTCGGGTATCTCTCATCCCGCATTCTGGAATCTGGATACGTGGCCAAAGTAGCGTAACCGTCTGCTCCAGATCCAAACAGTACTCCGACATCATAAATGATTGGGACCATCCCCCTGATGTATTCCATCCCTTCTGTCTAATCCTCACCATCGGGTTAATGACGCGCGGGAGTAAGTGACACGAGTAGGATCTACTTAAAAGATTTATGACTTATGATGGGCGCATTGGGCGGGCATAATTAGGTCACATGATATAATTAACCATTAGCTGCTAACTATACCGGTAATTAATAACAATTATTACCATAGGCGTAGGGGACATTTGAGAAGTGGGGGGGGGCAAAAGTTAACTTCTGCCCGAAATATCTGACGACCTTTTTTTTAGTTGTCCGGTCGAAATTGCCCGGAAATGTTATATAATTTTTTTTCCGGGTCTGCTTGCCCGAAAACCAGACTTTCCCGAAATTTGGGGGCATTTGCCCTCTGGACCCCCGTCTCCTACGCCTATGATTAGGCCTATTAGTTAGGCTAAACCTGACTGAGCCATTAGCGGTAGACCTATACTCCTTCTGCTACTGTTAATTATTTCACCACAGTAATTATATATTTACGAAACAATTTACACAATAAAATAAATAGGCCTATTAAATTCCAGCTGTTAGGCCAACATGATGAAGGTACCTGTAATTAATCTGAGAGTCCCTGTTCAGTTTTAGCCTCTTTAAGTAGATATAGCTCGCGATTTAATTATGATAAGCTTTTCATCAGGCGATAGGTTCTGTTCTCTTGATGATGACAACTATACCGTTGACCTCCGGTTCCCGATATTTGTTTTTCCGTAGCAGTCTGCATGTACGAATTATTAAATGGAAAGCGACGCATTCTCTACACTTCATCACGAGTTCGTCGCGAGTTTAAGCGGACTATACAAAAATTAAGGGTTACGAATGAAGTAGAAGACTCGACATTTTGAAACTCTCTTTGCAATCATAAGAGAGTCATTCACTATAGTGAGAACAAAAGTTTCTACTGGTTTCTTGATTCTAAAATGTACATCTGTTTGGTGTAGGCCTAGATTGTAAACTGACAATGGCGGGACACGAGTATGCTGGACCTCTGAGCACAACGATATCTGGTCAGACATGTCAGCGTTGGGATTCCGACTATCCTCACCATAGCAACTTCAAGGATTCGAAGCTCTACCCTGAAGGAAATGCTACAGCCGCCGGCAACAAATGCCGAAATCCGTACAGCGATAAAACGGATGGAGTCTGGTGCTACACCACTAACCCAACCAACAGATGGGAGAACTGTGCTGTAGACTTTTGCAGGATTCTAGGTATAGGTAAGCTCAATCAGGCGACGAACAAACATGCAATCTATCAATAATTAATCGATCAAATCAACTGGCCAATCTAATATCTAAGAACTTATCGATCGGTAAATAGACTAACCAACTAAGAAAATAGTCAGCCAACAAGACTTAATGACAAATTCTCAGCGAGTCAGTCAGTCAGTCAGTCAATCGATCCTACGAGAATTACTCCCGGTAACCGATATCCTACTCACAACTTGGGCCCTTGGGTGCTAAAGATAGGCCTATGATCTTTCAAGAATTCCTAATTAAAAATAAGTGTAGCATTTTAAAACCAAATTTATTAAATCGTCAGCAGGTTATTTTGATATCAGAATAACGGAGAATAAGCCTGCAATGCAGACCTATGGGCTAGGTACGTTTCTTTATTAGTTCGCCATACGATATCTGTTTCAGAGTCAATCGAGATCATGGATGAGGGAAATTGGCAGGCAATAATTCTACCGTCCGTTTTTGGTGGTCTAGGCCTACTCGTTTTAACAACTGGAATTTTCTTGTGCTTATACAGAAAACGATGCAATGGTAAGCAGGACACTTTAATTCAAATTCCTTCTATACTCTATAGGCCTTAGAGAATTTCCATTTAGCTGCTTTTTAGAATATCATAAGACTTGTATGGCACATGTTAGAACTCTTAACATGCAGTAGTACCAGAAATTCGTTTTCACTAGGCGCCAAGGGGCCTCCGATGCAGCTACATGTGTATGATTCGAAATTTTAGCGTCCATTAGCAATCTAGTAACTATTAGCAAATTTTGAAACAGAGAATTCGCAGCGTCAGATAGCGCCAGGGTAAAACTGTGAACTACTTTTATTGACTTTTATTTGTACCCTCTTCCAAGGCTTAAAGTGTGGCTGGACGGTCATCGACGGCGTCCATGCACTTATTTTAAAATCTGAGCGCCGTCCTGCCACTTACTGACCAGCACAGCCTGGAAAGGTAAGGGGCGTCCTGGCACTTCTTTTTCAGCACTTTAAGCTCTGTCCCCTTCAATATTACGCCTACTTTGCTTTTCAGCGACCATCAAAGAAATGGCAAACACCGAAAACACTGCAATTCCCCAACCTAGCAGCACCGATCAAGGCGCCATGGATGTCCGTGGAGATGGTGACTATGAGTACATAGATCTCGACTCAGAAGATCCGCTCGCGGAAGAAGCCAAAATTCAAGCGGAGAGAGATCAGCCAACTAAGCGATCGAAAGAAGCGGATCTGTACATGGCACTGGCTCCAGATCGAACACCTCCACTAGTCTACGCGGCTTTGAGCGCAGCAAACTACATCGATATCAGAAACTAAGAAGTCGCAGGCATTTTGCCAACATACCATCTAACTCTAATAATTATGCAGAATTGTTCTACGTAAGTCAACCACTATACAGAGAAATATTTTTCGTGAAAAACGCTGGAACGTTTCAAATAATTCTGCCCTTGCTTCGCTTAAATTGCACCTTTTCATGACGCTATCACCAGAAAACTTATAAGCTTACCGCAGAACATTTCACCGCCTGGGGTAGCTCAGGGCTTTTTTAACGTGCAGTTGTACACAAAATGTGCAGTTCTAAATGGATTTGTGCAGTTGTAGAAGCACTTCAATAGAGTTAAAACGAGTTGAAAAAGGTCATTTCCCACCGATTGGGGGTAATTTACGATGGAGGATGGGAAGGAAAAGGAGTTGTGCAGTTCTAAAAATTCCTTAAAAACAGCTCTGGAGTACCACCCCCTCCATTCTGATCTGGCACTGTAACCGACCAAAAATTAATTATCTTCAGGTTTCTCAGGGAAATTTCGGAGATTTACTTACATTGGTGATTTAGTAGAACGTTTCGCCAGAATATTAAAGAATTCTTCACACCTCTTCTCGATGTCATTAGGCCTTTCAGGCTTTTGTTTTCTTGTGTCTGGAACACGTCATCATCTTAGCAATAAAGGCCATTTCAAATTACATGTAGCCTACTAAGATGCATTAACTTTATGTAGCCTTAGCCTAGATATAATTCAAGATTTGAAAAAACGCATTTACCTTTTGTCAACATAAAAATATTTTTGTGCTTCATATAATCTTATAGACTAGGCCTACATGTATATGCTACTGGCTGCTCGGAATTCATTGTGTGCGCTTCATAGTAACATGACCAGCTTCATATTAATCAGAGCTTTTAGTTATTTAGGTTAAATGTGTTTATCTTTAAAGCTTCGTTATGTTATATTGAGTTCCTGTTTATTGAACAACATGGTGAGAACTGTGATATGGTAAATAGGCTACTACAAAGATTTACAAGAGTTCACGTTCAAGAGTTTTATGCGTAAATTTTTATATGAGTAGACTTTTTAAAGGGGCGCTATATACGTTTTCGGAATGAATGAATGAACATCAGCTTTAAATTGTGATAAATTGGATATAGGCCTAATTAAAAATTGTAACGTGATGAATAAAGTTATTAAACGCGATCCCGCGGAAACCATTTTTCAGACAAAAACTAATGGGGCAAGGACTCTATAATGATCTAATCTAGGCTTTCACGACTTTAAAATATTTATCTCTCTTTCTTAGGCCTACTGATGAAGTATCGTAGAGCACAATGCATTATGAGCATCTATAGTCTGTTGTAGTGCCCTTCAAGAACCTACTCAGGAGAACTCCCAACACAGCCACGTGGAGCTCAAGCGGGAGTTCATTCCAGAAATATATCTCGGATTCACAGCGCGGACTAGGCCCTATAATGTGAACTGTTGACCTTCCTATAGACGCATTTAACGTTGAGTTTGTGTTTGCATTTTTAAAGATGGTCTAACGAAGCGCTCAACACTGCATACGAGAGTAATTATTTATTATACTCCATTCCCCGTGAGTACCAGTGTTTAAATGAATATCCGGCATTTTTTAAATAAAAAAACCCGCTGAATATCCTCTTCGGAGGATTCGTCCCATACTGAGAGCTGCGGACTGAATAAAAAAATGCGCGCGCACAACAAAACCCCTACTCCTATAAACCTACATGTGCATAATTATACCGGTCTACACGTATACATACACTGCATACGCCATACGCATGAATTAATATATGCGGAGTCAAGACTAATTGGTAAGTCTACACAATTTCATGATCGATTGACTGAGGGGAAAAGGTTTTCGATCAAATGCGTTTCTTCCACACGCTGGAGTTCTAGAAATTTGTCAAAGCAGTAAAAGGAAGACCGTCATCACTCGCTGTTTGTTGCCAGTTTAACAATGAAAACAGTTTTCTTCTTCTGCTTGTATTCGTTGGGTGAGTATTGTGCGACGGTTAGAATATTCTGCAGACTCATTACTCTTACATTATACATAGTCATTCCTAGTGAAGTACGTTTCGGTTGAAGTTCCATTAAACTCTAACGTGTGTGAGATGAAGGCTATATTTCATCCGAAGCACCGGTGTAGTAAAGCGACACCATTTCCTTATAGTTTTTACCTTGTTGGATAATGCTCGTCAATTTGCTTTATAGCCTACACTTCTCTTACGTGTTTTCATAATTTCGGCACCAACACTGTAGACCCCATCTAACCCTACTCCATACCCAAGTAGAAAACGCAAAAAAACATTTCCATATACAGGCCCGCCGAGAGGGAGGGGCAAAGGGGGCAAATGCCCAGGGGCCCGGGGGCTTTTGGGGGCCCGGAGGGGACCCGGGCTACACTGATTAGTCTATATTCTATAATACGAATTAGGAAACTTTCCTCCATGACATCCGGATAATTGTCTAGGCGATGAAGAAAGAGCATTTCCAAAATGCATTTTCAGGTCAGCAGACAAAATAGAGAACTACTGAGATATTATATACGATTTTGCTGAAGTTAATTAAATCCACAAAATTGCTTGTTGTGATTACCATAGGATATAATATTATTTGAAAATCAGATGCTTAACAATGCATATTAACATCATAAACATAGGGCCTATGCATTATCGTATAATTATTCAGACCGACACTTTTGTTCTATCGACTCTTTTTATTTAAATTTACTCAGAAAGCCTAAAGATAGTTTAGGGCCCGGCCGTGACTAGGCTACTCTGCCCAGGGGCCCGGAATTTCTGTCGGCGGGCCTGTCCATATATAGGCTAAAGAAGTCCACATCAATATATAGCCCACAAATTCGCTGGGTGACAGCTTATATAGTAAAGCTAAATTGAGGGTTGTTTGATGCTGTAACTTTTCATGTTTCTGCATATTTTACCTGTTTTAGGAATAATCTTAGTTCAAACGCAGGCGCCAGCACCTTATTTTACTCCATTTACTACAGGTATATCATATGATCTTTTATAGACATGCATTTACAATTCACCTTAGCCCTATTTATAAGCTGTAGACCTAGATGGAATACGGTGTACCAAATAAATAACCTTCGATTCATTTTATGCCTCTCATGCGACAAGGGTGTCGCTTTATCCCAAGGGCGGATCCAGAGGGGTCCAATCCGGCCATGGCCCCCATTTAGAACTGCCCATGTAATGTACCCCCCCCCCCATTTGGTTTCAACAAGTGTTTTCGAACAATGCATAACAAGGACATAATAAGGACATTTGGACAAAACGACTAAAAAAAGGTCATCAACTTTTTTGGGCGGATATGAAAAAAATGTCCACACCCAAGGCCAAGAATTTTTTGCCCCCTCCCCCGTCCAGAGTTTCTGTATGCGCCCTTGCTTTGTCCTGCCATATTTTGAGAATATGGGTCCTCAAAAGTCGTCTGCCCTGACTTTCAATTCAAAGCAGAAAACAACACTGAGGTGGTTTACTAACCATTTTGCGATGCGCTTCATATTATGCCTACGCCTCTTCTTTCCGCGTCCTTTCACACCATTTTACATGTGTGCTCAAACGTGCGCCCTTATGATTGTCGACCTTTCAAACATATGCGTTTTTGGTATTTATCTTATTCATTTTTGCTCCTTTGGTCGCCCTTTTTTGGTCATTGCCCAGTTGATAGGATACCAATTATTGATATATCTTGTCTGATCTCTTCTGGTCAACTGTCACGAAGCTCCATCGATCGTATTCAACTTCTTGTCTGCCTATCTGAACTTTGGACCTGGACTTGAAATGGAATCACATCCTAGCAATCTTTCATGTTTTCATCTGTTCTAGGCATTCGTGAGGAAATCCGCTCTCCAAATTTTGGTTTCTGAGTGCTAGATTATTATTAGGCTATAAGCTTACTCGCTATAGACAACAGAATATAAACCGTTTTCAATAACGACTAAAGTTTACTAAACCAACAATAAATGTAAACCAATCGAAAACGCTGCATAATCTCAGGCGAATTGTTTTACTAAGATAATTTCCTTTTAGCAGTCTTCGTTTGATTAATTCAAAAGCTTTTCCATCTGTTTTATGTAGACTGTAAATTGACAAATCGTGGACTCGAGTATGCCGGACCTATGAACGTAACAAAGTCTGGCATCCCGTGTCAGCGTTGGGATTCGCAAGAGCCACATAACCACACTTCCACGGATCCGAATCTCTATCCTGAAGGAAATCTTTCAGACGCTGGCAACAAATGCCGAAATCCCGAAAACGGACCCCGTGGTGTCTGGTGTTACACCACTGACCCTAGAAAAAGATGGGAGTACTGCGATGTGGAGTTTTGCGGTATGGAAATCTGTTCTGTCAATAATCCTTCATAATTAATCCTATAAATCATTGATTCAGTCGTCAAAAATACAGTCAGTTGACAAAAGACTAAACCAAACACCCAATCAAGAAGTAAAACATTCGGTCTGTCATTCAGTCAGCTTATTGCACCCACGACTTAACCCGTGCTCACAGCTAGGATTTCGTGTGCAAAGAGAAAAATGCACAGATTTCCATAATTGGTTTAACAAAGAAGTTAGGATTCCTAAATTGAATTGATATTTATAAGCAGACCATTTGGCCTAATCCAGATTCGCATGTAGCTTGTCCGTCTGTTCAGATGTAGGCTGCAAACTGACAACTGCCGGACACGAGTATACCGGATCTCAGAACGTAACAAGATCTGGTCGGATATGTCAGCGTTGGGATTCCGACGACCCTCACGTCAACAAATACAAAGACCCGAAGCGTTATACATACTCTGATGGAAGTATTTCAGCCGCTGGCAACAAATGTCGAAATCCAGATCCAAACTACCGCCTGGTGTTTCACCACTGATCCAGCCACAGATTGGGAACTATGCCATGTGGCAATTTGCGGTAGGCAACCAGATCAGTCACGGAATCAGTCGATCAATATTATTGTGCAAATCAATCAAATTTTAGTTAGTCGTCCAAGCACAAACAAACAGTAATCACGCTAATCTTTGAATTGAGATTTGAGAATTGAAACAGCCGGTCAACTGATGGTCCATGATTTAACCGGTGCTCACAGTTCAGAATTTTAGTGCAAATGATAGGCCTACGGTTTAGTAGGACCTATAACTGCCTCTGACAAGAACATAATTAATAAGGATAGCTAACCGCTTCTGTGAAGGCAACAATTGACAGCTCAACGGAAAATCATATTTGAATTGTGAGAAATTCTGTCTATATTGCCCTGCGTCATTTGCATCACTGTCTGTCTGTCTGTCTGAACTTTGAACCTGGACATGGAGCCTCATCCGTCATATTGTAGGCATCTGTGAGTGCTAGATATGTAGACTAGGCTATAGAGCAGGCCTATGAACTATTTAAAATAACGAGCAACCATGGTAATAAATTTTACGCAATAATTGAAAACGCTCCATAATCTCAAGCGGACTGTTTTACTAAGATGAGTTTTTTTTAAATCAGTTTTCGTTCGATTACTTTAACAACTTGTCCATTGGTTTGAGGTAGACTGTAAATTGACAAAGGCCGGACACGAATATGCCGGACTGCTGAGCGTAACAAAATCTGGTTTCACATGTCAACGTTGGGATTCCGACAAACCTCACTTCAACCATTTCAAAGATCCGAAGTACTATCCTGAAGGAGATCTTTCAACCGCTGAAAACAATTGCCGAAATCCGGATAAGAACTTCAACGACGGAGTCTGGTGCTACACCACAGACCCAAAACAGTCGTGGGACCTATGCGATGTGGAATTGTGCGGTAGGAAATCAGATCATTCAGAGAATCGATTAACAAACACATAAAACAGTCAATCCATCAATCAACCAATAATTGTGCAAATCAATCAAATTTTGGGAAGTTGTCCAAAAACAAGCAATCAGTAAACTAAACACACTAATCCAGTATTGGCATTATTTTTAACCAAGAGGTGAAACAATCGGTCGGTCAGCCAAGGGTCCATGGCTTAATCGGTGTCCACAGTTCGGAAACACCAAAAAAATAGTTAACCATTTCTGCTAAGTAACAATTGACAACTTTGCAGAAAATCAAAAAGTTTTGCGGGAAATTCTGTCCATCGACTGAAAGATCAAACTGTACAAAACACTAAAAAATCCACAGTGACTCGACTGACTGGTTTCTCTGTCTAACTAACTGAAGACTGACTGGCAGACTTATTGACTGACGCAATAGATGTCCTTTGCCTCGAGTAGATCTGTCATGGGGCGCGGTGGTATAGTGGTGGCGTCGTCGCCTTGAAGCCAGAAGGTTCGAGGTTCGAATCCACCTCAAGTCGCCGCGTATGGACCTTGGGCAAGTCCTTCACTCGCAATTGCTCAGCGCTTCGGCGTGAAACTCCGATGCAGTGTCCGCGCTGCATTCGGGAGCGCCTCTAAGTAGAGAGAGCTTGAAGGGACGCTATAACAAGTGCACAATGCACATACAAAGTAAAGATTAACAGCCAACATTATAAAATTGGTCATCACGAGATACACACGCGAACAGTATTTCCGCTGGACAACAACATCAGGTGATGAACACGATGTCAATTATAGAGCACTATTATTATCATAACCACAAATTTTATTCCCAATAAAGATAGATTTACTCATAATTTTTTTATTAATTATTGTTCACTAGATTTCACATCAACAACTTCGAGTCCAGCGTCATCAACGCGAGCTCCTCCTCCACGCGGATCTACCAATTCAACACGTAAGCATTGTTGTCCTGTTTTCCACGTAGGCCTATTCACTAAAACATTTCAAAGTCAGTGATATTATAACCCACTATAATGTCACACTCTTACAGTCTTAGACTAGAAACAGTGTTTCGTCTTGTACAGACAATAACTTCGTAATTAAACTTCCTTGAGAACGCATCTAAAACATAATTATTATCATTGTGAAGATGTTCATCCGAGTCTCCGTTGGGCCTAACTATCGTCTTCTTTCTATCGTACAGGAAACGGTATTATGGTGAAATTCTTCAAATAGCCTAACTTAATATACCAACAAGACTTGTTTTTGGGTGTTCCGCAAGTCTCCATCCTAGATTTACCCCCTCTGTACCGTCTACAATACACTCCGAAACGATCTCTTTGCCATATGTCATATTTGTGCAAAACGACAACCAATCGCTAATATCCTTCCTTCTAAAAACGTAAGACTATTATATCTCAAACTTCATAGTTATAATTGCTCGATGTGTTTAATCTACTAATACATCAACTCTATCGTTATCCACTTATTATCCACTTATGTCCGCTGGTAGCCTATTCACTTGTTCCACTCACAACAGCTTTGTCTTATTCGATGCACGTATCTGCTGATATCCACTTATTTCCGATATTTTTGCATGCACTTCAGCACACAAGAGCCACTTTTATTGACTGATTTCCATTTTTAACCACATCCATCAATATTTAGCCGCTAGAATCCACTTATTTCCACTTGCCCCATTTAATGCCCACTTCTCAACACTTAGACCTACGCCTATGGCCACTTATTTAGAATTAGGTCAAGGTCCTACATCCACTTATTTGTTCTTCCATAGACCGAGGTCTACAATCTACTCTTATCTTCTTTTTAGGCTACCCACTTTTCTACCTACTAGAGTAACTAGACGTTCGTACCTGGCTTGGCACCTGGAGAGTAGACCTGGATTTTTTCAATCGAGTAGACAGTCTTAAATGACATTTTAGAGTCAAAAGGCCTATGTGTCAACTTAAATTTCATATCGCTAATGTTTAATCCGCGAGATGTAATTTTTCAGGGTTTCGCGGTATATATTAGTAGATCTAATCCGCTTGTTTTGCATATAATTTAGTCTGCCTTTGATTGGCGTACGCAAATCACTCAATTTTGGAAACTTAAAATGCCCAAACTGCCTTGTGAATGCGCTTGATATGTTAAGTGTGCCATTCGTCGTTGTTTTACAACGATAAGGACATTTTAAGTTCACATGTGTTCAAATGAATGTGAATCTAAAATGCCCATATTGTTTGATATCGTTTGACCATATCGGTTTCGCCCATGTTTTTACACAGTAGCTTTAGGCCTACTGCTGTCCTCCAATCGAATATAAGCCCAGCCTGAACATTGCTTGTGTGGGACTCTACACTACGCAATATTATCGCTTTCGCTGAGCTTCTGTTCGGTTGCGAGAAAAGACCTACAGACATGACCACAAATAGAGCTTTCAACAGATTTCCAGTATACTGTTGAAGACTTCAGCTGTAAAACCAAATAACTTTGTCTAAACAGAGTTTCGAAATGCGTTCAATTCATTTGCCTTGTGCACATTTTGACAATGAGACAGAGCAGCAACACTATTATAGGCTATCGAATGCGCCAAGCACACGAGACGTCGCGAGACAAAAAGCGTAATTTATCCATTTTATGTCAATCGCTATAATTATGATGCCAGTTTGTCAAAGAAAACAGTTCTATTCGTCCACCTCAATCCTATGGGTAAGTTTTTCTGCAATGGTCACTCTGTTAGCAAGACTGTTACTCTGGCTTGTATGATAATTTCTTTTGGAAAAAATTGTCTTTCAGTTGAAGGTCCATTAAACACTGAAGTAGACCTAGAGGAAATGAAGAGTGCAGTTTAGCTGAAACATGGGTGTGGCAAAGAGACACCATTTCCACAAAGATTACATGGCTAGACAATGCACTCCAATTTGAAATACCGATCGTTGCCCGTATTGTCTGTCAGCCACAATGTAGGTCTATAGTCGAACCTTGCTCTGCATCCATGTGCACATTTCATCTATAAAAAGCCTTTATTTCTAAGTAATCTCATCTTTTGCCCATGAATATTATTCAACTGCAGACAGCCAAGTAAAACGTGATTGTTGCAAATGTTTAGGCATCTTTCATTTGTTTTCGGACTTACATTTGTACTGTAAGCTATCTTAGGTCGAACGAAGAAGCGATGTTCTTATATCGCTCCATTTAATACAGGTAAATCATTTTCGTTTCAAGAGACAGAAAATTAAAAATTCACATACAAACGTACATACAATCATACATAGGCTACATACATACATACATACATGCATACATACATACATACATACATACATACATACATACATACATACATACATACATACATACATACATACATACATACATACATACATACATACATACATACATACATACATACATACATACATACATACATACATACATACATACATACATACATACATACATACATACATACATACATACATACATACATATATACATACATACATACATACATACATACATACATACATACATACATACATACATACATACATACATACATACAAACATACAGACCTTGCTCCATTTGGAAACATGAATTATGTATCCATGCTGTCATACAGGATTGGTGGTGAACAGCGTATTTAGTCAAATTAGGCCCATGGATACGGTTTCAGACTTTCAGTCAACCGACATTACACTTGGTCATCACAAGCCTACACGGGCACATTGTTCGTATACAATATACACAGAGTAATCAAAGCATATAATTTATTACTAAATTATTTCTTCCATTTGCTACATTAGCGCTCCTTCAAACTCATTACTCAGAGTCGCTCCCGACTACAGCGCGGACACTCATCGGAGTTTCTCGCCGAAGCGCAAGTGAAAATCTTGCTCAAGATCCTGCACAGCGCCGTGAGGTGAATTCGACGCTGGAACCCTGCTGCTCCAAGGCACCACAATTCACAGGTTCGATTCCTCTATCAGTCAGCGCCAGTAAGTAAGTTAGTCAGTCAATTAGTTAGTCAGTCAGAGAGCCTATCATTCAGTTGGCCAGTTAGTCAGATACCGTTCTCAAGACGATATGTAAAGATTTAGCCAAGCATCATCTAAAAATCAATCACCTCCCGTGTCTTTTTAAAGCGTTTTTATCACCAAGTTATTAGCAATTTGACCATTGCACAAGACAAGAGCATCACGGGATTCACGGGTATCGTTAACAGACGTCTAGACTTAATAAAAATGTTTGAACGTACCCAGGGAAATACACAGACTACAAAAAATATAGCAATGCATGATATAGGCTAAATAGAAATACGTAATTGTTCGCTTATCCATCATATAATTATAGGCTATAATAATGGCTACATTTTATTAACAGCTATTAAGTCCTGCTAATACCTTTTTGCATAAAAGAGTGATCACAGTATTACAAATATTTGTGTTCTGTACTTATTTTTGCTGTTTTCAACTGACTGCAAATAATAGCCTTATAGCCATATTAAATAAATAGTAGCCTAGGCCTCAGGGGCGCCGCCAGGATTATTTCTGTACGCACAATAAAACTTGCACAAAATAATATGAAGTGAACAGCGATCGATACGAGCTTATGTATGTATATACCGTATATGCCTACTGGCGATTATGAGGTATCACCAGCATAAGCTTTTTGCTCCATTTTGGGTATACGCATAGAGGTAATTTTGGATGTTAAAAGTGGTGACGCTTTTTTAGCCTTTACGCGCTGTACGCACTTGCGTAAGTGCGTACGCCTAACCGCGCCCCTGCTAGGCCTAGTCCTTAATATTCTCTAATCCTGGATGAAAAGCCGTAATCGTCTTTTCGGTTACAGATCCTCTGTGCATGAAGATCCGTTTGCGATTGTGTAACATGTTTCTGAATAATTTTTTATACGGTACCGGTACCTAGTGTGAACATTTCTCTGATCACAGGCGGTGGCGGCTTCAACCATACAATTTCAAGCAGGCCACGTTAGGTTCATGGGAGTTTATTCAGCAGGCTGAAGAAATAAAAATTGTAAAAGAGATAAAAAAATTCAAAATGTTTTACAGGTCATAAGGCAGGTCAAAAGTACAATTGGCGGTAGGCCTATGTCAAATGACCTGCCATGACCTATGGTGGTCGGCGCCACTGAACACGAGACCAGCGTGTCAGGCTGTGGTAAAAATTGATAGGGATTGTCTTTTTTGTGCAGCATATGACGCTGATCTGATCTGATAACGGATTCACAATTTAACAGACTATGTTATAATTTATGTGAATTTTTACTTACGCAGACGTAAGCTTACTTTTTAATGATGGTCTGTATGCATTTTTAGTATTTTTCTGAACATTATACGTAGGTCCTATTTGGCAGATGTGTCCCCGAATGTAGAGTTGATGAGATTGCCAATTATTTGCAGGTGCTACGATATAAAATCTCCCCCAAACATAGTCTCTCCCTACCTGAAACAAAGGCAACACTCTCAGACTATATATTCAATGGAGCCATGCACTTTTAAGCAGGTTACGTTAGGGTCAAGCTATTCAGCAGGTTCTCCCGTTGAAATAAAGATCTCCTGTGAAGACTTTGTTTCAGGGCGGAGTTGAATATTCTCTCCTTCCCCGGGGACTTTATATCAGAATAATTACATTCTTGGAGGGGCGAATTTCCTCTTAGGCTAAGCAGATCTGCCGGGGAGAATATGTTTAGAAACAGAGTCTGCGGGGAAGACTTTTAGGAGAGACTCTATCACGCAACACCGGCATAAAAACACACGCTCATAGGCCTATACAATGTATTTATAGGAGTAATTATTGCTACTGAATACCCACCCCACACATTATAGGCCTATATAATATGCTGCATACACTACACTCGCACGTACATGACTACAGAAGTCAGGTGCTTGCAAAACGGAATTAAGTTTTATTTCACCTACAGGCTGTCGTTCAGAAGTTTCTCACAGCAAGAAGAGACGACTCTCATCATTCGTTGCTTGTAGCAAGTTTGACAATGAAAACAGTTTTCTTCTTTTGCTTGAGTTCGTTGGGTGAGTTTTGAGCGATAAGTCTATTGTTAGAACAATTGCCACACTTACATGATTAGGCCTACTTGAGATAGTTAGTGATAGGACCTTGAAGTGTATTCTCTATGTGATCTTTATTTTAATAAATTACTTTTCAGTTGAAGTTCCGTTAAACGCTATACATTGCAGGAAATGAAGAGTTGTATTTTTCTGAAGCATCGTCGCGGCAGCAGTTTATGAAACACCATTTCCCCACAAGATATCATGGATATAGTTATATACACGCCTAGACTAATAGTGTAACGTGTCAATTCACGTATGAACATCGGACTCGAACCCCAGATACTAACATGTCAGAAACACGTATAGCCTACATAGGGCTATATTTTCCTATCAGCAAGCGCTTGTAGATTGTACAGTACTGTGTAGTCCATCGATATTTTTATATAAAGCCCACAAGAATCGACTGGTCACGAATTTGATGGAATAGCTTTAAGTATTTTATGCAGGCTGTCTGTTGTATTAGTAGTTACGATTGATGTTAATTAAGATTGTTGCATATTGTAGGGCCTATACCGTAATCGGTTGTGGTCTGTCAACCGGATTGTTGAATAAACGAAAAATAATTAAGTAAAGCGTATCTGAGATTTCATTTCCTACGCTGCAACCGTTTAATGATTATGCGCCTTTTCTGTTATAGGACTAATCTTAGCTCAAACGCTGCCACCACCAAAACCTAACCACACTCCGTTCACTACAAGTAAATTATTATTTGCGTTCTACGTACAGCTAGCATTCTTTTAAATTCATCGTTATCATCTAGAAAATATAGTTGGAATACGACGTAGGCTTCTAGTATACGTAAGTAATTATTTTATGTCCATATAGTCTGGCGAAGTGTGTTGCATTGCCGTGGATCATATAATTATATGGAAAATGTTAATCATTTTCGTCAATAACTACTGAAAGCGCATGTTTTTGGTTCTTTAGTATGGGTTCATTGGAACCATCCTGGCATGGAATGCCTAAAAGGCTCAGTTGCACTGTCGCAAGCAAATGAGTTTCTACAACTGCTGTAGTAACCAACGTATGTCCTAGATTGGGGGAAACTTAGTTCACTGAAGTTATTCAAGTTAAGCTATCATAAGTTTATGCGAGAAAGTTAGAGAAATGGACAGACAGAGAACCAGACAGACAGACAGCCACAGACACAGAGAGACTGAGACGGAGACAGAAGCAGAGACAGAGAACATATTATATATATATATATACATAGACAAGAAGAGACAGAGACAGTTACACAGAAACAGACACAGAGAAAAAGAAAGAACCATGACTCCCTGAGATGCAGTTTGCTCAGGGCCCCTACGCGGCGGCTTGAAGTGGTTTCGAACCCGCAACCTTTCAGCTCCAAAGAATCGAACATACCCAGACACCACCGTGGCCCCAATTCCACTTATGTTTCTGGACACAATCTTTCTAAGCACCTGATACTGTATCCTCAATGATCCTCATGCTTGTCAAACCATCTGAACTTTCACTTGGGATCTGAAACCGAACTCTACCCATTAATTCCCCGTCTGTTTACCCGTCTATATTAGCCTATATAGAAAAAAAATCCTCATCCACACAGCTGGTTCTTTGTGTTAAGAAACGAAGCTGATGACACTCATAAGTTAGAGATTTAATAGGATTAATAACAGAATTGTTCAGAACTCAAACTCGCCATTAGCTCTCCTTGCACGGAAGCTTAGTCAAGAACTAAGGAACAAGAACATCCGACTATACAACAGTAGAGTCAACATAGTCGTTACTATAGTGCCACTTATAAAGTTCAACACTTTGGTGCTGGAGTAGAGATATAGAATATAAAACATAATATTATTCTATAAACTACTGAGTAAAATAATAAATTTTGAGTAAAATAATAAATTTTGAGTAAAATAATAAATTTTGAGTAAAATAATAAATATTGCTGTCTCCAAGCACGCTGCATATCGTAAGCTTAATCGTAAACGCACTGCAGTTTTACTTTAAAAGATCATAAGTTTCGGTTTGATTAGCCTACTCACAGCCTACAGCTTGTCCATCTGTTTGGTGCAGACTGTAAATTGACACAACTTGGACTCGAGTATGCCGGACTTGTGAACGAAACAAAGTCTGGTTTCACGTGTCAGCGTTGGGATTCAAAAGAGCCAACCAATAACCCTTACACGGATCCGAATCTCTATCCTGAAGGAAATCTTTCAGACGCTGGCAACAATTGTCGAAACCCGAATAACCACCCAGAAGGAGTCTGGTGTTACACCACTGATCCTAAAAAACAATGGGAATACTGCGATGTGAAGTTCTGCGGTAGGTGGATTGATTAGTAATTTATCGTTCAGATTAAGCTTTCACTTAGCTATTCAAAATACAAGCAATGTAGGGACGAGCTTGCGCTCAATACACTTCCTTGACTGCATTCAGTTTCACAAAGTTACTGCTGAAGATGCTCTTTTCCCCGTGGCCGTGTAGGCTATCGGGACCGCCGCTGAGTCAGGATCTTATATATAAGAGCACTATAAATATATGAATGTTGAGTGATTTCAATCGAGACGTGAAAATAAGGGACTCTAATACATAATCCTGTTCTTTTTAACTTCGCAAACAGGTAGTTTGCTTTTTCATGTACCTGCGCATGTATTGTGTCTATCTATTTAGATGTAGGCTGTAAGCAGGCAGTGGCCGGACTCGAGTACACCGGTTCTCAGAGAGTAACAACATCTGGTCGGATGTGTCAGCGTTGGGATTCAGACGAACCTCACGTCAACAAATTCAAAGATCCGAAGCTCTATACATACCCGGATGGAAGTATTTCAGCCGCTGGCAACAAATGTCGAAATCCGGATAAAGCTTACACCGGGGGTGTCTGGTGTTATACCACTGATCCAGCCAAGCCAACTGAACTATGCGATGTTGAAATTTGCGGTAGGAACCAGATCAATTAAACACTCGATAAACAACAATCAATCAATTATTTTATTATTGTTCAAATCAATCACTTTTCTGTTGGCCGTCCAACACACAAGCAGTCAGCAAACGCACTAACATCTCAATCAAGAAATGAAAGAAGTGGTCGGTCAAGCGTCCATGAATTAAACGATGCCCAGAGTTTTAGATTTCTGGGCTCATGCAAACCTGTTTGGTAGTGCTACCCATGAATAGAGCACCGTTTGTTAACTGTTTCTGCGAAAGCAACAATAATTCTTGACAGCTTAAGGGAAAATAATTTCATTTGGATTCCTTGTAAGTTGTAATCGACTGCAAAATCAATCTCTACAAAACACCAAAATCCAACTATGCTTAGACGTTATTTTCTTATAATTATCAGCTTCACAGGTTGCACCTAGTATAGCGGACAGGCTATAGACGATTAAGTAAGTAAGTAAGTATATTGTTTAATGTACCAGCTGCAAAAACGCACTCTGGTTTACAAGCACACAAAAGCATGACACAAAAAACAAATACAAGACAGATTTGAATGCTCTCCGACTGTTCTACATGCAAAGCTTAATTTATAAGCTTTGCACCGTAGAGATGTAGGCTATTATATAATAAATATAACGCTAGAGGGAGTATCACGTCTATAAATTGATTTCGCTGTCTAATCGTGCCGACCAATCAAATCACGTCTAAATGTGCCGACCAATCACAGGCGATTGCTCATACCAACCAAGGTCGATTGGCTTGTGACGTCACTGGCGTGATTTCCGTTAATTATATCAGGTTCGTTGGTGACTTCACGTTTCCATGCAGAGGAGATAGGCCATACTCTTTCTAGCGCTTATCTATATAAATAAAAATTAAACTTTCCAATAGTTCGTAACATTATCATGCCGAAAGTTACGCACCGATTGTTTTAAAAATTTACCAAAACCTTCCATTCCAATAGCACCGTGTCTTAAGATTTTTCCCCGAAAAAACCCCAATCTTTTCCACAAAAAGTGAACTTTGCAATCCGTTCGACCGCCATTTGCAAATTTTTGCAGATTTTGAAATTTTGAAAATCGATTAAGATTTTCGTGTTTTATTCACATTATTAAAAAGGGTGCCCGATTTATTGGGACACAAGTATGTATGACATTGTATGTATATACATGTATGTTTGGGGTCCGATCGGACCCCAATTGGTAAACAACGTATGTAAAACGTGTTGGTAGGATGAAGGTTAAGAGAGGACTAAGCTTAAGAGTGGGGCGCGGTGGTGTAGTGGTGACGTCGTTGCCTTGGAGCCGGAAAGTTCGAGGTTCGAATCCACCTCAAGTCGCCGCGTAGGGACCTTCGGCAAGTCCATCACTCTCAATTGCTCAGCGCATCGACGTGCATTCGGGAGCGCCTCTGAGTAGCAGCTTGAAGGGACGCTATAACAAGTGCACTGCACATACAAACAATTAAATCCAAGTCCGCACAACCAGGTTTCAACTTTCTCGGTTCTTTCCAATGCAACTGAACTGACGTCGCTGTTGGAAAATGTGTCACTATGTGTATTACACTGTTTTAATGTGGACATTTAATCAGAATGCATGAGCTGAAAATCGTTGCATTGATCTATAAATTCACATGAGGACGTCTGAAGAATTTCATATCGCGAGAGGGTTCCGCTTTGAGGGGCGCGGTGGTGTAGTGGATATGTTCGTTGCCATGAGCACAGACCAACCCTTAATGGTTTGGATGAGTTATGTGCTGAACATTTGGAATAATGTTATCAAGCATCGTAGGACGGTTGTCCTTTTGAGCAAGTATAGCCTCAGTGCACAACCATTTCACGTGTAAGGCAAAACCGCAATTCATCAGTATCATATGAAACTTCGCCAAAACAAGTAAGTAAAACGCAATTGATTAATTTAAAACGCCTCGTTTATCTGTTTTTGTGATTAATTTTAGCTCAAACGAAGGAGCGACGACCTTATTTTACTCCACTAACCACAGGTAAACTATTTTCGCGTCTACTTGCAGAATTAATCATATCAGTGTAACGATTGTCACCGGTAGCGGCCTAATCTAATTTCGCTTAATTTCGGAATGCGCTCGAAACCGCACTTTTTCTCTAAATTTAATTACGTAATGGCTAATAATAGCTCGGGACGCGAGCATAGCCAATTAGGAGGCTTCCCTCCTGTCAGGTGGGCGGTTCGGGGTTTGTGATGGCGGAGTTGTTGTGATGGCCGTTAAAATGAAAACGAATTATTGAAGGTTTTTGCGTCCAAAAGTTTGATTTTGTGTCATCGCGGAAGGTCTTGGTGACCGCAAATTTGACTCTGCGTCGTAATCGCTCTGTGTGAGTGTGTGGAAGGTCTGTGTGACCGCAAATTTTGACTCTGTGTCATAAAGTGTGGAAAAGTTTCGGACGCTGAACCTTCAAAAAATTCCGATCGGAAACAAGGCTGTTGTAAAAGAAATTGACAGTGGGAAGAAATATTTTGGGACAAGAACTGAAAGATTTTCCTACGTGTATTCTCTGGATTGTCAGGGAAGTAAACAGTGTCAAATTAAAATAATAATTCTCGATTGAATGTTACTGGCTGCGTATTTTATGAATGCTCTATAATAATTACTAACGAGAATAGTCAGATATCTTAGTTTACCTTTATTCAAGAAATCTGAATGCAAAGTAGATTATACTGAAATTAATAATGACAATAGTTGTGTAGGCTGAACTGTAAATTTAATTAATTGGATCCCGGTGTGATCCCTTTCATCCCTATCGTTATTCAGCTATTCGTCGATAGGCCTCTTCTGTCTCTGTGAAAGATAAAATAATTGTCATAAAAATTATAACTGTAATAAATAATTAAGGAGAAAAATCTGAAAAGAACAATACTGGTATTCTTTGTGTAACTGATAGTAATAAAATAATGATGTTAGAAAGTGAAACGGAAAAGAAGGAAGAAAGTGAGAAGAGTGAGTCAGAAGGAGAAGGTTTAGATGACTCCAATTCAATTCAGTTAGAAGGGACCCGTGGGGGTCTTTCCGCTAAGGTTATGTCCCAGAGGCTGTCGGAAATCTTTGGACGCTTTGATACCTTGACTTCCATATGTAGTGATAGACAGGAGAGAATGGTGAAAGCACAAGAGAGGTTGGAGAATCTAACTGAACTGCTTTTGAGGAAAATTGGGTATAAGAAAACTGCTGCTTGGGAACCGAACCCAGATAAGTCCTCAAGGGGGGCTGTCGTCGTCCACCAAACGACCGTGCGACCATGTCCAGCCACCACTCGTCCATCTCCTGGTGTAGAATCTGGTAACGAGACCCATTTCCCAATAGAAGCAGGAAAAGCAGTTACCGATCGAGACATAAAAGAGGGCCATCTTTCCCTGGAACCTGGGGTTAGGTTTTCCCTGTCCGAGGACCCGGCGAAGTACTCATTTCCCCAGCAGTTAGCCCTCTCGCGGGTGGTCCAGTCCGAAACTCCTAAAAGGCAAGAATCAGGAACAAGAGCAGGCGGCCACCTAGCGAGTGAGTACGGCGCTACAAATGGTACCAGAAGTGGGGTAAAAACTGAGGTCACTCCAAGGTCAAGGACAGAGGAAGGAATGGGAAGATGGAAGGGAAAAGGTCTGGAAGAGAAAATAAAATTTTCTAGTGTTAAAATGCCAGATTATGAAACTCCCGTTGAGTACTATGGAGCTAGGCCTAAAATGTCTGAAATGTTAAGTACACAAACTAGACTAGGTGAAAAGAGAATTATGCTAGAACCGATAAAATCTGTCTGTCTTAGTGACACAACTTCTAATGTGAAGTGTAGTGATTTTGAAATTTCTGTGCATGAATTAAATCGAGACCTGTTGTTAGAAGGGATGGAAGAAGAGGTGTCTAAAATGAAGTCTAACTCTGAGTTTTTAGTTTCAGATAAACGATCTTGTGGTCCCTTGACATCCAGTCACTGTCATCTGCCGACTGTGAGTGCACATCCCAGTCGTCTATCACTCGGACATTCTTGGGCTACCACCGTTCTTTACAAGACAACGGAACAAGAATTTCTGCGGAAGGAAAATTCACCGGCTGTGAAAGAATTGCTACCATCAACAATTTCTATTGCTGCTGTGGGAATTTCTCAATTCGACTCAAGCTGTTCAGAACTCAGTCCAGCTTCTGTGTCAGAAACTGTAATCAATTGGCCGACTTCAAGAGCTTTACCAGTCAGAACCTTACCGGAAAGAACTGTGGCTTCGGTGAATGAATTCAGAATTGATGTTGCTTCGTGGAAACCGCAGAAACCTGGACAGTTTACTATGTGTTCACTGGTGGAACCTGTGGATCAGTTGCTTCATGAATCCAGTTCAGAAACTGTTGTCACATGTTCTGACTTGGGTAGTCGTCTGAAATCAAGTCATGTAAAAGGAAATAACGATGCGTATCTGTGTGCAAATGTGAAAAGAAAGAAAGGAAAGGATTGGTTAGCATTACTCGATACAGGAGGCGGACTGACTTTGTGTCCCGCTTCGCTGATTGATCCGACTGAACTGTGTGGGTCCACTCAACGGATGAAAGCGGCAAATGGCTCAGCTATTCAGGTGCTGGGTGAAGCGACGCTGAAATTGAGAATTGAAGGACTGCCGTTTGAGATTCCCTGTCTGATGACCAGACAAGTCTACGTGATTATCCTCAGGTTATCATGGAGGAAGAAGGAAAATGTCCTGTGGCATATTGGCCGCAATTGGGTAATCGTCAGAAATCATCGGTTTACCGTGCGCTGTAATCGGGTCATCATTGTGTCCGTCAATACTAGGAATGCTCCACTGAGCAGTAAAGCCTTTTCCATTGTCAGGAACAGTGAAACTGAGAGCAGAGCTTCGGAACCGGAATGTTTTCAGGAAGACACGGACGAACAGTCGAGATCGGCAAACTCAGTGGTTGCTCGGTCGTTGGAGACTCTACTCACATTCTTCGCTTCTTCGGTGGTAGCCCAGGATCGTCATCAACAGGATGTGCACTCATCGGCCAGCCTCGCGGTTTTCCCTTTTGCTTACGTGCCTCCTCGTGCTTCAATCGCTGCCCGAGTTGATAATCAGGAGAGTTTGATTTCAACAAGTCATTTCTCGTCGAGAGTGCTTTGTGCCTCTGAAGCGTCGGGTTCAAGCGATGTGCATGCTGTCAATGTTATGTTAAATGTTGATGATTCTGATGTGAACAAAGCCATGCATAATAATGAAACTCCCCTGGAAATTTGTCTAGCGCCGAGGTCCCAGTAGGTACCCCGGGTGCGGGCATAGGGAGGTAGGGAGTAGGGTAGAGTAAGGTGATGCGCTATAGGTTAAACCCCTTTTATGTTTTTCCTTGTGTATAAAGTTTTTAGAGCGCTCTTATTGCATGTGTTGCGATTGACTTAGTGGTACGGGTGTCGGAGCATGATCTTTGTGATTAGAAAAAAATTCTCTCGTAGTGGCTCTAAGCAGTTGAGGATAAAGTACTGTGTGTCATTCTTATAACCTTGTGTTTTTGTGAGATAGATGTCCTGGAACTGTTATACCCGTGGGACCCCGGAGGTGGAGTGAGCAGTACCGGTAGAGGTCTCCTCCGAAGAACCCTTGGGGGTCGTAAGCCCAAACCCACCGATCTGTATTATGGAAATGGTCTGTGTGACCGAAATATCTTAGACTGAGAAGTGGAGATTGGGTTAAGCAGTTACTACGTTTCCACTGAAAGGATCTGTTTTAGTTTGACTGTGCCCAGCTGGAGGAAATGTGTGAGGCCACTCCGGCACTTCTACCTGAGATAGATGTGATTCCAGTAGTGGCAGCCTCTGTGCAAACCCTCTCCAGTATTTACTGATGGGTATTTGTCTAATTGTGTTAGAAATTGATATATGCTTTGTGGCTAATGATTCACTGGTTTATGCATAGATAAGATTTGCTATTGTTTCGTTGCTTGTATTAGTTAAGAATTAAGCGACAATTAAGTTTCGATTGTATTCAATCTCGCTGACACCTAAATTTTTCAGTTCTGAAAAATTTTAAAATTAGGGGGGAGAGTGTAACGATTGTCACCGGTAGCGGCCTAATCTAATTTCGCTTAATTTCGGAATGCGCTCGAAACCGCACTTTTTCTCTAAATTTAATTACGTAATGGCTAATAATAGCTCGGGACGCGAGCATAGCCAATTAGGAGGCTTCCCTCCTGTCAGGTGGGCGGTTCGGGGTTTGTGATGGCGGAGTTGTTGTGATGGCCGTTAAAATGAAAACGAATTATTGAAGGTTTTTGCGTCCAAAAGTTTGATTTTGTGTCATCGCGGAAGGTCTTGGTGACCGCAAATTTGACTCTGCGTCGTAATCGCTCTGTGTGAGTGTGTGGAAGGTCTGTGTGACCGCAAATTTTGACTCTGTGTCATAAAGTGTGGAAAAGTTTCGGACGCTGAACCTTCAAAAAATTCCGATCGGAAACAAGGCTGTTGTAAAAGAAATTGACAGTGGGAAGAAATATTTTGGGACAAGAACTGAAAGATTTTCCTACGTGTATTCTCTGGATTGTCAGGGAAGTAAACAGTGTCAAATTAAAATAATAATTCTCGATTGAATGTTACTGGCTGCGTATTTTATGAATGCTCTATAATAATTACTAACGAGAATAGTCAGATATCTTAGTTTACCTTTATTCAAGAAATCTGAATGCAAAGTAGATTATACTGAAATTAATAATGACAATAGTTGTGTAGGCTGAACTGTAAATTTAATTAATTGGATCCCGGTGTGATCCCTTTCATCCCTATCGTTATTCAGCTATTCGTCGATAGGCCTCTTCTGTCTCTGTGAAAGATAAAATAATTGTCATAAAAATTATAACTGTAATAAATAATTAAGGAGAAAAATCTGAAAAGAACAATACTGGTATTCTTTGTGTAACTGATAGTAATAAAATAATGATGTTAGAAAGTGAAACGGAAAAGAAGGAAGAAAGTGAGAAGAGTGAGTCAGAAGGAGAAGGTTTAGATGACTCCAATTCAATTCAGTTAGAAGGGACCCGTGGGGGTCTTTCCGCTAAGGTTATGTCCCAGAGGCTGTCGGAAATCTTTGGACGCTTTGATACCTTGACTTCCATATGTAGTGATAGACAGGAGAGAATGGTGAAAGCACAAGAGAGGTTGGAGAATCTAACTGAACTGCTTTTGAGGAAAATTGGGTATAAGAAAACTGCTGCTTGGGAACCGAACCCAGATAAGTCCTCAAGGGGGGCTGTCGTCGTCCACCAAACGACCGTGCGACCATGTCCAGCCACCACTCGTCCATCTCCTGGTGTAGAATCTGGTAACGAGACCCATTTCCCAATAGAAGCAGGAAAAGCAGTTACCGATCGAGACATAAAAGAGGGCCATCTTTCCCTGGAACCTGGGGTTAGGTTTTCCCTGTCCGAGGACCCGGCGAAGTACTCATTTCCCCAGCAGTTAGCCCTCTCGCGGGTGGTCCAGTCCGAAACTCCTAAAAGGCAAGAATCAGGAACAAGAGCAGGCGGCCACCTAGCGAGTGAGTACGGCGCTACATCTGCATGCATGCAGACATTGCAGAGGCATATTTTATAGGCATGTGCAGCGGGAACTATCAAGCATCGAAACCGCAATGAACACCATAACAGACTTGCTGAAAACAGAAATTTCTGGAGATGAAGTTTAAATATTCATACATGTATCTTTCTATCCGTTCAAATTTATGACATGATATTTTGGAATCCTATTCTTGGTTCAATCCTCTAGATATCTGGAAAATGTTGGTATGATTAATTATCAGGAATTGGATATATAAGAAGAAAAAAACAGTTTAGCTTACTTTTTGACTGAATCTGGCAGAAAATTGCTTGTAAACTGCAATTTCAGCATCTGAAATTGAAAGATTCATATCTTTTTATCCGTTCAATTTTATATCTTAAAATTTTGGAATCATATTCTTGGTCCACTTTTCTAAATATTTGTAAAATCTTAGCGTGATATGTTATCAGGCATCAGAGATATATGAAAAACAATTTGGCTTAGTTTTTTGAACCACGGTGTATATACATCATACATATATACATACCCACACGAAAAGTGAGTTAGAAAAATTATAGAGTACAAAATATTTAGTGACAAACACGGACACGTCATACGAGCGCACACGATTGTTTTCATGCAAAAATTATTTTTTAAAATAACGCAGCAGTTAGGCTAAACAGTGTGCTATCCACCTCCTTGGAAGATTTTCAACAAAGCTTCCTCATAAGGCTGACCAATGCTGGGTGACTTTTTGTTAGATAAAATTTAAAAGCATTTGACACACATCAACTCTCCCTGAGCTGACTTTTTATTCGAAATAGAAGACAGATCTGAAATCATGTCGTATCTCTTCTCCTCTCTTCTCCTTATAACAAAGAATTAACTAAGTATCAACGACCTCATCAACCTGTTCGTATATCCTATGTTTCTCTTCCTTGGATCTGGAAACTTCACTTCAACTCTCATGTTCAAATCAGTTGTAGGTGCCCGTCAAAGCTCGAGGGTACGTACCATACGTATTCTATTTTTTGAAAGGTACGTACGTATTTTAACGTACCCTATTTTAGGGTACGTACCAATAAATAAAAAAATACGTTAACCACGTCATTGCTCATTATAAAAATGTACAATTTAACTTAAGCAAGCAATCACAACTCAGTGTACGGCGTAGTAAATTGATGGCCTATTGTAGGTCTATGTTTATCCAGCATAAGCTTAAATTGCACTTAATGCACTAATGTCAGTCAGTCGGCTCAGTTCTGGTGCTGCACTTGTGTTCTTATGCGATTGCCTGATCCAAACCAGAACTGTTTGTCGAAAAATTGCATTCAATCAAAGAATTCTTTTTTGCATTTTTCAAAACTTTCAAGTGCGTCCATTCCTTCCCATGTTTTCTGGGCATCGCTGAATCGCTGACTGATAGGCTATATACTATAGGCCTATAGGCGTACTGCAACGTTCGAGTTACAGCAATTTGCAAACCAGTGACGTGTACTTAGCTCTCATCAGAAAGACAGTACAATTTGCATTAGATTAATTATAAGCGAAATATTTATCAATTAAATTTACTGCTACGCTACGGTACCGAAAGTACCGGTTTCAAGGACGCATAGGCCTACAGTTGACGTCAGATTATACATAGGCTATGGGTCGCCGAGTAAACCATAAATAAAATTGTCGTGTATGGTACCGTAGGCTACGTACCATACGCGTATTCTATTTTTCGAAAGGTACGTACGTATTTTAACGTATTCTATTTTAGGGTACGCGTACCCTCGAGCTATGGTGCCCGTGATATAGTTAGTCTCGCAAATTTGGTTTATGAGTGCTAGAGATATAGATCCACAGAACATAAATAATTTAAAATAATAACTAAAATAATAAATTCAGTGGTTTCCAAAAACGCTTTATAATAGCGCGCGATCTGTTTTACTATAACAGGATCATAAGTTTGCGTTTGATTACTCATGGAGCTTGTCCATATGTTTGGTGTAGACTGTAAATTGACAAAGCTTGAACTCGAGTATGCCGGACCAATGAACGTAACAAAGTCTGGTTTCCCATGTCAGCGATGGGATTCGCAACAGCCACACAGACATATTTTCACGGATCCGTATAGCTATCCTGAAGGAAATCTTTCAGACGCTGGCAACAAATGCCGAAATCCGAATAATCCTTATAACCACCCAGAAGGAGTCTGGTGTCACACCACCGATCCTAACACAAGATGGGAATACTGCGATGTGAAATTTTGTGGTAGGTGAACTCGATCGATCAATAATAATCGTTCAAATTAAGTATTCAGTTAGCTATTCAAAACAAAACCAGCAATGTAGGGACGAGCTTACGTTCACAACACCTCCCAGACTACCTTTATATTCAGTCTCGCAAAGTTTCTGCTGAAGATACTCTTTTCCACTTGGCCTGTGTCGGGAGCGCCGCGAAGTTGGGATCTTGAGTTGATTGACCCTTCTACAAGGAGATGCGAGGAGAGATTTGGAGAGACGAGCAATCAATCCAGCAGCAACTCTGGGGAGAGAGTGGATATGTGTCAGACGGATCTCCGGGAGGCATATATAGGAACAGGGTTGACATGGTGGATTTCTAGGATAGACAAATGCACGAATCAAGCAATTCAGCGTGAAAGACTAGAGATAGATTAGCGAATGGTCTTTGTGTCGTGCTAGAGTTGGAAATAGGGAAGCATGAACCAGGTTGGTGATTATTTTTAGAGAAAGCGGGAGATGCCCGAGATATATACACGATTAATAAATAAATAAATAAATAAATAAATAAATAAATAGACTACAGAAGGTAGACTGAGGGAAGCTTCAAGCAAAAAGCATTATTATCATTTCCCTAGAGTTGTTGGTCGAGACAAATCAAACAAGTTGAGTTTTAGAACAAATTGAGGAACGGCAGTTAAATTTGGAGAGGCACTCAATAAAATAAGGTGTAGGGCCTAATAAATTGGTCAGAGGGTGAACCATGGACCGAAATAATAACTTTGACGTCGTCAGCACAGAGGTAACCAGGAGCTCGGAGGGTGATCGAGAAAAGAGAAGTGATAGACCTATTCTCCGTGTACAAAATGAAGCGAAGATGGACTAAGACAGAGCCTAGTTTATTGTAACCTCGTAAGCAGGCCAATTTTAGTTATCATGCACTGTGTCTACGCATGTAGCGTGTCTATCTATTTAGATGTGGGCTGTAAGCAGGCAGTGGCCGGACTCGAGTACACCGGATCTCAGAGAGTAACAACATCTGGTCGGATGTGCCAGCGTTGGGATTCAGACGAACCTCACGTCAACAAATTCAAAGATCCGAAGCTCTATACATACCCGGATGGAAGTCTTTCAGCCGCTGGCAACAAATGTCGAAATCCGGATAAACGCAACGGTGGAGTCTGGTGTTACACCACCGATCCCGCCATAGAATTAGAACTATGCGATGTGGAAATTTGCGGTAGGAAATCGGATCAATAATATTAACCTCTCGATAAACAATCAATCAATCGATTAATTATTGTTCAATTCAATCATTTTTCTGTCGGTTGTCCCAATACAAGCAATCAATAGGGATAAACGCACTAACCTCGCAATCAAGAAGTGAAACAAGCGGTCGGTCAAGTGTTCATGAAATGAACGATGACCAGGGGCTGGGGGCAAAGCCCCCCTAAATGTGGCTCAGCTCCCAAAGCAAAAAGCGGAAAGGTAGGCCTATATTTACGTGGTAGGCCCTAATAGGGAACAAGACAACGACCAAAAGCAACGAAATCAACTACTGTATATCACCATATTGTAGAGTGCTTATCCTAATAGGATACACCGCAGATATCACTGGACAACAGTGATTTTGATTCCTGTACACTTTCAGTTGTTTCTTATGCAGTTTCTGCTGCTGATCACGAAAATCACCTTGAAATTGTCCCATCACGTAACGTTTTTGAGAAATATTCAAATTTTATATTTATTTCCACATTTTTCAGCTATAACGTTATAATAAGCTTCGTGTAACTGGGGTATGTCCAGACATGCACTTAGGACAGTTTACATAAATGTTTGTCTTTGCTTAATAAATAAACTCGGGTCTGCATAGGCCTATGCATTAATGCTGGGTAGAATCTGCCTGCAAAAGTTTTAGGCACAATAACATTAAAGTCCATTATGTCAAAACATGCCGCCAACCGTGATATGAGGCTATGTGCACCATGTGCGGTGCGCCGGCCTGCTGAGGGACTACGCCGGTAGTTCTATACAACTACATTGGGAAATGGGATGTTCAATTAGCAAGCGGTCAGTCATGTGTTCATGAAAGAAACGATGATCAGGTGGGGCTAGACAACTATACAACTAGTATCATATGACATGTTTTGCTGCATGTGCACGTAAGAGTCGCTTAAAGTGTGCAAGAAAGGTAGGCAGGCTGTTCCATTTTAGGAAGTCCCTGGTATTTGATAGATAATTTGCATGTATTAGTCCTATGATAGATGCATATGTAGTCATGTTCATTTCTTGTTATATCGAGGTGCTCTACTTTGTTAAAGTAGGATGTGAAGCAAGGTGGTAGAAGGCTATTATGGAACTTCTACATAAATTCAGACGTTTGGGTTAATTTAATTCGAGTGATGTTATTCTATCTTTATTTGGACATTTAGTCGGAATTTTTATAAATTCCTTTCTAGATCTAACTGCGACAACTCATCCTTCACTTGGCTCCGAAAATTCAACACGTAAGCATTTTTGGTTCAGTCTAATTCCTGCATAAAAATTTCTGGCCAGTAGTAATATCATGGCCGAAAAAATATACACGGTGTCCCAATTGAAGTGAGCCCCTTTTTGTTTTGGCGATATATCTGTTAGTTCTAAATGAATCTCTATAAAATTTCAGAGAATGTAAGAGGAATACATTATCAATGTTTCCTAAAAATTTGATCCAATGCTACGAACAGAGTTCGAAGTTATGCATGTTCAAATTTGGGGAACGAAAATTTCAAGTTTCCAACATGTAAAAGATAGGAAATTAGTGTTAGCGCTGTTCTTCAAAGCTGATGTTCAAAATGTCCTCCATTAGCTCGAATGCATGCTCTAAGGCGCTTTCGCCATTCAATGATTGCATTGTCAAAAATCTCTTGATCAAAACGATTCCATTATTCCACATTTCGCTGTTTGAAGTGGTCACTGGTCAACGTCACGTGTGCGAGTTTCATAAGGCTGCGATGGGCCAGTTTTTAGTAGAAGGGAGTGTAGCAGTCTGACGATTTTATCCGCAAGCAAGGAAGAAATTTTACAGTCCACCCTATCCCGCTTAAAAAAAATCAATTTAACCAATACCAACCAATAAAAACAAGCATCGAAACGCCGGGAATTTCCAAAATTTTCGATCCGACGTGCACATACCTAAACCATGGTTCAATCCGGCGTTGACGATTTTATCCGCAAGCAAGGAAGAAATTTTACAGCCTATCGTGTACAGCCTGCCTATAGGATGAATTTCTCGGACATAGCGTGGGCGAGCCTGGCCAAACCACTTCAACCGCGCGTCAATGACTCATCATCGATACTATTGGAAATCCCCGCCGTATCGATGATGCGCCATCGCGCTGTACGGAAAAAAAAATCTTGTGTAGCCTATAGAAAATGACAGAAAATATTTTCGCAAAAAAGAAAATGGACTACTCGAAGAAAACTGATATTGAATTACGAAAAATCGCCGAGGAGAGCGGCTTGGTTGGATATTTTACTAGACTGCGGAAAGCGGAGTTGATTGCTAAACTTGACGCTCACAACACACCTTCAATCTCGCCTAACGTTAGTTTGATCGACCACAACGAACGCCCATGCGAGATCATCGTTGTTGAGCGTCAACGCAATGGAAACTCATCCCCATGTGATGCAAGTTTGATCGACCACAACGAACGCCCATGCGAGATCATCGCCGTTAATCGCCGACGCAATGGAAACTCATTCCCATGTGATGCAAGTTTGATCGACAGCGACGAACGTCCATGCATGTATATCGCCGTTGAGCGTCTACGCAATGGAACCCTGCGTAAATTTATTTTGCTCTGCGGTCCCAACGACCGCCCATGCGAGATTATCGACGTTGATCGTCAACGCAATGTCAGCAAGTCTTCATTTTCAACCCACGAGTTGAACGAGTCTGGGTAGCCCAACCATTTCACGAGACATTTCTTCCCGCGTTTCCTAATAATCTTTTCGATTCTAAATATTTCTTGAGTCGTTTTCTGTAGCTCCTGTTCATAGAATGAGCCTTGTATTTCCTCAGAATTAGAATCAGTAATCTTGTAAGTTGGCGGATCTGTATATTGAACCTGAGATACTACAAAAACTTCCTCCACCCATCTACTCGTATATCCTTTGTCAAAAATATTCTTCTTCCTAGTTATTCTGACTCGATCGCCGATTGAAAACTTTGGCATAATAGGCTTTGAAATCTCATCGCCGTATAAATTCATAAATACAGTCTTTTCATTCACTTTCAAACTAGCCTTCGCGGGAGTCATTTTAATGGAAGAATTTCTCGTTTCATTATAATTACTAACCATTTCGTCTAATACATCGATATATCTTCTAGTTGAATTGGCCGTAAAGTACTTGAACATTTTATCTTTCATACTCCTATTCCATCTTTCTACGATACAAGATTTTCCCTCGTTCTCGGTAGAATACAACTCGACTAAATTCTTCACATTTTTATTATAAAATTCTTTCCCTTTGTCGCACCAAACTTTGACCGGCTGTCGACCACCTCTGAGTATCTTCACGAACCCATCAGCTGTAGACTTCCCACTCTTGTCATGTAATGGAACGATCCATCCGTATTTCGAAAACACATCTATGACGGTCAATAGATATTTCACACCATCATTATCTCTAGCGAAGGCTTGCATGTCGATTAGATCTGCCGCCCAAATCTGGTCAATCCCGCCAACATAGACCCGCCTCGTCCTAAAATTTCTCACTACTGGTTTGTGTAATTCATTCGCTAATTGATTAGTCCATTTCAGGTCCTGCTGTAATTCTAGGCTTTTTTTAAACCTAGCCCGAGACTCGTTTTAGCGGACAAAATAGGTTTGACTATCGCCCTCTCTACGCGTTCCCGCAGACTTGGATTAGGTATATTATTCAATTGGTTTATCATTGCTCTATCAGCGACATTCCTAGAAGCCGCATCAGTGTGTTGATTGTATGCCAGGTCATGAACGTATGCCGCACTATCTACCCTGTTTATAGGTTTGCTCCAATCTTTGAGGGTTTCGTTGGGATTCAGACGCAAATCTAGTCTAGTACCGGGACCAGTAAACTGATGGCCCGGCAAATGTAATTCGCCTCGAAATTTAGCCCAAGGTAATTTAATGTTGCTAGTGGCAGCGTTCAATGAACCTACAAGATCTCCGCCTTGCACAATAGCAGACGCCTTCACGAATTGAGTTTTTGTTTTCCCGCATACGACGCAAACACCTCTGAGCATCGATCTCCCATTATTAGCCACGGCGTTCTGCACATCTCTCGTTTCGGTCTGTTTTTTTACATTTTACGCAATACATTTCGTTTTTAATAATATATATTTTTAAAATGGAGATTAGAGATATGAGTTGGGGCACAGCGCTCTCGAAAAGATTCAATAATCCGTTGCTACCCAAAAGCATACGCGGTTTGATAGTTGGGAAATCGGCGTGTGGAAAAACAACGCTTCTTCTCAATCTTTTACTCAGGCCAGACTGGTTGGATTATAATAACTTGCAGGTATTCGGTACTTCTCTGTTTCAACCGGAATATCGCATTATTAAAAAAGCATACGAAGAAAAATTGCCGAAAGAAGCGATCGTTTGGTTGTTCGAGCAGCGAGATGAAATCGTGGGTCTAAATGCGTCACCAGACCTTGTAATGGAAGAACTAGCAAAAAACTCAGAAGCTAAATCTGATATAATTGCCAAGTTCTTTGAGAGCGCCGACGATGTACCGGACCCGAGAGATTTGAGCGCTGAAAAGAAGAACCTGATGATTTTCGATGATCTTCAATTAGAAAAACAAAACAATTGCGAAACGTATTATAATCGGGGGAGGCATAGCAATGTAGATTGTTTTTACCTCGCCCAGAATTATTTCAAATTACCGCGCCAAACAATCAGAGAAAATGCAAACTTTATTTGCCTGTTCAAACAAGACCTGAAAAATTGTAATCATATTTACAACGATCACGTGAGTACAGACATGTCGAAAGATGAATTTAGAAAACTATGCAAAACAGTATGGGAGCAACCTCATGGATTCGTGGTTTTAGACCTGACTAGCGACAAGTACAATGGTAAATACCGATGCGGACTCGACGAATTTTATATAATCGAGGATCCGCCATTGTAAAAATTGTATTGTATAGTAAAAATGGAATCATCGTTTCTCAAACAGATATCGGAAAACACGGAAAAGACGGCCTGCAACACGGAACCAAAAACATCATTTTCCATTTTTCTCAGCGAAAAGAGCACGCGAATCAGAACGAAGTTTAATCCACTACTTGAACTGGAGAAGAATAAGAAATACGAAATGGCCTTAGTTGCCCTCGAGACGTACTATTCTTTTCCAAATATCGATGCAACAAACAACGTCTTCAGGTATTCGTCGAATTCCGGCACAGATTGGGTAAACATTGAAGTTCCAGAGGGTTGCTATGAAATAACGGATATCAACGAATATATACAGAGAGTCATGAGGGGAATGGACATTTCGACGGAGTAAATGGCGCTTACTGTATCTCAATAGCACCAAACACCAATACCCTGAGGTCTGTGGT
Source organism: Lumbricus rubellus (assembly GCA_945859605.1). Classification (NCBI taxonomy): domain Eukaryota; kingdom Metazoa; phylum Annelida; class Clitellata; order Crassiclitellata; family Lumbricidae; genus Lumbricus; species Lumbricus rubellus. Next base: position 29,028,471 of record OX243818.1, read on the forward strand.
AAATATATCAGAAGCAGATTATAAGGTTGACTTTACGCCAAAGAATTCGATAGGAAGGGTTCTAGGTTTCAGCAGATGGATCTATTCGGGCGGATACAATGAATCGGAGGCCTTGGTAAATATAATGAGTGTAAGCAGCCTGAGAGTGACCAGCGACATTATCGGGTCTTCGTACACTAACGGAGCATCGGAAAACGTGATATATTCTTTTTTCCCAAACGTAGGTCCGGGTTACAAGATTATCGAAGTGCCGCATAATTTAATATATCTCCCGATTTTGCTGTCTACAATTTCAACGATGGAAACGAGGCTCACAGACCAACACGGGAACCTACTAAATCTTCGAGGCGAAGAATTGGCGATTCGATTTCACATCAAGGAAGTTTGAAAGTTTTTGTAATTTATTAATAAAATGAATCGTTACACGGGTGTAAAAGTTAATATTTCAGAAGCGCAACAAGACAAAATTAAAAGATCACTTGGCGCGGGAACCGGCGTGAGTATCAAACTATCGCGCGATGATTTGAATGGTGAACACGTTTTAGCTCTCACCCAGGCGCAAATCAATAAAATGACAGCGGCCTACCAAAAAGGAACTGGCGTGACTATTAAAATGAGTAAAACGCAATTGGAGAACAACAAGAAAGTCGAGGGCGGATTCATAGGTGCTATACTTCCGTTTCTAGCGACAGCGGGACGGTTCCTTCTGTCTAATGTGCTGCCAAGTTTGACGATGGGGGCATTGAGCGGTCTAGGCTCCGCGGCAACTACTAAGATTGTGGATAAAATCAGTGGTTCGGGTGTAATGTATGTCAAGAAAGGTGACATAGCGTGCAAAATAAGACCAGCCGGTTCTGGTTTGTACTTGTCCCCGTGGCAAAAAGGTAGCTCAATAACGGCATCCGGGTTGTACATGAAAACAGGGTCGGGGTATGCTAGGGGCGAAGGACTTTTGCTCGGCCCTAATTCTCCGTTTCGAAACATTCCGATTCTTGGCATGATATTATAATCTATTCTATTAAAAAATGTCGAGGCCAATACACAAATTTGGGACTAAACCAACTAGACCGGTAGAGGTTAGAACGCAGCCCGTTTCAGTCTTTTGGAAGATTACGAGCGGTGTTACTCGCGTGCCAGTAAGGCAACTAGGCGGTCTGCGATGGGAGATTTTTGCGCAAAATGATATTACGATACAACCAAAGGCAGCAAATACGCTAAGGCTTGGACTCGGTGTAGAAATGGCGGCGGGTCTTTGCCTCGTTTCCCTCAGACAGAGTATCAAGGAGCAACGCTGCAGTCTACTAGACGGAGTGATTTCAGAAGATGTGGTTGATGATATCATAGTTTCCATTCAAAACAACTCCGATTCGGCAGTAACTATAAACGAAGGAGATTCGCTATGCTGTGTAAATTATCAACGGTAAAAAAATATATATTGCTAATAAATAAACGAATGGAATACGAAGGCATCAAACTCTATCCGAACCTAACAAATATAACACCCTCTGCGCCAGAAGGTGAAATACAAATAGCCGCAGGGTCCGCACAAACGTATCGACTTCAAAAGATTAGCGAAATCAAAAAGGAGATCGAGCAGGAACGAGACAAAAGAGCAGCGTTGAGTAAAAAGTACCATAGAAGTGTAGGCGTAATCGGTGTAGTAGACAACTTCCTCATGGTGGTCACGATGGGGCTCGGAATTTCGGGAATCGGTGTACTAGCCACCATAATTGCGACCCCCATCGCTATTGCTATGGAAGGGACGGCGCTAGGTGCGGGGCTATTGAGTATAATTGGCAGCCGAATCAGTAAAAAGCTCGCCCTGAAGGCGGAGAAGCACGAAAAGATCAAAACGCTTGCTGACGCGAAGCTCAACACGATCAGCGACCATATTTCAAAAGCACTCGTGGATGATCACATTTCAAATGAGGAATATTCTCTGATTCTAAGCGAGATTGAAAAATTCAATGGCATGAAAGAAGAAATTAAAAGTAAGTCGAAAGTTGCGATAGACGCGATGGATGAGGAAACGAAACAATCTCTGATCGACCGAGGACGAGAAGAAGTCAGGCAGTCCTTTCAAAGCATGTTTGAGAAAAATACCGAATCTAGTAGAAAGACGACTAACGCGAACATGTATGAAATCATGTAGACCTATAGAGTTTTGTAGACCTATGTCGTTTTGTCTGAAAATACGTCTAACTTGCGTTTTTACACATGTCGAAAAAACACGTCTAAAAACACGCCGGAAAACATGTCGAAAAACACGTCGAAAAACATTAATTTTTTTATTAAAAATGTCGTTTCTAAAGATAAGTGACCCAGCGAAAAGAGATTTTATAGTCGAAGAGTTTCTGAAGTCCAAGAAGAATATTCAACAAAACTTTTTATCGGAGAGATTGGGAGATTCAGGACTGCAACAAGAACTAACCAAGCTGTACAAGCCTATCGTCGATTCGCAATCCGCAATTTCTAAAGAGCAAAATGTCTTACTATCCGCCATCAAAGAAAACTCGGTAGCTACTACAAACGCACTACAGACGCTACCCGCTTCGTTGAAGGTTCAATTTCCTCAGTATCCCTCGATAGAGGCGTATAGCGACGATCCAACTGAGGATATTAGAACTTTAGAATTAGGTGATGTAGCTACCAAGTACCTTCATCAATACGCCTCCGATAGAAAAATTGTAGACACGACGTTCGGAATACGATCAAAAAATGGTCAATTCTACATCGGCGACACTCCGATTTTTATTCAAGGAGACGATGTGACGGTTGGAAATAAGACGTATAGCGGAACTCCGGGGCTTTGGGAGTTGTTGACGATGAAACAGCCGAACACGTCGATATACGATAATAATGATAGAGACGATTACGCCGAGATTCTACTCGCGACGGATGCTATCAGACAGCCAAAAAATCCCAACAAACCGAAGGCATCTTCGAGCGTCAAATATCGGGAAATTATCAAACCGATATGGGGAAAGAGGGCTCGTAATGCGGTGGGCAAAGGCGTCGGTGTAGCCTAATCGTTATTTCCGAAGATCCAAATGTATTAGCGAAACAGCTAGAGCTACGATTTCAAAGCTTCAAAGCAGGCAATACCGGCGTGAGAAACGAGATCGTGGCGATGTGCGACGCGTTATTGAGGCAAGGAGTGCTGAGTAATGATGCTTACAAAAATATAATGTTGACCTTGTAAAATGCAGGAAAAATGCAGGTCATTAGTAGAAGGAGGTATAGAAAACAATACGTTGTCGGAGGATCGGGAATATTCGATACAATTTCGAGATTTTTCAAACGGCTAGTTACGTCGAACGCCGCCAAACAATTAGCAACGACCGCTCTCAACGCGAGTAAAGACGTGGCGAAAGAAATTGGGAAAAAGGCCATCGATGTTGGGAAAACAACCGCAATCGACGCTGGCAAACGATTAGTGGACAAAGCAGCGGCCAAACTGTTTACGACTCCTGCTCCTACTCCCACCTCCAAGAAAATTACGCCGGAAACTAGACAAATTTTAGATCGGCTGAGTAGCGTAGGTAGCGTTGGGTTGACCTCGAATATCCCGAATATCAATAATCTCATGATGGGTGATGGCCTGAAGAAGAACGGTGTCATATCGATACAAGATTTAGTACGCTCGCTAAACGGCGCTGGAATGAAGGTCGCGTAAAAAATATATTATCGAGTAGTAGTAAAAATGCAATCATCTGATATTCTGAGATTTACCGAACAACCATTGAGCGATGAAAGCGTCGAACGCTACGAATGGTACGAGTATGAGCCGATATCGGGGGCGAATCTAAACACCTCCGGCGAGATTAGAATAAACATCGAACTTCAAGATCTATTTTGTCATCCGGCAGAATCTTACCTGCTATTCGAGGGTAGATTGATGAAGGCGGACAACACCTTCTACGTTAATGCTGATGAAGCAACTCTTACGAATAATGGGCTCATGCATCTTTTCAGTCAAATTTCGTATTCCCTGTCGAATCAGGAAATTGAATCATTATTTTACCCAGGCCAGGCAACGACGATGCTCGGATTACTCAAGTACCCGAATGATTTTCAACTAGCCCAAGGTTTGAATCAGTTGTGGTACAAGGACAGCGGAGAGACGGCTGCCATCGCGAATAATCAAGGTTTCGCCGTGAGACAGTCGTATATAATTCAAAAACCAAATGCCAAAGGTACTTTTAGCTTTGTAGTTCCATTGAAGCATATTTTCGGATTTTGCGATGATTACGACAAGGTTGTTTTTGGTGTGAAACATACGCTAACTCTTGTTCGTAAAGCCGATGACGACGCAATTTTTAGACTCGCCGCCGCGGGCGCAGGGAAAGTTAGGCTGGATAAAATCTCATGGTTCATGCCTCACGTTATTCCCGCGGATATGGAGAAGATGCAATTGTACAAAACGATCGAATCGAAAGCGTCGTTGCCAGTTGCGTACAGAGCCCGTCAATGCGATACCACCTCCGTCGCACAGTTGACTAATTTTAGCTGGAGACTTAGCGTCAAGACATTACCTGAGAAGCCTAGGTACATCATCTTGGGTTTTCAAACCGACAAAAGCGGCGATCAAGAACACAATCCATCCGTTTTCAATCATTGCGATCTGAAGAACATGTTCGTGATGATGAACCAGGACCGATATCCAGTTGTCGACTATAACCTATCATTTCCGAATCAACAATTCGCGCGGGTGTACCGAGCAGCAGCCGCGTTCAGTGAAAAATACTATGGAATGGACGAACTAATGACACAATGCAATATCACACCCTCGGATTTCAAAGATCTGTTTCCGATTATGGTGTTTGACGTGAGCAAGCAATCCGAGCGTCTGAAGTCATCGGTGGTCGATATCCAGATCAAAGGCACGTTTAATACAGCGCCACCAGCTAATACGGAAGCATACGCAATGGTGATTTCAGACAAGTTACTGAGGTTTCAATCGGACGGCCAGAAAATGAGCGTGGTATATTGAAGAAAATCTTTTTCTATTATTAAAAAAGAACATGAAACTCTCGCAGCTGAAATCGCTAATGAAGGAACACAGAATAAAGTCGGCATATATGAAGAAAACAGAAATGTTGAGAATACTAGTTGAGAAGGGTATTTTACCGGAATCGGAATTGCCTGAACCGACGAAGGAAAAAAGACAAGTATTACCCAAGCACGAGTATTTGAAAACTATTAGAAATAATCCTATACGCGTTGAAATCCTAGACAAAGACACTAACGAAGCCATCATCTACCCGTCGTTGTACAAGGCGTGCATGGCTTTAAAAATCAGTATGGCCACGCTGAAGGCTTATAATGGTAGAGTCTTGAGAAAAAGATATGAGATTACGGTGCATGATAGAATGGTCGATGAAGATGAGATGCCCGACAGTTCTGAATAATGAGACTTTGAGACTTGTAGATACCTATCGTGTGTGCTCAGACGATAGGTATCAACGGAAAAAATACGGACTTAGTACAGAAACTCGACCTGCAATCCACATCCAGCCACAATAAGAAGGGAGGTAACCTTTGGATTGTCGAATTCGGCGGAATATACCCTCATACCGAGCTGATCGCCAGCGACTAAAGACATGGCGGCGGTTGGTAATACGAGCGATACTCTGCTGTCGACTGTTAGTCCGCCCGCCATGTATCCAATAAGTTCGTTATTATGTATCTCGGATTTGAAATACGCAACCCTGACTATTTTTTTTACCACATCATCACTCCGCACATTTCCGATCATGAAATTCGCGAATCCGCTAAGTCGATATACACCCGTGCGAGGAATAGTTATTACCCCTTCAGCCGCCGTATACGCCGAATCCGTATTTATAGCGATGGTCGTTAATTGGTCGTGCTGTACATCGTCGCCTGAGAATCCGCCAGTCAAGCTTGCGGGCGCACCCGATGCTGCCGACTCTTTCAACGCGCAAATAGCCGGTCCGGTTGTAGGTCTCCAATTCGAGGACAATGCAGGTGCCGCTGTTATAGCTCCAGCCGTTCCTTCAAACCTATATGTAATACCGCTCGCCGTATTTCTCACTAGATTGCCTGGGGATACCCTCATACCCGAAACGTAATCTCTAGGAGCGATATCCGCTGTTTTATCAACGACTAGGGCAGTAGCTTGAGCTAAACTAATAGCATCATCATCGTTACCCGTAAAAGGGTAATCAGTCGGCAGACCAACGAGATGATGGCCGCGCATATCTATATCCCCCGTAATGTTGTTGTCACCATCTAGCCTTAGAAAAGTACTATTTACTTGACTAAAAGTAACACCTCCAGCAATTACTCTTTGCGTAGAGCCAGAATCTGTATGACCAAATTTATCAACAGGCATTTTGAATATAATAATTTTTATTAATTTAGGGTCGTAAGAATACGGCTGAAAAGTCCCTACACAAAATGTTCGTAGCGATGGATGAAAAAGCGTGTATGCTGAGGTAATCGAACTCGTCTAGAAAAACTATGTTACTACCGATTGAATGGTTTTGCGAACCTTTCGTACTCCCTCCGCCCGCAATTTGCATGTACGACGCCCCATTTTTATACAGGTGGACGGTGCCATACGCGGTATTACTATTGTTACAAAATTCTATGTACGCCGAAACGATATAGTAGCCGGCTTTACTGGGGAAGAAAGAAGTCGTTCCGATACCCTGTTCAATACCGTGTTTTGCGGTACCACATCTTATTACGTCAAAAGTAACTGCAGTGTGAGTTCTAGCGATTATAGCCTGTTGAGTTGAACTGTAAGCGCTAACCGCGGGTCCTACCACCGTCGCCACCTTCGAAGTAAGTTGTTCATCGACGTATTTCTTATTCGTCAAATGATTATTGCCGGTCGGGACGTCGTCGTGATTCCGCAGTAAAGCTATTACTTGCCCCCGACTCACAGCCTCATCTATTCCCGCTTCCGGAGTATTCGCTGTATTCGCTGTATTCGTTGTAGGTAGACCTCTAATAGTATGACCACTCATATTTAGATCGCCGGTCGCCGGGTTTGCTCCATCTAGCCTTAGAAAAGTACTATTTACTTGACTTTCAGTAACTCCGCCAGCAATTACTCTTTGAGTAGATCCTGAATCTGTATGTCCAAATTTATCGACAGGCATTTTTTACAAGGCGAAATAATTATTATAATTTTCAATGCAGGCTGTTTATAACTTCTTGAAAATTCACTCCATCTTTACATGTTTTTTTCAGGACGTGCAGGCATAAATGACCGCAAAACACTTCGTTGTCGGGCTGTACGCGTTCGCTATTGTAGTACACGGGACTCTGTAAATACTTTACCAGTTCTGTAGGAGGGGACAGGCCATAGCTGTCGAAATATATTTTATCCTTGCCGTTCTTTGAAAAAGCGACCCAGTGCGAGCCGGTTCCATTAGAATCGTCTAGATTCAATATCCCGCATTCAGTCTGTCTAGGTTTCTTCGGCAGCTCGTCTCTGAGAAATACGCCTCTGAAATTCGGAATATTGAGCTTTTTCGCGGCATCTAGTAGTTCAAAATTCGTCAATGGATGATTCGGGAGGACTACGCCTTCGACATTTATATTTTTCACAGTTGTATAGCTCATTTTACATCAAGAGAATAGTGCCCATATGCAAGAGTATGTATGCCGTCCTCCATTATTACTCGTTTATCGTCGTCGGCGGACAGAGCTATTTTATTTACTTCTTCGGTGTAAATTTCATGGCGATAGGATCGAATGACGTTCATCGCTCTCGACTGTTGTCTTTTCGTAAACACGCAGTCTTTGTAATCTGCGTGAGTGATTGATTTCTTGACGACGTTCTTTTTCACTCCTTTACATTTCTTGTGATCTACGCCAGCCATTTTGTAAGAGTACAACTTGGATCGTAGTCCGACGAATTCTTCGATTTGTTTTCCCGCGGCTTCGTCTTTGAACATGCCAATCACTTTCTTATTTACACCCGTTTCTATACCCGACGGGTGATCTAACGGATAGTCTGAAGTATCAAACATACTTTGGACGTCGGGGGAAATATCTTTGTAGAAGTCTTCCGTTTTAATTTCATACGCCAAAGAATCGGTATCGGTGAATAATAGCTTGGCCCTATCTCCGTACTTGGCCTTGATGTAATTATAATGAAAATCATACATGAGCGTCTTACTGACGTCTAATATACACATCCCTAGATATATCGGCTTGTTGTAAAACAACTTGGTCTTTTTCATGTGAACGGCGATGAGGTTTTCATCGAAAATCGTTCGTCTGTCGTAATTAATTTTCGCGACTAGCTTGATAGCTTCCTTCTCATCACTCACCAATCGTATGTCAACTCGATTCTCGATAGCTTCCATTGTTTTGCCGAAAACGCTATTGTTCATCAGTTTGAAAAAGTCTTTCTCAAAATCGTTCGTAGCTTTCGTTCTCAGGTTGGTATTCAGATCGATATACTTTTTCAGCCAGGCACTTTCTTTGAATTTTATTCCCCGGTGTATTTTAATGATTTTCAATCCGAGACTTTCATACAATTTTAAAGTTTCGTAATGAACGACGTACTTCTTTTTATCGTTCAAGTTTGGAATTAGTTTTGCGACATTCGATCCCGCAGGTTTTACACTCTCCGGAGCTAGCGGATAATCATTATGCAGGTCGTGCAATTCCTTTGGATATTCTAAGTCGACTTCCAGCACACATCCCACACCATCACGTTCGGTAATGTTTCTCCAATCATTCAATTCGTCATCGTTCATCCATTCAAACCCATGAGTTGGTAACGGTTTGCTCATCGCCCATCCGTACAAGTTGTTCGCGTCCAAGTATGGAATGAATACTGAGTGCTGGGTGGGATTGAAAGCTTCCCCCATGTACTCGTTGTTCGCTTTCGCGTATCGATGCGAAATCGTGCTAACACCTCCTCGTATTCCTTGCTTGATCATCAGTAACATATCGTAGTCGCTCAACAACTCCAACTCTACGCCAGTCGACTTCAACGCCGCATCCCAAGCAAGTCCCGGCGAAGTATAATACCACGCAGGATCTAGGTTGTAGTTCTTCATACAGACGTCTCTAAAGTTTTCAAAGACATCCGCTAATAATAGAACATCCGATAAATTGTACAAGTCCTGATATTGGCGTAATGTTTTGCATTCAAATTTGTCCCATACCGTTTTCGCGTGCGCGTAATTTTTTTCACTAATACTCGAATCGTTTAGTTTTGAATAGAAGGCATGTTTCGGCGGCAATTCGGTTTCGTTTAATCTTTCAACACCGTCGACGTAATCATACGGGTAAACGCCTTTTCTGAGTAAAAGATCCAGCTTCTCACCTTCAAAAAATTTCCCTAAATTCTTGCACTGATCTTTCTGAAGATTTTTCGATAACGCGTCGAGACTCGAGGGCATGAATCTAAAACTATCGATGAAACGTAATTCGCGCTTGACTTCTTGCTCTTTCCCATCTTTGTCTACAAATCTATCGACGACGACCTCTCTGCTGAATGAGATATACTTTTCTTCGTTGCAGGGAATGCATTTGATTTTCTCGTCGTGTTCACCTCGTAATTTCTTGATAAATAAATGGCTGTCATAACCGGTCAAATTGTGAAATACGACGGGGAAGAACTTGGGAACTCTATATTTCAAATTGCAATCATTATGAGCGGCACCCCGGAATTTTACAGTCAAATGACAGTGATCTCTTACTCGTTTTTCGCCGTCTATAAATTCTCCTTCGCATATATGGCAAACAGGAGCCGAGTCGAAGAGCTCCTGCTCTTTCTTTCCGAGTATCATTTTCTTTGGGAATTTGAACTCGTTGTATATTCGTTTTACATTTTCTTCGATAGAGTCTATGAATAACTGAGCAACATCATCGTCTTCGTTTTCAGCTGTAAACCTCACCGGCTCTTGGGAATAAACATCATCGTCGAAACATTTCAAATGATAACAAAACGAGCTGGGCGTATGTTTTTGATACTTGTTGGTGTAAGACGTGCCAGGAACGGGCTGACATGTATTGATAGGTCTGATGAACGATTCAGAATCGGCAAAGTACACAAACGGTACACGCATCTTTCTATAATAATGTGTAAAACTCAACATTGTCCCAGGTTCTGGAAGTTCTATCTTTTGGGCGTCCTGCTGCGAACAGTACTCAGTATGTTTGTGAAGCGAATCTTTTCTACTGAATCCTATTAGACATCTTTTACAATGGTACATTGATGTACTAGTATTTTCTGTTTTCGCCGCCATCAGTCTGTTGAAATTCTTGATCCAACAATAATGCTTCTTCCCTTCATCAGAAATGAGTAATAGATCTACGCACCTATCATTCTCATACTTTGATATATATAGTGGGAATAGATCCACATATTTCTCGTAACCAAAAACATTAATACTAATATTATTATTTCTCTCAAACTTACCTATCACATTAGCATCCGCTGCTACAGGGAATTCGATACCGGACCAATTGAGTTTCTCAGACTGTCTAATTAATTCTTTCGTAATTCTTTCCGAATCCCTAGCAACCGGGTTTACAGCTCTCGTTACACACCACTTGAAGCATTCTTCATCTTTGTTCTTCACATTGATTATAGCCTTTTTACTCGTCAGACATTTTGGCAGTGGAATGTAAGAACTACCTTTCAACGGTTTATAAACAACCGTGTTGATTTCTAATTTTTGCACCGCATTGAGTCTCCAGTTACTGCCTCGCATCTGGAAGGCGGCCATCGACTCCATAATTTTATCTTTCGCGCTATTATAAATTTCACCTACATCGGTGGAGTCTAGAATCACCTCAGTCTTTGAAACGAATGGAAAATCTTTGGAATCTACTTCTCCAGTCTTCATGTCAACGCGTTCCATTGTGCAAGTAAGGACAAAGTTGGTTTTAGTTCGGCGATTTTTTGTCAACAAGTCTACCGCCTGTGTTCGAATGGTGTTGAAAAATGATGCAGCATCAATACCAGCAACCCCCTCTACCGTGTATTGTTTCGTGAAGCCCTTGATAGCCGATGCCGTCTCTCTAATTTTGCACGTCTTCGTATGAATTTTAGCGAATATGGAATTCACTTCGGATTTCAGCGCTTCTAACTTTTCATTCACTTTTCTCTTCGGTTCTTCTTCAGGAATATACCCTTCGATCCACTCTGCGAATGTATTAATCGCCAACTTTGTATTATCGAATATTTTTTGTACTGTCGCGGCTGGCACTGTCGCAGCTGGTACGGGTTGGAGTATTGGGTATTCATGGACTGGAACAGGGGCGTCGAGCAAACTGACGTGTTGTGAAATTGAAGGTGCGCTGTGGGCTTCAATTTTAGCAATCAACTCCGCTTTTCGCAGTCTCGCGTACCCAGCCAAGCCACTCTGTTTGGCGATTTTTCGTAATTCAGTAACAGTTTTCTTCGAGTAGTCCATTTTATATTGAGATGGCATGTCTTTATTCTTTTTTGCGAAAATATTTTCTGTCATTTTCTATACACAAGATTATTTTTTTTCCGTACAGCGCGATGGCGCATCATCGATACGGCGGGAATTTCCAATAGTATCGATGATGAGTCATAGGCGCGCGGTTGAGGTGGTTTGGCCATGGCTCGCTCACGCTATGTCCGAGAAATTCATCCTATAGGCAGGCTGTACACGATAGGCTGTAAAATTTCTTCCTTGCTTGCGGATAAAATCGTCAACGCCGGATTGAACCATGGTTTAGGTATGTGCACGTCGGATCGAAAATTTTGGAAATTCCCGGCGTTTCGATTCTTGTTTTTATTGGTTGGTATTGGTTAAATTGATTTTTTTTGAAGCGGGATAGGGTGGACTGTAAAATTTCTTCCTTGCTTGCGGATAAAATCGTCAGACTGCTACACTCCCTTCTACTGTTTTTGTTAGGAAATTCCTTTAAAAACCTTTTGCACCGTAATGTTTTTCTTCTATTAAATTTTTTGTTATTAAACTCAAGTCATCTTTGCTGAAAACCATTTCTATTTTTTTTATTGTCTCCTAACATGGAAATGAAGGAAATGTGACGTCATATTTATTAATTTAGAAAGTACGGCTTGCAGTTGCAAGCACTAATTTCCTATCTTTTACATGTTGGAAACTTAAAACTTCCCTTGCCCAAATTTGAATGTGCATAACTTCGGACTATGTTCGTAGAATTCGATCAAATTTTCAGGAAACATTCATAATTCATCCCTCTTTCACGCTGTAAAAATGTTATAGAGTTTCATTTAGAATTAACAGATATATTGCCAAAACAAAAAAGGGGCTCACTTCAATTGGGACACCGTGTAGTCTATAGACTTGTAAAGTAATTTTTCTGTTTTCATCGGACATTTCTTCTGTTCTAGCCTATTGTTATTATTTTTGATATTATTATTATTGCACTCCGAGCAATCTATGGGGTTTGCACAAGAGTTGGGAAGTAGAACTTCTCCAGCGACGTACGACCAGCTTTATGCTGCGGTACCTGTATTTTATGATGTAATAATAATAATTATGACTTGTATGTGCGATTATGCGAATCTGCTACAGCGTCTAAAAGTCGCCCTTAAAATGGGGAGCTCGTCTGTTTTGGACACCACGTATGCAAACAATCAAAGCACCGAGTGACCCATGACTGAATGACAACTAAACAAAATATTTAAAACGACAAAGTTCACAAGTCTGTAAATTAATTTGTCGGTTTTGTGAAGAAATAAACGTATAAAGGGTCTACAAGCTGGTCATTTAGTTTTCATTTGTCGTGGCATGGCGTTTCTTCACATGATTAGGTGTTGGCTGTAAACTAACAAAGGCCGGACGCGAGTACACCGGATCTCTGAAGGTAACGCGCACTGGTAAGCCGTGTCAGCCTTGGAATTCCGACAGACCGCATACCAACAAATTCAAAGATCCGAAGCTTTACCCTGATGGAAGTCTTGCATCCGCTGGCAACAAATGTCGAAATCCGGATAAGGACTACGACGAGGGAGTCTGGTGTTACACCAACGACACAAGAACAGAACGTGAGCCATGCGATGTGGAATTTTGCGGTAAGTAGGCCTACACTCCATCAATCAATTATCGTTCAAATAAATAATTCAGCCAATCGACAATCAAGCAATCAATGGACCAACCAATAACTCAATCAAGAAGTCAACCATCCGGTCTGTCAGTCTAGTCTGTCAGTCAGTCAGTCAGTCAAGCGTTTACAAAGTTACCTGGAGATGAAGTTTGGAGTTTTGAGTGCTAAATATAAAATTATATAAAAATATAGGCCTATAAGCTTAATTTGCTTTCGTTAAATGACTTACCAAATAATTTGCATTTCTGAACTTGATTTTGAACTTGAATGTGCTGTCATGTCTTTTTTATATCTTTACATGAATAATTAATGGATGGCCCTATTAGCGGGATTCTCCATCCCCTCTGGGTCTCCCCTTCTTAACCAAATTATGTTAAAGAATTGTTTACTGCCATAATTGTATCGTGTTTGTTTAATGGTTCAGGAAAAAAATAACTAAATAACTAAATAAATAAATCAGCCGTTTATTGACTTAGCAGCAATAGAAATGGTAGGCAAATTTACATATGAAACAGAAGCAGAAAGTTTGGTATAAATCTGCAGATGTCGTCAACAGTTACAGTGGACAAAGCCTAAAGAATAATACAGATCTGTCCCTTTTCCATGCATGTAATTGCAAATGTTACAATCAACATGATCATAAACTTCAATGTGATCATAAACGTGCATAAACCTAACTAACATTATTGTCTCATATGCAAGCCAGATGGCTTTTATTGTTCGCATGAAGCTTTCTTTCTATTTAGATGTTGGCTGTAAACCGACAAAGGCCGGACGCGACTACACCGGACCTCAGAGCGAAACAGCATCTGGTCAGATATGTCAGCGTTGGGATTCCGACGACCCTCACGTCAACAAATTCAAAGATTCGAAGCTCTACCCTGATGGAAACGCTACAGCCGCTGGCAACAAATGTCGTAATCCGGACAAGGATTACAACGAGGGGGCCTGGTGTTACACTACTAACCCAGACATAGAAAGAGAACTATGCGATGTGGCATATTGCAGTAAGTAAACTCGATATAATTTTATGTAGCCTGTGTATGTGCATTTGTCATAGCGACCCTTCAAGATTGCTACTCTGAAGCGCTGCCGAGTGCCGACTACAGCGCGGACACTGAATTGGAGCTTCACGCCGAAGCGCAAGCAATAATTTATTACGAGTGAAGGCCTTGTCCAAGGTTCCAACTCGGCAGCTTCAGATGGATTCGAACCTCCGGATGTAAAACAACGAGCATACCCTAAATCTACAATGAGTCCATATCTTAGGCCTAGTGGCGAATTTTTGTGAAGGGTCTGGGAAGATTTTACTAGACTATAATATTAATTAGGCTATTAGCCTCCCGCATGATGATGATGATATCCCGTCTAGCTAGCCCGGAGGGCTAGCCAATGGGGATGAAGTGTTAGCGCCTTCATTTTCAAGGCCTCGGCATATGAGGGCGGTGGCCAATCCTCTCCCTCGCCGTCTCATCATCCACTGACCGTGAGGTCAGTGTACTCATCATAGCTGAGTCGGCTAGGGGGTGCTTGTGGAACAGAAATCTCGTTGCAAATTTCTGCCCCGGCGGGGATTTGAACCCCCGACCTTTCGGTCGACAGTCCAGCGCGCTTACCGCTGTACTATCGAGCCTCCCGCATAGATAACGACAGATCTGTAATTATCAATTGTTTTGCTATTATTATTATTACTTAATTTACTTGTTGTAGCCTAGTTATCCTTTAATACGAAATATCAATTCCTCGAGGCGAATATAATAATGTTTTCAAATTTAGAAGTGGGAGAGGTTTTAAGTCTATTTCGCAATATTTCCAAATGTTTAATGTGCTTCTGTGGTGTTATTCATTGTATAAGCTTAGTTGACCTGTATTTTTATGTCCAGAAAGATATTAGTCATATCATTAGTGTGAGCCTATGGAGATTTTATATCTTTCGACTCTCTGGTTGTATCTTGGTTTACATGTAGGCCTACCTGTTTCAAGTCATAATCTAATTTAATGAATCTGCAATTTCTTCGACTAGAGTACTAGACCTATGTTCAAAGTCTGTCTATCTCACAGTTTAAAAAAAGTTCGAAATAAGTCAATCTAAGAAGTTTAATTGTTAGACCTTTTCTGTGAATTTGGTTGTCTAATGAGGCAACTGGTATCTTTTGTATTTTAGGTAGTCCATAGGTCAAGCCTGACGGACGGGGTTCGACATCAACTAACAAATAATATTGTTTCTATGTTGCTTTATTATTGAGGCGCATCAATAGATCTTTCTTAGTGTCGGTGTTGGGGTGAGTAGAAATTCACGGGACACAAATTAAAAATTCACATTAGCGTGTGGAAGAAATGGGCGATAATCGCGGCATGAAATCACATTTTCGTTTCCTAAGAACAATAGCGCAAATAGGAAAGAAACATGATATGATATGCATGATAGCTTTATATAATTATCATGTATCAAATCACAATGTATTGACTAAGATCTAATCAATGCAGATCTATCATCTACTGATAAGCTGGTATCATTGTTATCGATCACAGAAGCGACGCGCTGTTGCCTGTAGAACTTAATTAAAGCCCACTAAATGTCAGATTCATATTTGAGTCTTGTTTGGTTTCTGCAATGTTATTGTAGACCATCACTACAAGTCATTATATCACCATCTTGTAGGCTATAGTTTGTGAAGCATCAATGCTGGGGTGAAACATGTTAGTCACGAACATTGCATTGCATTAATTTCACAAAATTTACTCAAAAGTCACAGGCAATAAACGCTATATTATGGGAATGTAGGCCTATTCACGTCTGTTGCGGAAAAGTCGAAAATCACGGATTTCAGGCCTTCTGTAATTTCGTGAATTTCTACTCTACCTAGTCATTCTCATGTCGGCCTGTTAGATAGCCTAACTACTTAAGTCGCTATTTAAATTTTTTTCAGCTATAGTTTTTCTGCTTTTTATATTTATAGTGCTAAGGCACTAATGAGGCAACTGGTATCTTTTGTATTTTAGGTAGTCCATAGGTCAAGCCTATCAGAGATAGGCTACTATTTATCTTGGCTTTCAACTGTCTATAGACCGAAGTAATAAAGGAGTTAATATCTGAATTGGGAGAAATCCAAGTTTTGATGATCTTAATCGAGTCAAACTTATATATCTTCCACTTATTATCAGTTTTGTCCACATAATATGTTTGTTGCTGTGTGGTAAACAAAAGACCATTAGCATTGCATTCCTTCTACCAGACTTTGAACTGGCACTGTCAGAGTGCAAACAACAGTAGAGGACTTTGTCCACATAGGCCTATTCCTACGCCAATTTATAGGCATTAGCAGGTCTAGGCAGTTTACCCATTAGGTGCAGTGTATACAAGAGAAGGTTGCCTCAGATGAACCATGTGTGGTCCATGCTAGACGACCATGGTCTGTCTTAGGAAATCGTATCAATCCATTGTGCCGAGCTGATGTTTTGGTTTTCTTTAGACATGTTAATTCAGAAAGACATTAGTAGCTTATGAGCATCTCAGATTGGCCCTGTGCTGTGTTTCTTCACAATAATTTCGAGCTTCTACAGAAAATCAAATCGTTGTCTAATCTTCAAAATCGAGGCAGGATTGGACAATTTTATGCAATAAATAAACAAGATGCGAATCTTCACAACACGAAAAACAGCCAGTCAATGAGAAGTTTGCAAAATTAGGCCTAAGGTCAAAAGAAGTTAAAATCAGTGTCGAGTCTGACGGGCGAAGTGGAGTGCTAGATATACTTGAAGGATTGGAGGTTGCTCGATCCAGTGTAAAAGATGTAAACCTGGTACCGTGCATGAAAACTGCGAACATCATTATTACTATTGCAACTATTATACTGCAATGTGTTATCTTAAGCTAGCATTTGCAATTTATTAAAGACAGTGCTTTGAACAGCGTCGAACAGTGATATAGCCTAATAGTTACAACGTTGTTTTTTTTACTTTTTTACATTTTTATTTATGTTTTAAAAATTAATAAACACGACAGTTTCAGCTTTTGTTTCTTTTCACTATTTATTGAAAATCGCATAATATTATTGCTGCTTGATGTAACTTATCATGTAAGTTCATTTTTGCAGACATGGTTCATTAACAAATCTTATTGGTCCGTCTTTAACAATAGGCCTACATTATTCCATGGTCCATCGTTGGCGCCCAGGTTCCTAAGATGGACCATTTATGCTATGTTTAATTTTTACAATATTTTTTCATCCAAATTAATTAAATGAAAATTATATTTCATCTACCTGCGTATATCAATACCTAATCTACGTGACAACCGTGTTGCATAATAATTTTCTGATAATATGTGGCAAAAACTGGCGGTTATCCTAACGTGGTCCATAGCCTATATCTTTGGCAACCTTTCCCTTCAGTTGTACAAAGTGAGGCTTGAGTGACTTAGGCCTACGCATCGATTGCAAATCTAATGGAAAATCGTTCCAGATGGTGTGAGATGGATGACAACTATTATAGTATACAGTGAATTAATCGCTCCACACTGATCGGCTCCCATCATGCAAAGTATGGAAGTCCATCATATAGGCTAATAATAATTATTATTATATCATGGGATCGCGTGCATCTGGATCATTACAGCGATCTCATCAATGACAATCTATTACAACGACTTCGTATAGCAAGCCTTTGGATATAATTAATGTGCTCTTCGTGCGCATATCGCAGGCTGTGATTGAGCTTATCGACTATGCATGATAAAATAACGCAAGCCTTTGAAAATAGTGAATACTCAATTGGCATATTCTTTGATTTGGCAAAGGCCTTTGATACTGTTAACCATGACATTCTCCTTAGTAAATAAGCTAATTACGGTATCAGAGGCACGCAGCTTAATTGGTTTAAAAGTTATTTTGAAAACCGTTATCAGTGTGTTTCTTGTAACGGTGCGCTGTCCGATCTTCGTCCTGTCAAGTATGGTGTTCCGCAGGGCTCCAATTTAGGACCCCTTCTGTTTCTACTTTTCATAAATGATTTGCCTAATTCATCATCCATTTTGACGTTCATATTGTTTGCGGACGATACAAACGTTTTCTTTTCCCATGCTTCATATTTAACTTTAACCCAAATTGTTAATGCTGAACTTCAATTGGTCTCTAAATGGTTTGCAGCAAATAAATTGTCTTTAAATTTGGAAAAAACCTCTTTTATCCTATTTAGATCGCCTAAGAAAAAATCACCACCAGAAGGCTCCGTCGTGCTATCAATTAACGAGTTAGTTTTACCCCAAGTCATATCGACAAAATTCCTTGGCGTTTACGTTGATCAACATTTGACTTGGACTGATCACATCAAATTTATCTCAACAAAAGTTGCAAAAAATATTGGCATTTTGTCTAGGGCATCCCATGTTCTTCCTAAATCCATTCGCTCTCAACTCTACTATTCACTAGTATACCCGTATTTTACATACTGCAACTTAATATGGGCCTCCAACTATGCTTCACGACTATATAAGTTGGTAATATTGCAAAAAAGGGCGGTTCGAATAATTGCTGGAGTTCCTCGTCGATCCCATACTAGCCCATTGTTCTCCGAACTCCAGATTCTTAGATTTTGCCAGATAAACATTTTTCAGGTATGCGAGTTCCTCTACCGCTTTGATCACAACCTGCTACCATGTGCTTATAGGTCTTTTTCCAGAAGGGCTCTGACTTGCATCGGTATAACACTAGAAGCGTCAGTCTGTATCGTAGCATAAAGGCCCATTCCAACTCTCGTAGATTCTCCATTAGATTCATGGGTCCTCCAATTTTTAACTCACTTCCATTAAACATAAAAGAGGCACCTAATTTGTTAATGTTTAAAAAACTGCTGCGATCACATTTGGCCGTTGAAAAATAAAGTTTGTAAGTTTATGCTGGTCAATAATTGTCAGTAGTTAAGTCTAGCTGTTAGTTAAGTTTTAGTTAAGACTTAAGAATCAATCTGCATGCTTTTATTACATTCATTTACGTGAGTTGCACAGTCAATGAACTTGGTTTAACTGCCGATCTATCCGTATTTGCTTCTCGGTAAATGGGGTCCCTCTTAGCGGGATTATTATCCCTTTTGGGGTCCCTTGTCTCCTATGTGCCAATTTGTTTTTGCGATAATGCTTTTGCTGTGCTATCCTGTTGTTGTTTTGGCAAAGGTTTCAATAAAAGATTGATTGATTGATTGATTGAGCTTAAAAGTCTGTTTCGTGCAGATTAGTAATTTATTTGGCCTATTATGACGTTGATCTGATCACGGATTCACAACGTGATTTTTTATATCTGAGTATTCCTCATTTTTATTGATGGCTTGTTTGTGATTAGGTTTAACCTATGGTCACATTTTATATACTTCTACATATAATTTTGACAGATGTTTCTCCATATTTAGGGCTGCAGGGATCGTTAATAACCGTAGGGCTTCCTGCCATCATAAAAATGCAAAATAATGCATGCAGACTATTACCTCTAAGCACGCACCCACACAAGTAAGCCTATAAATACTGTACACACTCATTCATGACAGCAGATTACAGAAGTCAGGTCTTCGAAAAACGGCATTCAGTTCTATTGACCGAAAGTATATTATAGCCTAGAAGGCTATCTTTTGCTTTTCAACTACACGTTTCGTTCAGAAGTTTCTACAGGCAATAGGCCTAAGCAGGCTACATACAGGCTCTCATCGTTTCGCTGTTCGTTGCCAGTTTGAAAATGAAAGCAGTTTTCTTCTTATGCTTAACTGCGTTGGGTGAGTATAGGTCTATTATGCGGTGATAATTACATTAATTTATTTGAACGACGGCTGCTCTTGTTATAATTATTTCTACCGAAGTGAATTGCTTTTCAGTTGAAATTACATTAAGCGCTAAAGTTCAGGAATTGAAAAATGTAGACATGGGCGAGAGACTTAGGCTAGGGAATAACAGGGGTTGGTCCTTCCAAAGCTTGTGTGGTTGGACGAAGGTGCTCATATTCTCCCAGTATTTAAGAAACAAAATTATTCATGTAAATTTCTACAGTCACTGTGCCATACACTGTTTATACATTTAGGCTGGGGAGAGTGCTCCAAGATGCCCACGCTAACAAAAATTGCTATTTTCTTCTGTATGGATTCTAAGAGAAGAACATTTCTGACCCTAATGCAAAGAGTAGGCTAATCATTAAGGAAGCAGTGACAGCAAGTATAGAACATAATTCATTAAGATCATTTGTGTAAATTTAAAAAGGTAGACCCCTCAAAACTGGGCGTCTTAGGAACCCTATACTACAAGACGCCCATAGGATGGGCATCTTGGAGCAATGGAAATTGACTAAAAGAAGTGGTATTGTAATCATGCATTTTTAGACTAAACCAATAAACTGCATGACAGCTAAACAAATTAAACCAAGAATAAAAGATCCTAAAGCTACAAAGCAAATCAAAACACGAGAATCAAAAACTCCAATC
Organism: Lumbricus rubellus; assembly: GCA_945859605.1. Lineage (NCBI taxonomy): Eukaryota > Metazoa > Annelida > Clitellata > Crassiclitellata > Lumbricidae > Lumbricus > Lumbricus rubellus. Next base: position 29,048,994 of record OX243818.1, read on the forward strand.
TCATGTTGTAAGTCATTATTGTCATTTTCACCTTAAACTCAGGCTAACGAAAAGTCACATACGAAACTCTTAGATATTTATCGATCTGTAGGCCTACATTCTTCATGACACCAACTCTTACACTTCCTGCATTAGGCTATATCCATTTCTTCTTCAATAAACACTGGCAAATTTGTAGACTCAGAATATTGATGAGCAGAAGGTGGTGTCATGGTAGGCACCAATTCTTGGCCACTTGCTAATGGTATCCAAGACGCTCATGGGCATCTTGTAATCTATATGTCTAGTATACATTCAAGACGCCCATGGGTTTCTTGTAATCTCTATGCTTCCTATGCATTCAGGATGCCCATGGGCTTCTTGTAATTTTCGAGTCCTTCTCTACTGACGCCATTTTATTTAACGAGGTCAATGTTTACGAGTTAGATAAAACCATTAAAACAACTATAAATGAATCCAAAATAAACGTTGAAGTGCACGAATTTTTACTGCATAAGGCTAAAGAGAAAATTAGGAAGATTCGTGAATGTGTACTTACGCAAAAGGGGTGGAAATTTAGAAAATTGATTTATCGCGTCAATATCTCGAATACTGAAACATCACTGTTATGGAAGGTTCACAAGATGTCGCTGCATGCAATGAGACAACTAAAATACGAATTTATGTCTGTTTATCCGTTTTAAAGGGGGTGGGCGTCTTATTCGCCCTGGGCATCTTGTAGCACTCTCCCCCTAAGCAATTTTGGTGTGATTGTGTCCTACCATTACATGTGCTAATAAAAGAAATTCTTAAACAATGGTAGTGTAGGCTATACGTATTGAAGTCTTAAGCCATGTCTCTGAGTACTGAAATCATGAGTAGGCTAATTTTTTTATTAAGATGACAGCTTTAAGAGCTACGGTTTCCAAAAATTGTAAGTAATTGGGAGACGCATGGGCGGAGTTCAACAGGAGCTAGAGGCTAAACCCCCAAAGGAGGCCCAGATTCAGTTTTTTACCATGAAAATTGTTTCTTTTTCCCGGGGTTAGCCCTCGATCCCCCCTCAAGAAAGTCCAGACTCGAAAATATATTCGGGAAAATGGCTTTTTTCACGAATGACCAAAAGAGGTCATAAACTTTTTTGGCCGAGAAAATAGTATAGTTTTTATGAAATTTCCACCCGATGACTTTTTTAGGCCGAGAAAAAAATTTCGGCGCCGCTCGATCTGGACTAAATCTTACATACTTAACTAAAACCCAAGTTTTTGGCCTACCACTCCTAAGAACGAAAACCAAACTTTGCACATGCGGAGGCGACACTCTGAAGTCTCAAACCATGGCTATCAGGACTATCAGCATTGAAAAATGACCAAACCGCATTTGGTGATCTATCAGTCGGCCAAATCGTAATCTTGCCCCGCATTCACGTGGATTCGTTAAATAAAACTCATACAATTATCTAGAAAGGGCACACCACATGATGATGATTCACATGAATCCATTGCAAACGAATTCGATGCAAAGGAGCTAAGTAAAACGATATTGAAGTTTCTATTAAATATAGGTTGCAAATGTTTGATGATCATGCGTCTTTCTCTGTTTTAGGACTCGTCTTGGTTCAAACACGGAACCCAAAACCATACTTCACTCCGTATACTGAGAGTAAATTCTTTGTGTTTTTGCAAAAACTAATTAAAAAATTATCGTATATGCATGTATACATGTATGCATGTATGTATGTATGCATGCATGCATGCATGTATGTATGTATGTATGTATGTATGTATGTATGTATGTATGTATGTATGTATGTATGTATGTATGTATGTATGTATGTATGTATGTATGTATGTATGTATGTATGTATGTATGTATGTATGTATGTATGTATGTATGTATGTATGTATGTATGTATGTATGTATGTATGTATGTATGTATGTATGTATGTATGTATGTATGTATGTATGTATGTATGTATGTATGTATGTATGTATGTATGTATGTATGTATGTATGTATGTATGTATGCATGCATGCATGCATGTATGTATGTATTTATGTATGTATGTATGTATGTATGTATGTATGTATGTATGCATGTGTCGTGGTTATATTAAATGATTATCAAATTAAACACTTGCTATGTATGTTTAATTATTAATTATAGGTAGTAGTTAAGCAAGACAATTTAATTGGCGAGTTTAGGTAATATGTGTGGCAACATATAAAATATTTATACATAAAACCAATGACTGCAGCTAAGCGCATTAACGAGTGGTCAAGGTTACCATGCCAACAAAGGACGCTAAGCTTATTCGTGATTGGTGCAAACTGGAAGCGAATGACGTGACGATATAAAAATGACGTCAGCGAAGTGGACGTTGAGAGTTTTGACTCTCTACAGGTATATCTGGAAATGGTGGTTGATTCGCTGCGGTGATCCATCTAAAGTTGTGATTTCCAGAGTAGAGACGAAGGTAATTGAACTGTTCGGACTATCAACCGACAGTTCAAAGTATTGTGCATTAGGTGCAACGAAATTTGAATGAGAAATTTGCGTTGATGCATAATAATCATCGTGTGAAGTGTGAGACACTTGCGAAGATAACGAACTCTTAGGCAACGGTCTGAAGAGTCGGGTAATTTGAATTGGCTAGAGAACAGCTGATTCGGCGTGTGAAGTACGACGGACGTTTGGTCAACTGGAGAAGAGCGGTGAGGTGAATGCGACGATTCATCTTGTGTGCAACTGATTCACGGCAAGATACGAGTAAGGCGATTGGTGTGGTTGCTTCCATGACTGCATTTCAACCGTCTGATCAACATTCTTGACTGCGACGATTGGACGACGGAGAGAAGCCGAAGACATTCGAGTTTCATACAACTCGACAGATAAGCGCAAATATAATATTTCCTAAGTAACTCGCCACACTAGGTAAATAGGATTGTTATTTGTTTGTGCATTTGAATGATATTGAACAACTTTATTCTATTATATATTTCATAAGAAACTGGGAGTTTGTTGAATTTGAAAAAATTTCTTGAGTAAGTTAAACCCAACCGATTAACCACTAGGATAAAAAAAAGTGCCCTTTAACACGGGATACGACAGCATGTATGTTTTCCTCTTTCTCCCTATTTATCTCTATATTCCTGCAATTGAGTGTGCTATTTAAAAAATATTTTTACATGAATAATGGGTGGCCCTATTAGCGGGATTGTCCATCCCTTCTTGGTCTCCCCTTCTTAACCAAATTATGTTAAAGTATTGTTCACTGCCATAATTGTATCATGTTTTTTGTTGTTTTGGTTCAGGAAATAGAAATAAATAAATGTATGTACGTATGTATGTATGTATGTATGTATGTATGCATGTATGTATGTATGTATGTATGTATGTATGTATGTATGTATGTATGTATGTATGTATGTATGTATGTATGTATGTATGTATGTGTGTGTGTGTGTGTGTGTGTGTATGTATGTATGTATGTATGTATGTATGTATGTATGTAAGTATGTATGTATGTATGTATGTATGTATGTATGTATGTATGTATGTATGTATGTATGTATGTATGTATGTATGTATGTATGTATGTATGTATGTATGTATGTATGTCTGTATGTATGTATGCATGCATGGATGCATGCATGCATGCATGCATGCATGCATGTATGTATGTATGTATGTATGTATGTATGTATGTATTGTATGTATGTATGTGTATATGTGTGTATGCATTTCTTATGTATGTGTGTATGAATTTTTGTATGTATGTATGTATGTATGTTTGTATGTATGTATGTATGCATGTATGTATTTGTTTGTATGTACACTTGTTATAGCGCCCCTTCAATCTCTCGCTACTCAGAGGCGCTCCCACTGCAGAGCGGACACTGCATCGGAGAGCAGCATCAGACGCCATGAGAGCAGGTATGCAATATACATGGACATCATTGGCATATACGACTAGCTTATAGGACAGCGTTTGCTGCAAGACAGAGGGCCAACGCCATCCGTTTAAGTGATACAGACAGGGGCCCAGGATAATAATTCCTTGGGTCGAGTGAAAAGGTGCATGACCCATGAACACCATGTTCCATCTCTTTGGATTAAATCGCAGTCTAAACTTCGTCATTTTTGAGGAACTGTGGCAACTGAATCATTTCGTTTAATAGGTTAATTGAAAGCATCAGAACGGTACTCATCAACTGTATCTGCGATGACTTGTCATTCCAAACAGAAATCTCACATGTATTGAATTCCAACTCCCCCTCTTCAAATGTCTGGCCACACTGTTTCTAAAACCATCCATAGGATCCAAATAACTAGTTGAATTAACGGCAGCTAATACTATTACTAATTCCACAACAACAACCACTACTACTAAACAACAACTACTACTATTACTGTCTACTACTACTACTACTACTACTACTACTACTACTACTACTACTACTACTACTACTACTACTACTACTACTACTACTACTACTACTACTACTACTACTACTACTACTACTACTACTGCTGCTGCTGCTGCTACTACTACTACTACTACTACTACTACTGCTGCTGCTACTACTACTGCTACTGCTACTGCTACTGTTACTACTGCCGCTGCTGCTGCTGCCGCTGCTGCTGCTGCTGCTGCTACTACTACTACTACTAAGCTTACTACTACTACCACCACCACCACCACTACTGCCACTACTACTACCACTATTATTATTACTACTACTACTACTATTATACTGCTATTACCACTACTACATGTACTTCGTTATTATAAGTATTATCCATTTTCTTTCTATTCTTTCTGTTATTATTTATGAAATTCTATGTGGCGACTCTTCAATTTAGGCTAATTAGATACGCCCCGGGCCAACCAAGGCTAAATAAGACAGCTTTAAGATTCTCAAGAAACAAAAGTGGAGTGACCCTGGGCAATAAGTGCAGTGTAACAGGGAGGTCATTCAAAGTACGAGCTACCGAGAATGAACGTCGCTGTCGATATATCAGTCCACGACAGTGAACCAGATGCTCCGCTTGGTCCGCCAATCGAAGGGTGGATCTACGCTGAACACTGAAGTGGAACAACATAGTCCTCGCCGTCACGGTGGAGCCAGTCAACACACAGCCTGACCTACGCACAGACCCTGTAGGCGATCGGCTGAATGCCTACCTTTCTTAACATTGATTTTGATCTAGAACTGAATCTTTCCCGTAATGTCCTCGTCTGTTCACGCTTCTAATAGGTAGTCTTCTATCAAAAACTTGGAATTGTGGTACAAGATCTAACTGCAGGAAATAAAATGTACTGTTTTAATAGCTAAAGTAACTAAAATAATAAATATTGCTGAAATAACTAAAGTAACGAATTTAGCATTTCCAAAAAGCTTTAGGGTCGTCAGCGGACAGTTTCACTAAGAGGATTATAAGTTTTTGGTTTATTGTCCAACTATTTGGTGCAGAGTGTAAACTGACAACGCTTGGACTTGAGTACGCCGGATCTCTGAGCGTAACAAAATCTGGTCGGACATGTCACCGTTGGGATTCCGACTCAACTCTCAACAGCGACGTCAGAAATTCGACGGCCTTTCCCGAAGGAAGTGCGTCTGCCGCTGGAAACAGATGCCGAAATCCCAATGACCACTCCCAGGGAGTTTGGTGCGTCATTGGTATCAACAAAAACTGGGAACTATGCGATGTGAAATTTTGCGGTAAGTAAACCCGATCAATCCCCAATCGGTGAAGATCAATCGTTCAACGTAATCAATTGATGAACCAACTAGTAGGCCTAACACAATGCATGCAGAAGCGAAACATTAGGTCAGTCAGTCAAACGTTCGCATTGCAAGAATAGCCTATGCGGTGTGGAAGTTTGGGATTTGGACGCGAAAGATATACACAAACTTTATTGCTGAAGATAATTATTGACTTAACAAATAAATTGGTAATTATGTTGGAACAAAATTTATTATCATGATTATGTCATTTGGATTTCAAGTTTCTTCTGACGTAGCTTGTCCTTCCATTTAGATGTTGGCTGCAGAAAGACAAATGCCGGTCGCGAGTATGCTGGACCTCAGAACGTAACGAAATCTGGTCGGATATGTCAGCGTTGGGATTCGGACTATCCTAACAAGAATAGCTTCAAAGCTATGACGAAAAACCCTGATGGAAGTGTTTATCTGGCTGAAAACAAATGTCGAAATCCGGATTGGAACTACCACCACGGTGTCTGGTGCTACACCACAGACCCAGACATGCAAAGGGAAGCATGCGATGTGCAACTTTGCTGATCTTGAGGTAGGAACCAGTTTCAATAGTAATCAAGCACCGGATAAACACCATCATCATCATCATCATCATCATCATCATCATCATCATCATCATCATCATCATCATCTTCATCATCATCATCATCATCATCATTATTATCATCATCATCATCATCATTCGTCGCCTATACTCCACCAATGGGAGCGTTGCACAATGAGTTGATTAAATTTCTCCAACGTGTCCGATCTTCAGCCATAGTGATGGCCATGTTCAGATCTGTAAGCTTAAGTCTTCATCTATCATTATATAGCCTATGTTACATGTTTAACGACACTGCCATATCGAAGATGATTAGTGTCGCCACGCCATTTAGGTCCCCGTGGACGGACCGTGCTAGCCCGAGATTTTTGAATCTCTGAAATAGCCACCTTCGGCAATCGAACCACGGCCCCATGCTCTCTTTCACAGAGTAGTGAACAGACGCGCGACCATCGACCTTACAGATGTAGCCAAGCGAGCCAGTCTTAATCTATCATCCCGACCCATGTAGTTATAGGTCATCCTCCAGGGCGTTTCCAGGAATGCGGAGCTTGCGCCAGTAGTTCCTGTCTAGAATCCGAGTCTGCTGGCTTTCGAGCAATGTGTCCAAGCAGCCCCAGGCGCCTCCGTCTAATAGTACCACATACCGTTCCTTGTCCAGTTCTAGCGTAGACCTCTTCATTGGAGATGAAGTCGGACCACTTGATGCCGCATAAGGCTCTCAAGCACTTAGTGCCAAATGCGTCTAGGCGTATCTAGCTGATCCCGCCTGCCGAACGACCATGTGTCAGAGCCGTCTAGAAGAATAGGCATCATATACGAGTTGAACAGTCGTATCTGGGTACTGAGGCTGATACGAGTGGACCAGATGTTACTTTTAGGGCTCCAAACGCTCCGCTTGCTATTCCCAGGCGTTTTGAAATCTCCGGGGTGCTGCGACAAG
>OX243818.1:29056443-29307235 GCA_945859605.1 Lumbricus rubellus
TCATTGCTCTATCAGCGACATTCCTAGAAGCCGTATCAGTGTGTTGATTGTATGCCAGGTCGTGAATATATGCCGCGCTATCTACCCTGTTTATAGGTTTGCTCCAATCTTTGGGGGTTTCGTTGGGATTCAGACGCAAATCTAGTCTAGTACCGGGACCAGTAAACTGATGGCCTGGCAAATGTGCCTCACCAGCAAACTTGGCCCAAGGTAATTTAATGTTGCTAGTGGCAGCGTTCAGTGAACTAACTAGATCCCCACCTTGCGCAACAGCGGACGCCTTCACGAATTGAGTTTTTGTTTTCCCGCATACGACGCAAACACCTCTGAGCATCGATCTCCCATTATTAGCCACGGCGTTCTGCACATCTGTCGTCTGGGTCTGTTTTTTACATTTTACGCAATACATTTCGTTTTTAATAATATATATTTTTAAAAATGGAGATTAGAGATATGAGTTGGGGCACAGCGCTCTCGAAAAGATTCAATAATCCGTTGTTACCCAAAAGCATACGTGGTTTGATAGTTGGGAAATCGGCGTGTGGAAAAACGACGCTTCTTCTCAATCTTTTACTCAGGCCGGACTGGTTGGATTATAATAATTTGCAGGTATTCGGTACTTCTCTGTTTCAACCGGAATATCGCATTATTAAAAAAGCCTACGAAGAAAAATTACCGAAAGAAGCGATCGTTCGGTTTTTCGAGCACCGAGATGAAATCGTGGGCCTAAATGCGCCACCAGACCTTGTTATGGAAGAAATGGCAAAAAACTTAGAAGCTAAATCCGATATAATTGCCAAGTTCTTTGAGAGCGCCGACGATGTACCGGACCCGAGAGATTTGAGCGCTGAAAAGAAGAACCTGATGATTTTCGACGATTTACAATTAGAAAAACAAAACAAATGTGAAACGTATTACAATCGGGGGAGGCATAGTAATGTAGATTGTTTTTACCTCGCCCAGAATTATTTCAAATTACCGCGCCAAACAATCAGAGAAAATGCAAACTTTATTTGCCTGTTCAAACAAGACCTGAAAAACTGTAATCATATTTACAACGATCACGTGAGTACAGACATGGCGAAAGATGAATTTAGAAAACTATGCAAAACAGTATGGGAGCAACCTCATGGATTCGTGGTTTTAGACCTGACTAGCGGCAAGTACAATGGTAAATACCGAAGCGGACTCGACGAATTTTATATAATCGAGGATCCGCCCTTGTAAAAATTGTATTGTATAGTAAAAATGGAATCATCGCTTCTCAAACAGATATCAGAAAACACGGAAAAGACGGCCTGTAACACGGAACCAAAAACATCATTTTCCATTTTTCTCAGCGAAAAGAGCACGCGAATCAGAACGAAGTTTAATCCACTACTCGAACTGGAGAAGAATAAGAAATATGAAATGGCCTTAGTTGCCCTCGAGACGTACTATTCTTTCCCAAATATCGACGCGACAAACAACGTCTTCAGGTATTCGCCGAATCGCGACACAGATTGGGTGCGCATTGAAGTTCCAGAGGGTTGCTATGAAATAACGGATATCAACGAATATATACAGAGAGTGATGAAGGGGAATGGCCATTACGACGGGGTAAATGGAGAATATTGTATCTCAATAGCACCAAACACCAATACGCTGAGGTCTGTGGTAAATATAGCAGCTGGCTATATGGTTGACTTTACGTCAGAGAATTCAATCGGAAAGGTTCTAGGGTTTGAAAAATGGATCTATTCGGCTGGATATAATGAATCGGAGGGCTTGGTAAATATAATGAGTGTAAGCAGCCTAAGAGTGACCAGTGACATTATCGGGTCTTCGTACACTAACGGAACATCGGAAAACGTGATATATTCTTTTTTCCCAAACGTAGGCCCGGGTTACAAGATTATCGAAGTGCCACATAATTTGATATATCTCCCGATTTTGCTATCTACAATTTCAACGATGGAAACGAGGCTCACAGACCAACATGGGAACCTACTAAATCTTCGAGGCGAAGAATTGGCGATTCGATTTCACATCAGAGAAGTTTGAAAGTTTTTGTAATTCATTAATAAAATGAATCGTTACACGGGCGTAAAAGTTAATATTTCAGAAGCGCAACAAGACAAAATTAAAAGATCACTTCAAGCGGGGAGCGGCGTGAGTATCAAACTATCGCACGATGATTTGAATGGCGAACACGTTTTGGCTCTCACCCAGGCGCAAATCAATAAAATGGCAGCAGCCTACCAAAAAGGAACTGGCATGATTATTAAAATGAGTAAAACGCAATTGGAGAACAACAAGAAAGTCGAAGGTGGATTCATAGGCGCTATACTTCCGTTTCTAGCGACGGCGGGACGGTTCCTTCTGTCTAATGCACTGCCAAGTTTGGCGATGGGAGCACTAAGTGGTCTCGGCTCCGCGGCAACTACTAAGATTGTAGACAAAATCAGCGGTTCGGGTGTAATGTATGTCAAGAAAGGTGACATAGCGTGCAAAATAAGACCAGCCGGATCTGGTTTGTACTTGTCCCCGTGGCAAAAAGGTAGCTCGATAACGGCATCCGGGCTGTACATGAAAACAGGGTCGGGCTATGCGAGGGGCGACGGACTTTTGTTAGGCCCCAACTCTCCGTTTCAAAACATTCCGATTCTCGGCATGATATTATAAATTATTCTATTAAAAAATGTCGAGACCAATACACAAATTTGGAACTAAACCAACTAGACCGGTAGAGGTTAGAACGCAGCCCGTTTCAGTCTTTTGGAAGATTACGAGCGGTGTTACTCGCACCCCAGTAAGACAACTAGGAGGTCTGCGATGGGAGATTTTTGCGCAAAATGATATCACGATACAACCAAAGGCGGCAAATACGCTAAGGCTTGGACTAGGTGTAGAAATGGCGGGCGGTCTTTGTCTCGTTTCCCTCAGACAGGCTATCAAAGAACGGCGATGCAGCCTACTAGACGGAGTGATTTCAGAAGATGTGGTTGATGATATCATAGTTTCCATTCAAAACAACTCCGATTCGGCAGTAACTATAAATGAAGGAGATTCGCTATGTTACGTAAATTATCAACAGTAAAAAAATATATATTGTCTAAAATAAACGAATGGAATTCGAAGGCATCAAACTCTATCCAAACCTAACAAATATAACACCCTCCGCGCCGGAAGGTGAAATACAAATAGCCGCAGGGTCTGCACAAACGTATCGACTTCAGAAGATTAGCGAAATCAAAAAGGAGATCGAGCAAGAACGCGACAAAAGAGCAACGTTGAGTAAAAAGTACCATAGAAGTGTAAGCGTAATCGGCGTAGTAGACAGCTTCCTCATGGTGGTCACGATGGGGCTCGGAATTTCAGGAATCGGTGTATTGTCCACCATAATTGCGGCCCCCATCGCTATTGCTATGGAAGGGACCGCGCTAGGTGCGGGGCTACTAAGTATAATTGGCAGTCGAATCTGTAAAAAGCTCGCCCTGAAGGCGGAGAAGCATGAAAAGATCAAAACGCTAGCTGATGCGAAGCTCAACACGATCAGCGACCATATTTCAAAAGCACTCGTGGATGATCATATTTCAGATGAGGAATATTCTCTGATTCTAAGCGAGATTGAAAAATTCAATAGCATGAAAGAAGAAATTAAAAGTAAGTCGAAAGTTGCGGCGGCCGCGATGGACGAGGAAACGAAACAATCTCTCATCGACCGAGGAAGAGAAGAAGTCAGGCAGTCCTTTCAAAGCATGTTTGAGAAAAATACCGAATCTAGTAGAAAGACGACTAACGCGAACATGTATGAAATCATGTAGAGTTTTGTAGACCTATGTAGACGTATGTCGCTATGTCTGAAAATACGTCTAACTTGTGTTTTTACACATGCCGAAAAACATGTAGAAAAACACGTCGAAAAACACGTCGTAAAACATTAATTTTTTTATTAAAAATGTCGTTTCTAAAGATAGATGACCCAGCGAAAAGAAATTTCATAGTCGAAGAGTTTCTGAAATCCAAGAAGAATATTCAACAGAACTGTTTATCGGAGAGATTGGGGGATTCGGGGCTGCAACAAGAATTAACCAAGCTGTACAAGCCTATCGTCGATTCGCAATCCGCAATTTCCAAAGAGCAAAATGTCCTACTATCCGCCATCAAAGAAAACTCGATAGCTACATCAAACGCGCTACAAACACTACCCGCTTCGTTGAAGGTTCAATTTCCTCAGTATCCCTCGATAGAAGCGTATAGCGACGATCCGACTGAGGATATTAGAACTTTAGAATTAGGTGATGTAGCCACCAAGTACCTTCATCAATACGCCTCCGATAGAAAAATCGTAGACACGACGTTCGGAATACGATCAAAAAATGGTCAATTCTACATCGGCGATACTCCGATTTTTATTCAAGGTGACGATGTGACGGTTGGAAATAAGACGTATAGCGGAACACCGGGGCTTTGGGAGTTGTTGACGATGAAACAGCCGAACACGTCGATATACGATAATAATGATAGAGACGATTACGCCGAGATTCTACTCGCGACGGATGCTATCGACAGCCAAAAAACCCTAACAAACCCAAAGCATCTTCGAGCGTCAAATATAGAGAAATTATCAAACCGATATGGGAAAAGAGGACTCGTAATGCGGTGGGTAAAGGCGTGGGTGGCGTAATCGTTATTTCCGAAGATCCAAATGTATTAGCGAAACAGCTGGAGCTGAGATTTCAAAGCTTCAAAGCAGGCAATACCGGCGTGAGAAACGAGATCGTGGCGATGTGCGACGCGTTATTGAGGCAGGAAGTGCTGAGTAATGATGCTTACAAAAATATAATGATGGCATTGTAAAATGCAGGTCATTAATAGAAGGAGGTATAGAAAACAATACGTTATCGGAGGATCGGGAATATTCGATACAATTTCGGGATTTTTCAAACGACTAGTTACGTCGAACGCCGCCAAACAATTAGCAACGACCGCTCTCAACGCGGGTAAAGACGTGGCGAAAGAAATTGGGAAAAAGGCCATCGTTGTTGGGAAAACAACCGCAATCGACGCTGGCAAACGATTAGTAGACAAAGCAGTGGCCAAACTGTTTACTCCTGCTCCTACCCCTATGAAAATTACGCCAGAAACTAGACAAATTTTAGAGCGGTTGAGTGGCGTAGGGTCGAGTCCGAATATTCCAAATATCCCGAATATAAATAATCTGATGATGGGGGACGGCCTGAAGAAGAACGGCGCCATATCGATACAAGATTTAGTACGCTCGCTAAACGGCGGCGGAATGAAGGTCGCGTAAAAAATATTATCGCGTAATAGTAAAAATGCAATCATCCGATATTCTGAGATTTACCGAACAACCATTGAGCGATGAAAGCGTCGAACGCTACGAATGGTACGAGTATGAGCCGATATCGGGGGCGAATCTAAACACCTCCGGGGAGATTAGAATAAACATCGAACTTCAAGATATATTTTGCCATCCGGCAGAATCTTACCTGCTGTTCGAGGGTAGATTGACGAAGGCGGACAACACCTTCTACGTCAATGCCGATGAAGCAACCCTTACGAATAATGGGCTCATGCATCTTTTCAGTCAAATTTCGTATTCACTGTCGAATCAGGAAATTGAATCGTTATTTCACCCGGGTCAAGCAACGACGATGCTCGGATTACTCAAGTACCCGAATGATTTTCAACTAGCTCAAGGTTTGAATCAGTTGTGGTACAAGGACAGCGGAGCGACGGCTGCTGTCGCGAATAATCAAGGTTTCGCCGTGAGACAGTCGTATATAATTCAAAAACCAAATGCCAAAGGTACTTTTAGCTTTGTAGTTCCATTGAAGCATATTTTCGGATTTTGCGATGATTACGACAAGGTTGTTTTTGGTGTGAAACATACGCTAACTCTGGTTCGTAAAGCCGATGAGGACGCAATTTTTAGACTCGCCGCCGCGGGCGCAGGGAAAGTTAGGCTGGATAAAATCTCATGGTTCATGCCGCACGTTATTCCCGCGGATATGGAGAAGATGCAATTGTACAAAACTATCGAATCGAAAGCGTCGCTGCCAGTTGCGTACAGAGCCCGTCAATGCGATACCACCTCCGTCGCACAGTCGACTAATTTTAGCTGGAGACTTAGCGTCAAGACATTACCTGAGAAGCCTAGGTACATCATCTTGGGTTTTCAAACCGACAAAAGCGGCGATCAAGAACACAATCCATCAGTTTTCAATCATTGCGATCTGAAGAACATGTTCGTGATGATGAACCAGGACCGATATCCAGTTGTCGACTATAATCTATCATTTCCGAATCAACAATTCTCGCGGGTGTACCGAGCAGCAGCCGCGTTCAGTGAAAAATACTATGGAATGGACGAACTAACCACGCAATGCAATATCACACCCTCGGACTTCAAAGATTTGTTTCCGATTATGGTGTTTGACGTGAGCAAGCAATCCGAGCGTCTGAAGTCATCGGTGGTCGATATCCAGATCAAAGGCACGTTTAATACAGCGCCGCCGGCTAATACGGAAGCGTACGCAATGGTGATTTCAGACAAGTTACTGAGGTTTCAATCGGACGGACAGAAAATGAGTGTGGTATATTGAAGTCCATGATAGAATGGTCGATGAAGTGTAGAAGTGTAGTATTCAAATTCAAAACTTGATTCGGTTTTGAATTCTATGGTCGTAAGTATGCTGCTGAAAAATCGCGAACTAAAATATTTACCGGATTAGGCGAAGTAATAAATATCTCGAGATAATCGGTATTAGTTAATCGAACTAGGCTAGTGCTCGATACATATTTTTTCGATCCAGCCTTACCTCCGCCGCCGACAATCAACGTGTCCACTCCCCCACTTTTGTACAACCCAATACTTTCTGTATATTTAGCACTATTGTCGCGTATTTCCAAACACGTCGTAACCATGTAACAACCGGCTTTCCGAGGAAGGAAACGGTTCGAATTGACTAGACAATTATCCGGATCGAATTTTACAGTTCCAAATGTTACTTGCGTTACTGTGTTAGCGGGGATAGCTTGAGCCGAGAGGGCGTAAACACTAAACGTCGGGCCAAATGCAGCCTCAGCAGTGGAGCTAGGCACTATCGAAGCAATTCGTTCGTCGACGTATTTTTTATTCGTCAAATGATTATCGTTTGACGGAATGCCCGCGTGATTCGTAATCAAATCTATAGCTTGCGCCCAACTTAGCGCTTCATCCATTCCCGCATCCGGATTATTCGTTATTGGCAGGCCTTTGATGCAGTTGCCATTCATATTTAGATTCCCAGTCGCCGGATTTGCTCCATCCAACCTTAGAAAAGTACTGTTTACTTGGGACAGCGTAACGCCCCCTGCAATTATTCTTTGAGTAGATCCTGAATCTGTATGACCAAATTTATCAACAGGCATTTTGAATATAATAATTTTTATTAATTCAGGGTCGTAAGAATGCCGCCGAAAAGTCCCTACACAAAATGTTCGTAGCGATGGATGAAAAAGCGTGTATGCTGAGGTAATCGAACTCGTCTAGAAAAACTATGTTACTACCGAGTGAATGGTTTTGCGAACCTTTCGTACTCCCTCCGCCCGCAATTTGCATGTACGATGCCCCATTTTTATACAGGTGGACGGTGCCATACGCGGTATTACTATTGTTACAAAATTCTATGTACACCGAAACGATATAGTACCCGGCTTTACTGGGGAAGAAAGAAGTCGTTCGATGCCCTGTTCAATACCGTGTCCTGCGGTACCGCATCTTATTACGTCAAAAGTAACTGCAGAGTGAGTTTTAGCGATTATAGCCTGTTGAGTTGAACTGTAAGCGCTAACCGCGGGTCCTACTACTGTCGCCACTTTCGAAGTAAGTTGTTCATCGACGTATTTCTTATTCGTCAAATGATTATTGTCGGTCGGGACGTCGTCGTGATTCTGCAGTAAATCTATTACTTGCCCCCGACTTACAGCCTCATCTATTCTCGCTTCCGGAGTATTCGCTGTATTCGTTGTATTCGTTGTAGGCAGACCTCTAATAGTATGACCACTCATATTTAGATCGCCGGTCGCTGGGTTTGCTCCATCTAGCCTTAGAAAAGTACTATTTACTTGACTTTCAGTAACTCCTCCAGCAATTACTCTTTGCGTAGATCCTGAATCTGTATGGCCAAATTTATCAACAGGCATTTTTTACATATAATAATTTTTAATGCAGGCTGTTTATAACTTCTTGAAAATTCACTCCATCTTTACATGTTTTTTTCAGGACGTGCAGGCATAGATGACCGCAAAACACTTCGTTGTCGGGCTGTACGCGTTCGCTATTGTAGTACACAGGACTCTGTAAATACTTTACCAGTTCCGTAGGAGGGGACAGGCCATAGCTGTCGAAAAATATTTTGTCCTTGCCGTTCTTCAAAAAAGCGACCCAGTGCGAGCCGGTTCCATTAGAATCGTCTAGATTCAATATCCCACATTCATTCCGTCTAGGTTTCTTCGGCAGCTCGTCTCTGAGAAATACTCCCCGGAAATCAGGGATATTGAGCTTCTTAGCAGCATCTAGTAGTTCAAAATTCGTCAACGGATGATTTGCGAGGACTACGCCTTCGACATTTATATTTTTCACAGTTGTATAGCTCATTTTAATATTTCATCTAGATGTTTTACAAACTAACGAGCTTTCGAGCTTCTACGCAGGCGAGATAATATTTTCGCCTACAATTTTTGCATTCATTCGCCTTTCCATCTTTTTGAAATCGATTGTTGACGTATCCCGATATGTTCTGATTTATTTTACACCGACTGCAAACTTTTGTGTCTTTTGTCTCCCTATTTTCCTGTCTTGCGTATTTGTGCGCAAGCTCCTTTACTTTGGCATTTTTACAAAGTTTGCAGCTCGGATAGCTTCCGTTCTTTTGCGTATGATCTTTGTGAAATTCGCCCAAGCTTTTTTCTATTTTGCATTTGGTACACACTTTTACCGCATCCATTTTATATTAGTGTAAATTATTCTTTATTTTGTTTAGTTTTCAGCGTGTAGTGCCCATAGGCTAGGGTATGGATTCCGTCGTCCATTATTACTCTTTTGTCGTCGTCGGCGGACAGAGCTATTTTATTTACTTCTTCGGTGTAAATTTCATGGCGATAGGATCGAATGACGTTCATCGCTCTCGACTGTTGTCTTTTCGTAAACACGCAGTCTTTGTAATCTGCGTGAGTGATTGATTTCTTGACGACGTTCTTTTTCACGCCTTTACATTTCTTGTAGTCTTCACCCGCCATCTTGTAAGAGTACAACTTGGATCGCAGCCCGACAAATTCTTCAATCTGTTTTCCCGCGGCCTCGTCTTTGAACATACCAACCACTTTTTTATTTACACCCGTTTCTATGCCGGATGGGTGATCTCTCGGATAGTCTGAAGTATCGAACATACTTTGGACGTCGCGGGAAATATCTTTGTAGAAGTCTTCCGTTTTAATTTCATACGCCAAAGAATCGGTATCGGTGAATAATAGCTTGGCCCTATCTCCGTACTTGGCCTTGATGTAATTATAATGAAAATCATACATGAGCGTCTTACTGGTGTCTAATATACACATTCCTAGATATATCGGCTTGTTGTAAAACAACTTGGTCTTTTTCATGTGAACGGCGATGAGGTTTTCGTCGAAAATAGTTCGTCTGTCGTAATTAGTTTTCGCGGCTAGCTTGATAGCTTCCTTCTCATCACTCACCAATCGTATGTCAACTCGATTCTCGATAGCTTCCATTGTTTTACCGAAAACGCTATTGTTCATCAGCTTGAAAAAGTCTTTCTCAAAGTCGTTCGTAGCTTTCGTTCTCAGGTTAGTATTCAGATCGATATACTTTTTCAGCCAGGCACTTTCCACGAATTTTATTCCTCGATGTATTTTTACGATTTTCAATCCGAGACGTTCGTACAATTTTAAATTTCCGTAATGAACGACGTACTTCTTTTTATCGTTCAAGTTTGGAATGAGTTTCGCTACATCCGATCCCGCAGGTTTTACACTCTCGGGGGCTAGAGGATAATCATTGTGCAGGTCGTGTAATTCCTTTGGATATTCTAAGTCGACTTCTAACACACATCCCACTCCATCTCGTTCGGTAATGTTTCTCCAATCATTCAATTCGTCGTCGTTCATCCATTCAAACCCATGAGTTGGTAACGGTTTGCTCATCGCCCATCCGTACAAGTTGTTCGCGTCCAGGTATGGAATGAATACTGAATGCTGGGTGGGATTGAAAGCTTCTCCCATGTACTCGTTGTTCGCTTTCGCGTATCGATGCGAAATCGTGCTGACGCCTCCCCGTATTCCCTGCTTGATCATCAGTAACATATCGCAGTCGCTCAACAACTCCAACTCTACGCCAGTCGTCTTCAACGCCGCATCCCAAGCAAGTCCCGGCGAAGTATAATACCACGCAGGATCTAGGTTGTAGTTCTTCATACAGACGTCTCTAAAGTTTTCAAAGACATCCGCTAATAATAGAACATCCGATAAATTGTACAAGTCGTGATATTGGCGTAATGTTTTGCATTCAAATTTGTCCCATACCGTTTTCGCGTGCGCGTAATCTTTTTCACTAATACCCGAATCGTTTAGTTTTGAATAGAAGGCATGTTTCGGCGGCAATTCGGTTTCGTTTAATCTTTCAACACCGTCGACGTAATCATACGGGTAAACGCCTTTTCTGAGTAAAAGATCCAGCTTCTCACCTTCAAAAAATTTCCCTAAATTCTTGCACTGATCTTTCTGAAGATTTTTCGATAACGCGTCGAGACTCTGGGGCATGAATCTAAAACTATCGATGAAACGTAATTCGCGCTTGACTTCTTGCTCTTTCCCATCTTTGTCTACAAATCTATCGACGACGACCTCTCTGCTGAATGAGATATACTTTTCTTCGTTGCAGGGAATGCATTTGATTTTCTCGCCGTGTTCACCTCGTAATTTCTTGATAAATAAATGGCTGTCATAACCGGTCAAATTGTGAAATACGACAGGGAAGAACTTGGGGACTTTGTATTTCAGATTACAAAGGTTGTGAGCGGCACCTCTAAATTTTCCAGTCAAATGACAGTGATCTCGTACTCGATCTTCACGCAACTCTCCCCCACAAATATGGCAGTTGACAGACTCATCAAAACATTTCTGTTCAGTTTTGCCGAATATCATCTTCTTGGGGAATTTGAACTCGTTGTATATTCGTTTTACATTTTCTTCGATAGAGTCTATGAATAACTGAGCAACATCATCGTCCTCGTTTTCAGCTGTAAACCGCACCGGCTCTTGGGAATAAACATCATCGTCGAAGCATTTCAAATGATAACAAAACGAGCTGGGCGTATGTTTTTGATACTTGTTGGTGTAAGACGTGCTAGGAACGGGTTGACATGTACCGATGGGTTTGATGAACGATTCAAAGTCGGCAAAGTACACAAACGGCACACGCATCTTCCGATAATAATGTGTAAAACTTAGCATAGTCCCAGGTTCCGGAAGTTCTATTCGTTGGGCGTCCTGCTGCGAACAGTACTCAGTATGTTTGTGAAGCGATTCGACTTTTCTAAAACCGATTAAACATCTTCTGCAATAGTGCATTGAATTATGGGATTTTTCTGTTCGTAGTGCCAGCAATCTGTTAAAATTCTTGATCCAGCAATAATGCTTTTTCTCTCCATCAGAAATGAGTAATAGTTCTACACACCTATAATTCTCATGTTTTGATATATATAGTGGGAATATATTCACTTCTTTCTCATAACCAAAAACATTAACACTAATATTATTATTTCGCTCAAACTTACTCAGCACATTAGCATCCGCTGCTACTGGGAATTCGATACCAGACCAATTGAGTTCCTCAGACTGTCTAATTAATTCTTTCGTAATTCTTTCTGTATTTTTGTCAACTGGGTTTACAGCTCTCGTTACGCACCACTTGAAGCATTCATCGTCTTCGTTCTTCATATTAATAATAGCCTTTTTATTCGCTAAATAATCTGGAAGTGGAATATAAGAACTACCTTTCAATGGTTTATATGTCACTGTATCGATATCCAACTTCAAAACGGTTTTGAATCTCCAATTACTCCCCCGCATCTGAAAACTTGCCATGCTCTCCTTAATTTTATCCGCTGCGTTGGTATATATTTCCCTCACATCGGTTGCTTCTAAAATAATATCACTCTTTGATTTGAAATTAGGCTCAGCCGTTACTACTTCGCCGGTTTTCATATCTACTTTCTCCATTACGCACATGAGATCGAATTGAACTTTGTCCCCGCGATTTTTCCCTAGCAGCCTAACTACATGCGGTCTTACAGCCTTGAGAAAAGTTGCAACATCGATCCCGTTGTCGCCATCGATCGTGTATCTTTTTGTAAACCCTTTGATAGCCGTCGCAGTCTCTCGAAGTTTGAACCTATGAATGGGCGGTTTTATTTGTGGGGGTAACCGACTAATCTCACTAGTCAACCAATCCGAAAAAACTATTTTATTTTTCCCCGTATTCAAAAATTTCCAAGTAGTAGTCAAGAATGCCGTAAGTTCCGCTTTTGCTAATCTCGAGTATCCTCGCACGCCTCT
Source organism: Lumbricus rubellus (assembly GCA_945859605.1). Taxonomy (NCBI): domain Eukaryota; kingdom Metazoa; phylum Annelida; class Clitellata; order Crassiclitellata; family Lumbricidae; genus Lumbricus; species Lumbricus rubellus. The sequence goes on from OX243818.1 coordinate 29,069,065, forward strand.
CTTTTTTGCAATTTCTCGCAATTCTCGCACAGTGGCGGGAGTATGCGCTGGTGCTTTGTTGACCCGGGCCCGAGCGCCTAGTCGATCTCCATGCGATATGAACGCTATGAGTTCCGCTTTTCGCAAAGTCGAGTATCCTCTTTGTCCTCTCTGTTTAGGAATTTGTCGTAATTCTTTCAGATTATACGATGAGTAGTCCATTTTATATTGAGATCTCTCGTCTTTAGGTCGAGCTGTATATTCCATTTTTCAGTTATTTTATATACGCCAGAGAAAAAAATAATACTATTCGATTGATCCAAAGACGATTATAAACCAACGGTGTAAAATCGTTTGCGATATTGTAATCCCGTATCTACGTCGTAGTCCACTCACACCCTTGCATCACACAGGGATGAGCTGCCATTGCATTGACAATTAACGACGATGATCTCGTTGTCAATCAAACTAACATCACACGGGGGGTGAGTTGCCATTGCGCCGACGACGAACGACGATGGTCTCGCATGGCCCTTGTTGACGATCCGACCGTGGATACTTGCATGGACATTCATCGTCGTAGCATTCGCGGTTGTGGACGTCAATTACAACAATCAACCCCGATCTCCGCAGTCTTGTATATCCAACCAAGCCGATCTGCTTGGCGATTTTTCGTAATTCAGTTTTAGTTTTATTCGGGTAAACCATTTTATATTGGGATATCTTGTCTTTAAGCCGAGTTGGATATTCCATGAATACGAAAAAGTAAGGCTAGTATTGGTCAAACTGCGCGGGCACTCAATTTTTTAGGCCGGTATTGGTCAAATGGACGAAACTGAAGGCTATATAGGTCAATTGGGTCAAAGGTGAAGGCTATATAGGTCAAATGAGTCAGCCGCCTTATAGGGCCTCTACTGATACATAAAGACTCCTCTCTGGTAAGTCATTTTTTGGTGAAACTTTAATAAATTAAATGATTGGAATAAATTAGTTGAGTGAGTAAAGGGCTTAACTCCAGCCATGATGCGTATTGCACGTTTTTGGAGAAGTAAGCTTACTAATTTTTATTGAGCTTGGGTTAATAATTATGTGGATGCCCAAACTAAATTACAATACGAGAGATAAGGATACATTAATGAATAGTACAATTTAACTCGACTATATTGGAATGGAGCATATGGGAGGTTCGACGACGGATACCAACATTTTTGAAATTTTTGCAGAGATATATTTAATATGATCATTCCATGTGAGGTGTTGATCAATGTACACACCAAGAAAGTTAGTGAAGCTATGGAATTAATAGACAGTTGCAATGAATCACTCTGGGGCGCGTGTTGTTATTTAATTTAGTTCGAATAATATTACTTCGAAAGAGCTTAAAGTTAGTTTTATCTATGTTTAAGGAGAGCCTATATGCAGAGAACCATGTACTCGGCTATGCAATTAATAAACAGTTGCAATGAATCACTCTAAGGGACGTCTTTTTTATTAGCTCGAATTACTTCGAAAGAGCATAAGATTAGTTTTATCTATGTTTAAGGAGAGCCTATTTGCAGATAACCACTCGGCTATGAAGACAAGCTCATTATTTACATGTACTGTCTGTATGAGACTCTGGTAGAATTTATGAGAGTAGAAGACATTTTTTGTATCGTCAGCAAACAAGATGAATGAAAGTGCAGGAGATATATTAGGCAAGTCATTAATATATAAAAGAAAAAGCAATGGTCCGAGATTAGAACCTTGGGGTACTCCATATCTAACAACTCTAAAGTCAGAGAGAGCTCCAGTGCAGGAAACACACCGAAAACGTCTATCGAGATAACTGGCAAACCAAGCTAATTGGATGCCTCTGATCCCGCTAAAGAGATTAATAGGACGCTATTAACACTAGAACAGTGGTTCTTAAAGTGGTGGTCCGCGGACCGGCACCGGTCCGCGGAATCCTGATCGCCGGTCCGTGAAGAAGTCTGAGAGTGAAAAATAAATTATAATCATTAATTTATATATTTAAAATTGTAAAATTATTCGATTTGTTGTTAAAAAGTTATTCAAAATTCTGTCTCAAACTTTTAAAACACATCATCTGATAATATGTGGCAAAAACTGGCGGTTATCCTGACGTGGTCCATCTTTGGCAACCTTTCCCTGCAGTTGTACAAAGTGACGCTTAAGTGACTTAGGCCTACGCATCGATCTCAAATCTAATGGAAAACCCTTCCAGATGGTGTTAGATGGATGACGATGTTTATAATAAATTAATCGCTCCACACTGATCGGCTCCCATCATGCAAATTAGGGAAGTCTATCATATAATAATATTATATCATGGGATCGTGTGCATCTGGATCATTACAGCGATCTCATCAACATAAGTTATTACAACGACTTCGTATAGCAAGACTTTTGATATAGTTAATGTGTTCTCTGTGCGCATATCGCAGGCTGTGATTGAGCCTAAAAGTCTCTTTCATGCAGATTAGTCTTTTATTTGGCCTGTTATGACGTTGATCTGATCACGGATTCACAGCGTGATCTTTTTATCTGCGTATTCCTCATTTTTATTGATGGCTTGTTTGTGATTAGGTTTAACCTATGGTCACATTTTATATACTTCTACATATAATTTTGACAGATGTTTCTCCATATTTAGGGCTGCAGGGATCGTTAATAACCGTAGGGCTTCCTGCCATCATAAAAATGCAAAATAATTCATGCAGACTATTACCTCTAAACACGCACCTCACACAAATAAGCCTATAAATACTGTACACACTCATTCATGACAGCAGATTACAGAAGTCAGGTCTTTGAAAAACGGCATCAAGTTCTATAATTAGTTGACAGAAGGTATTGAAGGTAGCTATCTTTTGCTTTTCAACTACGCGTTTCGTTCAGAAGTTTCTACAGGCAATAGCAGGCTACATACAGGCTCTCATCGTTTCGCTGTTCGTTGCCAGTTTGAAAATGAAAGCAGTTTTCTTCTTATGCTTGACTGCGTTGGGTGAGTATAGGTCTATTATGCGGTGATAATTACATTAATTTATTTGAACGACAGCTGCTCTTGTTATAATTATTTCTACCGAAGTGAATTGCTTTTCAGTTGAAATTACATTAAGCGCTAAAGTTCAGGAATTGAAAAATGTAGACATGGGCGAGAGACTTAGGCTAGGGAATAACAGGGGTTGGTCCTCCCAAAGCTTGTGTGGTTGGACGAAGGTGCTAATATTCTCCCAGTATTTAAGAAATAAAATTATTCATGTAAATTTCTACAGTGCCATAGGCCTACACTGTTTATACATTTAGGCTGTAAGCAATTTTGGTGTGATGGTGTCCTACCATTACATGTGCTAATAAAAGAAATTCTTAAACAATAGTAGTGTATACGAATTGAAATCTTAAGCCATGTCTCTGAGAACTGAAATCATGAGTAATTTTTATTAAGATGACAGCTGTAAGATCGAGCTACGGTTTCCAAAAATTGTAAGTAGGCCTAATTGGGAGGCGCATGAGCGGAGTTTATCAGGAGCTAGGGGCTAAAACCCCCAAAGAAGGCCCAGATTCAGTTTTTTACCATGCAAATGGTATCTTTTTCCCGGGTCCCCCCCCCCCAAGAAGGCCCAGATTCAAAATTATATTGGGGAAAATGGCTCTTTTCACGAACGAAACGAATGACCAAAAGAGGTCATGAACTTTTTTGGCCAAGAAAATAGTAGGCCTATATGGTTTTTATGAGATTTCGACCCGATGAATAAAAAAGGTCATCAAAGTTTTTAGGCCGAGAACAAAATTTTCGGCGCCGCTCGATCTGGACTAAATCTCCGCCCCAACCAAAACCCAAATTTTTTCCCTACCCCTCCTAAGAACGAAAACCAAACTCCGCCCATGGGGAGGCGACACTCTAAAGTCTCAAACCATGGCTATCAGGATCGAAAAATGACCAAACTGCATTAGGTCCTATCAGTCGGCCACATCGTAATCTTGCCCTGCATTCACGTGGATTCTAGAAAGAAAGCTCATACTATAATCTCGAAAAAGCACAAAACATGATGATGATTCACATGAATCCATTGCAAACGAATTCGATGCAAAGGAGCTAAGTAAACCGATATTGAAGTTTCTATTAAACCTATAGGTTGCAAATGTTTGATGATCATGCGTCTTTCTCTGTTTCAGGACTCATCTTGGTTCAAACACAGAAGCCAAAACCACACTTCGCTCCGTTTACTAAGAGTAAAATAATTACCTGGCTTTTTGCAAAAAATCAATTAAAACAATTATCTATATGCATGTATGTTTTGTATGTATTTATGCGTGTTAGTATGCAGTGCCGGCGCTAGGGTATCGGGGGCCCCCCAAATAAAACTTGAGGCCCCCATACCTTGAGCTGTCATTCATCTCAGCAAAATTTCTCATAATGAACTTATAAGTGCTGAAAGACATAGTGTAAGACTTCAATAAAATAATGTCCCCTCCCAATTGTTAATTTTTTTGGGAATTTCCACGCTGTAATTGTAGAATTTTAAGCTGTCATCTTTACAAAATTGCTCATTTTTTAATGCTGTTAGTCGTGATTTAGGACTTCAGAGTGTCCCCTCTCCATTGTTTAAATTTGTCCTATTTGCCAACTTTAATGGTAGCATTTATAGGCTGTCATCTTAAAAATTGATTATTATTGATGGACAGTGGATGATACTTATGAAATATTTCTGAAATATTGGGTATACAAGGACTCCGTCCCAACCACAATTTGTGGGGCCATGCCCCTGTCCACACCCCCCCCCCCCCAAGTCTCTCCTTTGGTTGCGTAATATATTTATTATTTGTATGCTTTGCGTTAAAACATCATTCGGTGCATGGTTTCAGGAATGAACCGTCTTGATAGGTATAATTACCAGCTACATTTGATGCCCCTTGCAAACTTGAGATCAGACACGTACCATGGACATCTGGAACCCTAGCCTACACATGGTTTAATGTTTGGGCCTCACGCAGGTTTTATTTTGGAGCCTCATCCAATTAGCAATTACAAGAAGTTACAATTTATAAAATGATGTGTTTGAGAAAGTGGACGAAACTGCCTGAGTGAGTTTAAATGGCTTTACTTACGTCCAAATCAGTATATATGGCGGTATGACGTTTGAATTAGGTTTAATATGGCAGTGCCATATGGTTAGTGGCGGCATGCACCAGGCCGGATCTGGAGCCTCAAATAAATGCGCCGGTTTAAGAAATATACAGTCACAAATAGGCATAATGATCAGCTAAATTTTGAGGCCCCCTGGGGCCCCTTCAAACTCGGCCCCCCCCAAATGGGGGGTATGGGGGCGTTAGCGCCTGCACTGTTAGTATGTATGTATGTATGTATGTATGTATGTATGTATGTATGTATGTATGTATGTATGTATGTATGTATGTATGTATGTATGTATGTATGTATGTATGTATGTATGTATGTATGTATGTATGTATGTATGTATGTATGTATGTATGTATGTATGTATGTATGTATGTATGTATGTATGTATGTATGTATGTATGTATGTATGTATGTATGACATTGCATATATGTATGTATGACATTGCATATATGTATGTATGTATGACATTGCATATATGTATGTATGTAATTATGTATGTATGTATGTATGTATGTATGTTTGTATGTATGTATGTATGTATGTATGTATGTATGTATGTATGTATGTATGTATGTATGTATGTATGTATGTACTACGCACGGACCCTGTAGACGATCGGCTGCATGCCTACCTTTCTCAATTTTGACTTTGGTCTAGACTCTAGAACTGTATCTTTCCCATAATGTCCTCATTTGTTCACGCTTCTACTAGGTATACTCTTCTATCAAAAACTTGGAATTTTGGTTCAATAGATAATAAAAAATAAAATGTAGGCCTACTATTTCAATAACTGAAATAACTAAATAATAGATATCACTTAAATAACTAAAGTAATGAATTTAACATTTCCCAAAAGGCTTAGGGCCAATAATCGTCATCGGACAGTTTCACCAGCAGGATTATAAGTTTTTTGTCTATAATTGTCCAACTATTTGTTGCAGACTGTAAACTGACACAGCTTGGACGTGAGTACGCCGGATCTCTGAGCGTAACAAAATCTGGTCTGAAATGTCAGAGTTGGAATTCCGACTCACCTCTCCTCAGACACACCAAAAATATGACATCCTTTCCCGAAGGAAGTGCTTCTGGCGCTGGAAACAAATGCCGAAATCCGAATGACCACCCCGGGGGAGTTTGGTGCCACACTGATATCAACAGAAACTGGGAACTATGCGATGTGAAATTTTGCGGTAAGTAAACCCGATCAATCCTCAATAAATCGCTGGAGATCAATCGTTCATTCAACCGTTCAACGTAAAAAATCAACAAACCGGCTGATAACACAATGCAGAAGACAGAAATGTAACATTCGGTCTATCAGTAATGAGTCTGTCAAGCGTTCACGAGATCAACCGGTGCGGAGGTTTGGGATCTTAGATGCTAAAGCTGCACGAATTTTATTGCTGCAGATAATTATAAATATTGACTGAACAAATAATTTGATATGTTGGAACTAAATTTATGATCATGATTAGGTCATTTGGATTTCATTTTTCTTCTAACGTGGCTTGTCCATCCATTTAGATGTTGGCTGCAAACTGACAAAGGCCGGTCGCGATTATGCCGGACCTCAGAACGTAACGAAATCTGGTCGGATATGTCAGCGTTGGGATTCGGACTATCCTAACAAGAATAGCTTCAAAGCTATGATGAAAAACCCTGTTGGCAGTGCTTATCTGGCCGAAAACAAATGTCGAAATCCGGATGAGAATTACCACGACGGAGTCTGGTGCTACACCACAGACCCTGTCATGCAAAGGGAAGCATGTGATGTTGAACTTTGCAGGTCTTGAGGTAGGAACCAGTTAAATAGTAATCAAGCACTGGATAAACATCATCATCATCATCATCATCATCGTCATCATCATCATCATCATCATCATCATCATTCGTCGCCTACTCCACCATTGGGAGCGTTGCACAATGAGTTGATTAAATTTCTCCAACGTGTCCGATCCTCAGCCATATAGTGAAATATTAGTGATGGCCATGTTCACTGTTTGTTCAGGTCTGTAAGTCTACCATCACACTTTTCGAATAGCCTACTTCACTGTCGAAATGGAAAATCCTTAATTAAAACTTTAAAAGCCACGCAATCGGCCATTTCCTCGTACGCCAACAACAGCAACAACAACAACCACTAGACACGTCACTGGTTATGAATATTCATAATCAGGAACCGGCCAATGAGTAAGCGTTATGGCTGGCAATGCTACGAAACCGGGTAGGGAATGCCAATATGCCGCCGGTATCCCTGATAAGCTGGTCCTTCTTTCCCGTGGCCTCTACGTAGAAACTCTACTCGAATCCCTCCCTCTCCCTCTCCCTCTCCCTCTCCCTCTCCCTCTCCCTCTCCCTCTCCCTCTCCCTCTCCCTCTCCCTCTCCCTCTCCCTCTCCCTCTCCCTCTCCCTCTCCCTCTCCCTCTCCCTCTCCCTCTCCCTCTCCCTCTCCCTCTCCCTCTCCCTCTCCCTCTCCCTCTCCCTCTCCCTCTCCCTCTCCCTCTCCCTCTCCCTCTCCCTATCTCCTCTCCCTCTCCCTCTCCCTCTCCCTCTCCCTCTCCCTCTCCCTCTCCCTCTCCGTCTCCGTCTCCCTCTCCCTCTCCCTCTCTCTCTCCCTCTCCCTCTCCCTCTGTCTGTCTGTCTGTCTTTCTTTCTTTATCTCTTCATTTCGTAATATTATCAGAGATCATTATCAATATTATCAGTGACCATTGGTGTATCAGGATTTTAAATCCATCGACTCTAGGATTATGTCCTGGTTTGTCTCTTATGAGTCCTAATTCTACTTAAAGACTCTGCAGTGTCCTTAAATATAATTATTTTATTGAGTGTCTGCTTATTTGATATCTAAGAGACTTAATTGTTGAATAGGGGCCTGTAAAGTCTGAAGTGAGCTTAGAGGCTAAGCTTATAACTAGGCCTCGTCGTCGTCGGTGCCTTATTCGATACTCCGAACATTGGCGGCATCATGCATGGACAATTCTTCTCCAGAGATCTTTCTGCTGTGCTGCTATAACTAGGCCTAGCCAATGCAAAATTATGGGTCTAATGAGGCGAGTGGGTTTTTTTCATTTTAGATTGTCCATAAGCCTGGCTGATGTTCGACACCACTCCACAAGACATTTTGCTTTAAGATAAATCTTGTTGTTGGTCACGACGTCTGATCTTGCCATGACATTTAAATTGAGCAATAAAAATAATGGTCTTCATCAAATGTGGTTTTGTTAACTCTAGCATAGGCCTAGAATCCCTAGATGCATTACAAATTGTTTAACTCCATTAGTTGGCCTAACTTTAGAATGTGGTTGCGGACAATAGAAAGTCACGGGACTAAGTAAAACTCAAGGCAGCATTTCGTGAAAGTGGGCGAGGATAATAGTAAATTGACGGCATGAAATCACGTTTTGTTTTGCTAAGATCCGACCAAATAATGACGCAAATAAGAAAGAAACGGTGCACATAGTTCGCTATGTTTGCCCTATGATAGGCCAAGGCCTATGTTGTATTGTGTCTATACATTTTCATAGCGCCTCTCGTAGATTGACCATAGGCCTAGGTTAGAGCAAACATCTGGCATCAAATCATGTTTGCATTAGCTAAGGTCTAACCAATGTAGGCCTAATGGTATCAATTACATCGATTAAATCAGCGACTTTGCTATAATATTATTGCTCTGTACAATGTGGCTGAGGATGACACCCCAATAGGACCTTACTACGGACAGAGGGAGGAGGTCATTTCATATCGTCTAGAAGGGCCTACAATGGCAAAGGCACGGTGTTGGGCCATGGAGAACCAGAAGATCAAGACGATCAGCAGACCGAAGATAATGCGGAGAGGGGTTTGTGCATCAAGTCACAAAAGTACCACAAGGGGACCCCAGGTTTCAAGACAATTTCCACAATCAAACCTAAATACAGCCTCCTCAGAATCTGACGCCATCTACGGAGTGCCCAGAACCAGGTTTGGTATCTCTTTATGATTTGGATGAATTTTCCAACTTACCTACTTGAGCTTTCCTAGCCTGCCTAGACAAGTTCTTGGACTAGTCAATCCCCGCACTCAGAGATTTCGACGCCTTGTGGCATGGAAATTGAATGGAATAGAATTAATTCTAGTTGAACAATTGCAAACTGCATTTTGCTCTACACAAACGTTTTGAAAGATGTAGGCCTACTACCGGTAATTCTTGCGTCAGAACTCAGTACGTTGTATAATAAGTTGAGATGGTGCTGGTTTAGACCTCCCCTGTGTAGGGACCTTGGGCAAATCCTTCACTCATAAATTGGGTTCCATGATTATGATCACCACCATCACGACACTGTCCCCTATTCTTGACCTTTCGGATTTTGACCTGGCACCGAAATAGAGCAGTTTGGCCATTGCGGACTTGTTTCGATATATTGTGCCAACGAATAAACTGGTCTTTTGCTGAAATCTTTTTGAAAATTTATATTACACTAGCTGTACCCGGCCACGCGTTGCTGTGGCTGAAAGTGTGTCCAACCACCCTCCCCTCCCCTCCCCTCCCCTCCCCTTCCCTTCCCCTCCCCTCCCCTCCCCTCCCCTCCCCTCCCCTCCCCTTGAGGAGGACCTTGGGATTCGTCCATTGCCGGGTCAGGGCCAAGAAAAGGAGATGAGCGCCTCACCAACTGGCCTTTGGCCCTGGGATGTCTTTACTTTACTTACTAGTTTAGTTGGCCATGCGTCTGGTCTAGTTAGCCATTTGGTTTAGTGCATGTGCTTGGTTTTTTGGTGTAGTTTGACACATGTCTGGATTAGTTAGGCTCCACATAGCCTATCTGGGTGAGTTAGCCACATGTCCGTTTTGGCTAGCCATAATATTATATCTGATTTATTAATTTTTATTCACATGTCAAAATCTTTGGTCGACCGCATCGTGCATGATCGCCTAACTCGCCTTGCGTGCTTCTTTCAACCCATTTTGCTACCCAACCTTTCAATCGTCCTAATTTACCGCCTATAATGGAATATGAATATTCTTCTTCAGCAATAATAGCAGCTTTCGAGCGAAATTAAACGTATGCTATTTTCCCCATTTCCGAGTTTGTTTACGAAAAACGATCGCGATCTGCATAAAATTCGCTAACAATAGCTCTTCAGCATAAATTGATGACGTCATTTCCTCGTTGCAAAAAAACTAACACTTTTTACACTTTTTGGTTTCGGGACATAAAGCTCTTTCAAATGACGTAGGCTAAGCATTATTAATGTTTGTTGCAAAGATTTTCTGCTTTCTGCAAGCAAAATCGTTCACGAACTTATTGGACACCCTATATTATGATCAAAACTTAGCAGTCTTATATTATTTGAATCAGGGTGAGATTTTCTCTATAGGTGGATCTTAAATTCTGGCTTCGTTGGTCAAAGTTGCTGGAACTTTAGTTTTCAATTGAAAAGTCGAGGATGATTGAAGACCGTGGAAACTGTTTGACCTTTAGGATGTCCGCTCCGAACGACCTTCATCACAGTCTGCGTCGACGGGGAGAAAGCCTGTGACCGCGTCTTCCAATCCAAATGCCACTCCTTCACTTGTCCTCAGTCTTCCTCCTGTACGTCGTCTGCATCCTCGTTCGTCTGGCGTCTGGTCAGCCTGGCCGGACCGCGATGACGACGAAGATCTCGTTCGCCAGGACGCCCTTGAAGTACGACGCTGCTGTGGGGAAGGTGTCCGTGGCACCGGAAATCGACGTCGATGACCTTGAGAAGATCATCGATGTGCACAACCTGTTGAGACGTCGACAAGGAGCAGCGGACATGCAACTACTGGTCGGTTGGTTGGTTGGTCCAACCAGTTGTAAGTTCTGCTGCTTAAGATGATGGTGACGACAGAGGGATGGATTGGTGGATGTATGCGTGGATGCATGGGTGGATGAGTGGATGGATGGGTGGATAGATGGATGGATGGATGGATGGGTGAATGGATGGGTGGATGGGTGGGTGTTTGGGTGGACGGGTGGATGAAAGGGTGGATGGATGGGTGGGTGGATGGATGGATGATGGATGGATGATGGATTGATGATGGATTGATGGGTAGATAGATGGGTCACGGTTGGATGGATGAGTGGATGGGTGAATGGGTGGATGGATGGTTGGATGGAAGGGAAGAAGAAAGCAGAAATAGATTTAGATTGCTTCAGCAGATATGGAAATAGGAAAGAGAATTAATAAGTGATTATAATCGCTATACCTGATTCAAACAGAAATGTTCTTAACTTTTTAATGACAGACAGAGACGTAAACAAGTTTAACAGGAGTCGTATTTACATTAAGAAACCTCCATGAAAAATACCAATGTATGTTCTTAATTTCCTGCTTTGCATTTTCAGCCTCTTGCTGCAAAAACGTTAACTGTGACCTTTGAGTTTTGCCCCTTTCTGCAAAAATTTCTGCGGGCGCCCATGTCATCATCCCTTGCACAATCCAATTTCCTCAGCGGATAACATATATATATATATATATATATATATATATATTGGAACATCTGCATTGGTCAGCCAGACAGCCACAATGCAACGCAGTGCGTTCACGGTCCTTGGCCCCTCCACCTGGAATGGACTCTTCCACCTGGAATAGTCCATTCCAGGTGAAATTCCTGCGGCACTTCGCCCAGTGCTCATGGATCACTTCCACCATATTCTTCTCTAGCTTTAGCCGAAGTTGCTTCGGGAGCGCTTTTGAGTTGATCGTATATTGAATGTGGCTGCATATAAATGCTCCTAATAAAACAATGTACAGCATGTCCTTCGTTTTTCTGCACACCTGTGTTTGGCCGATGGTCCGCTTTTTTTGCATTGCTACTCTAAGTTTAGCTTTGTTTTTCTTATTTCTGTCTTTGAGAGGTGGCATAGTTTCCTGGCGACCTTGGCCGAGGAATGGGTCGACCTTTGCGTCTGGGATCACGGTCAGCTGTCTCAGGATCCGAACGTTCGCTCCTTCCTGTCCGTCGGGCAGAGTTTGCTGGCGTCGCAGTCGGGCAGGGTCGACGTCGGGGATGTGATTCGTGAGTGGTACGGCCAGGAGACCAACTACGACTTTCAGACTTCCCAATGCAGACAAGGGGATCTCTGCGACCTCTACACTCAGGTCAGATACATACTGAGATACAGGTTTATTAAAAAAATTATAGACAAGTTTAAAGCTGTCCCAGGGAAACCCATGGGGTTAGAGGGGCACTTGCTTGTGGAATTTTTTAGCACTATTTTAACTACTTCCATTTGCCATTTAATGTCAACAAAATGTCTTTGCGCAAACGCACCGTTGATACTAATAATACACAAAGTTTAACAGAGTAATTTACAATTAGAATAATTTTTTATGAATATCCGTGTTCTTGATTCGTTTCTTGCTTTGAATTTTTCAGCCACTTGTTACGAATGCAAATGCGGTCATTGTTCTTCCCCCCCTCCCCTCCTCCAGCAGCAATATCTACGTGCGCCCGTGAAAAAACACTGAAGCCTTTGGCGGGTGTTGAAACTAATAGAATAGCTGGTGGCATACGGCGTTGTCAAAGGCTGCATTGAGTCACAGGACGTTCCATTGTCAATCGAGGAGAAGATGTTATCCAGTGAAGAGACAAGTGCAGTCTCAATGGAATAGCCTTCGCGACAACCCGACAGTTGATAAGGACTGAAGTTGAAAAACGATGTGGTTTTCTTTTTACAAACCAGTAAATAAGAGACGTTCAGGATCTTGGAAATGTCGAAGGCATGGGCGGAGTTTATCAGGGCTTAAGGGGCTAAGCCCCTCCCCAAGAATGACTAAAAAAGATCATCAACTTTTTGGCCGAGAAAATATTGTCGGCTCCGCTCGTTCTCCACCAAGTCTCCGCCCCCAAGAAAGCCCAATTTCTTTTTAGCACCCCCCCCCTACACCCACGAGCGGAAGCCAAACTCCGTCCACGGTCATAGGGGTGGGATAATAGGTATGAAGTTAGAATAGAAGGCTGCTAGATTCGAGGATAGGTTTTGTAAGCAGAGCCTATAGCAGCTATGAAGCGTGATTGGAAAAGAGGAAGGAGCTTATGGATAGATGGATGCAGGAAAATAAAGGGCAAGAGAAGAAGGTTGAGGATGGAGATGATGGAAAGACGGAGATGGAGGGAAGGGTCTGTCTAGATGGAAGCAGAGAATAGGAAGGAATTAAAAGAGACAGGAAGGCAGGCAGGCAGGCAGACAGGCAGAGTGGAGGACACGACACTAGAAGGACTTGAATTCACTTCTAATTCACTATGGTGAAGTAAGTGACTGTCGTATTTTAAGGCAGGATTTGCGAATGGGCAAAGGAGATTGTAACGTAAACATTTTGTAGGCTTAGGCTACGTGTCTTTTTAGATTCGTCCGAGACTTAATAAAACCAGGCACAAATTTTGCATTGCTCTTGATGAAAGACGATTTAAGACTGCAGGGCTTTTTAACGTGCAGTTCTACACACAAAATGTGCAGTTGTAGAAGCACTTCTGTAAGTTAAAACTGGTTTTTTTAAAAAGAGGTAATTGTCCTCCGATTGGAAGTAATTTATCCCGGAGGATGGGAAAGAAAAGGAGTTGTGCAGTTCTGAAATTCCTTAAAACAGCCCTGTAACACTGCAGAACTTGTCCATAACATTGATTGTTGTAGGCTATTTGTTTACATTTCTGCTCATTTGCCATATTTCGGCAAAATACAGCAAAAAGTTGTTACTCTCCGGCGGCGTTTTGTGCACTATAGGCCTACCTACACTTCTATGCTCTAGAGTGCTAATGCATTATATTTAGAATGTGATATCATAGACTAATAAACTAGAAGTGAGATTAACTTATATTAAAATTTAAAACTGCAAACATAGGCGTAACTTTCTATTGTGACGGTGGTGTCCGGTCACCACCACTTTTAAAAGTGGTCGTGACAGTCACCACCACTTTTTGGTCCGACAAATAAATATTTTAGACATGAAAACTTTTGGCTGTTTAACATAATTATTATTAGGACAATGCCATTGCGATGTTAGTAACGAGTATAGCCTATAATTTTCTCTATCCGTGACTAACATCGCAATGGCATATATAGGCCCATAGGCCTGTAGTCCCAATAACGTCAGACAGCCAAAATAATGCTTTCATGTTTTAAAAATATTTATTTGCCAAACCAAAAAGTGGTGGTGACTATCACCACCACTTTTAAAAAGTATAATAGGTTATTCGTGACTAACACCGTAATGGTATACCAATATTGATAGCTCTAGATCTTTGCAGCGTCCTCACTGTCCACAATACAGAGTATACCTGATTCATGGCCGTAAATCTTATAAAAATTACAAGAAGGGAAAGTAAGGATTCCATGTCCACTTTAAGCTTGGGGAGGGAACGTGAAGCAATTCTCTACCACACATCGTTATGGCTCCGAGGCAGTGGCATGGTCACACCTTTTTGAATCATTAGTAGGCTAGGCATACTATCAATAGCATTGGTGGAATCTCCGTATACCCGAAGCGCCCAAAGTTGGCTTAGAGTACTATAGGCCTAATAGGGGAGGGTCAGCAAGCTAGTCGACTGTCTCTTGGATTATATAATTTTTCGATTGAATGGATAAGCGTCACAATTATAGGCCCTATATATTATATAGGCATACTCTTTGGGCAGATTTCAACTGTCTGAAGACCACATTATAGTTAAAGTTGGCAGCTGACAGCAAACTTTTTGCACAGTCGGAGCATGTGCGGTTCGTGGAGGAATGTGACGTCATCATCATCATCAACATCCTTAGGCTCAATGCCCGTAGGAGTCCGACGCCACTCTCTGTCTGAGTCTGTCTCGCATCATGCTTCCCAGCTTCAACCGGTTCGGTCAGCAGGTCTGCTCCATACCATTAACATCTTGGAGCCGCTAGACCACCTTGTCCGATTGAAGAGAATATTGGGAGAGAGGCACGAAGGACAACCTGGGACAATGCCCGTATGTGTCCCACGTACGCTCTCTCCCCCGACTCTCTCCACTGGTCTGTCCTGACCGGCCTGTGCATGTCTGCTCCACATCATGACATCTTGAATCATCTGGGTCGCTCGGTCACTTGTGTCGTGGTTTTTGCGGATTTCAATCGTCTTGGTCTTTTTCTGCCAGTGTATCGCACCCATCTGGCAAACCTTCCTCCTTTGTCCGGGCTTAGGACCGGCACAGGGACGTTGTTGGTTCCCTGTGGCGGAGGATGGATGCCGTTTAACGTCATGCCCAGGACTATAATAATATGTGACGTACAATATAATTAATATAATTAGGACTAGCCTATATAATCCTATTAAGACAGGCTGGCAAGATAAGAGAGCGGACAACTAATTATTAAGCAGCTGTGACATTTAAAATATAGATCTATTCATACAGCTATATAATTATAATTATAATGGGGAAATCTGATGGGGGGGGGGAATTGTGAAAGAGCTGTGTTTCAAACGTTGACTTAATGATCCGTGAGTGGATAGATCGTGGGGCGAACCAGCGAGAGAGACGAAGGGTAAACGAGTGAGAATGGAGAAGGAAGGGAGGAAGAGTTCTCACTAGAGTTTATACTAAATTCGTACCCGGGTAGGGGTAAGGAAGCCGAGGGAAAAGGCAAGAGAGTTGTCAGCAAAGGAATAGTCACCACCACTTTTTAGAGGAAAGTTACGCCCATGACTGCAAATCTAACTTTTTATCCAGATATTGGAAGTTAAGTCACCAGAATAGACCCACACGTATTTTCTTAAATTCTGGACATGTGACACGCGCAGGCTTCCGCGATCAAATGAGAGCTTTGAGAAACTCCCGTCACTATAAAAAAAGGTTGAAACCATTGACGTAGGTGTTGGGTGATCGGTTGAGGCAGCGACAAGGCCGTAGACAGGGGGTGTTTTGGGTGTTTGAACACCCCCCGAAATGGAAAATGCAGAAAAAATCTATTGCATTTTCTAGTTCATGATGCAAAAAACATGAAAAAGCCATGAAAACACCCCCCCCAAATGAAATAATAGATTAAATTTCGATCAGAAAAATTGAAGTTGACGACTAAAAAAAGGTCATCAGAAATTTTGACGGCGAAATGGAAAATATTTCAAAGATTTCGACCGGATGACTAAAAAAAAGGTCATCAGAAAATTTGGCCGATAAAAATGGAAATTTTTCAGGAAATTCAGCTTCCCCAAAACTATCCTGGCTGCCACTGAAAACACCCCCCGAAATAAAATCCTGGCTACGGCCTTGGGCAGCGATGAGGAGCGGAAGGGATTTGGGAAGAAGGACCAGACAGGCAATCAAAGGGTGGAAAGAAGTGGAGTGGGAGAGAAACTGTATAGGAACGAGATGCAGAAAGGCAGAAATACGGAGAGACACAGAGAGACAGAGAAACGGAGAGACTGCAGACTAAGACAGAAAGACGACCAGAGTTACGTTTAAACATACATGTACATAATGACATACATGTAGCCTAAGCTTGCTGACAAATACACAGACTGAGACGGACAAATAGACACAAACAGACTGACTGACAGACCGACGGTAAGATAAGCAGATAAACACAGACAGAGGGACTGACATGCTGACACATTATACAGGCTGAATGATAGACCGAGAAACAGGCACACAGACAGTGAATTATTCCTGTACTTTAGAGTTCTCTTTGCATACCGGTATAACACAATCCTATAACCATTGGGTTTAAATAATCTCTTCTTATATATTTCTGTAGATATTTCCAATCTATAGGCCCAGGGTTTATGCAATTTGCACTATCTAATTAGTTCTCACTTTGATTATTACATGTTTAATTTGTGATACTTGTAATGCTTGATGTAACTTGATACTTACGGACCAATAAACAAATTGATTGATTGATTGATTGATTGATTTTTTCATTGTCTCTGATTTGACGAATTGCGAATGGAACAGCGATCAGCATCGATCTGTGCAATCGATCATTCTAATAAGAATCTATCCATCCATTGTCTTCATTCAATCTGTTTTTACAGGTCGTCTGGTCTTCGAGCCGTGAAGTCGGCTGCGCCACCAGAAAGTGCGCTGAGCTGAGCGGTCTCAATTGGCGAAACGCCAGCTTTGTCGTCTGCAACTATGCACCGAGGTTAGACATAAGGCCTAATAATGTTATGTCTCTAACTATTATTATGTCTCTAACTATTAGTCCTTAAATAATAACCTTAATTGGTATGTCTCTAGTTATTATGTACATGTATCTAATTGTTATGTCTATAAATAATAAGCCTCTATATAATTATTAATTAGGCCTATTAATTCTATAATTATTATGTCTCTAATTATTATTATATTCCTGATTACTGTGTATCTAATTATTATGCATCTATTTGTTATGTTATGTCCTCAATTATTATAATTATATGTCCCTAATTTTTTTCTTGTATCAGTTGGCTAATGGCATTTCTTACTGGTCCAGTAAGATTCCTAAAATAGGTAAATGAACACGTCCCATGCTCTTTAGGGCGTGCTGTTCACGTGTTCACGGTTCTCACTTCGCACGGCAAAACTACCACTACTAGTAGTAGTCTACCACTACTGCAATAATAACTAACACTAATACTAGTACTGCTGCTATTGCCATTACTACTACTACAACTACCTCTACTACTACTATCACTACTAGTGTTGGGGAAATTTTTGCTACTATTTCTACTGCTTTTGCCACTATTAATGCAGCTTCCATTAATTATCATACTGCTTCTACTACCACTACTACTACTACTACTACTACTACTACTACTACTACTACTACTACTACTACTACTACTTTTACTACTACTACTACTACTACTACTACTACTACTACTACTACTACTACTACTACTGCTACTACTACTACTACTACTACTACTACTACTACTACTACTACTACTACTGGCTCTACTACTACTACTACTACTATACTACTGTTGCTACTACTACTACTGCTACTACAACTACTACTACTTAGGCGCCCTTGTAACGGCATGGCTGTGTCACGGCGCCATAGAAATCGTCATTGTTATTATTACTACTACTACTGCTACTACAACTGCTACTGCAACTACTACTTCACTACTGCCACCACCAGTCCACCACTCCTACTATTTTATCACTGCTCTCTATTCATCCAAACTGTACTTCGAGCACACGGTTTCCATTCAACTCCGTTTTCGTTTCGACTTCGTTGCATTTGAAACTGTTTCTGCTCAGTGGTGGTTGGGCAAATGAAGGACCTTATCGCATCGGGAAGGCGTGCACCAAGTGCGAAACTGGTGGACGGTGGTGCGAAAAGGGATTGTGTAACAGTAAGTTCAATTTTGAAAATTCAGTCCACTCGTGAAACACAATTGCAACATGTGGGTTAACCCATCAGACTATTTGAGCTGGCATTCGTTCTAAGACTTAAGTCCAACTGACTTTATAATTAGCGTTCACAAAAAAGATCCATGCACAATTGCATATGAAATGAACTTTTCCTACATAGGCCTACTCTAGTCTAATTGATTCCACAGTAGTGTTCTATTTAAACAATGTCAAATCATAATAGTGTCCGTTCTGATTTTTAAAAACCGGCATAGCCTACATATCTATAAAGCAGAATGTATACTGTATGTATTAATTTATGTATGGATGCATGTATGTATGTATGTATGTATGTATGTATGTATGTATGTATGTATGTATGTATGTATGTATGTATGTATGTATGTATGTATGTATGTATGTATGTATGTATGTATGTATGTATGTATGTATGTATGTATGTATGTATGTATGTATGTATGTATGTATGTATGAATTGTATTGAATTGTATTGTATTGTATATGAGCATTTATAAAGCGCCTCTTACAGACTAGCTATTCAGAGGCGCTCTCAGCGTGACAGCCCCGAGGAAAAAAAAAGACTTCAAGTAGCGAAGGGCTGAAGATGACACCCCAATAAGACCTTACTACGGATAGTGGGGGAGGTCATTCCACATAGAAGGGCCTACAACGGCAAAGGCACGGTGTTGGGCCATGGCAGTCCTTGTCCTTGGAACCAATAGATCAAGTCGATCAGCAGACCGGAGAGGCCACGAAGAGACTGCAGAGAGGGGTTTATGCATCAAGTCACAGAGGTATTTGGGAGCTTGTCCAGTTTGAGTTTTCGAAACTAAAAGCAGCACCTTGAATTGGATACGAGAGACAACGGGAAGCCAGTGAAGAACATCAGTCATGTAGGTAGAAATGTGGGAGTAGTGAGGTAGATGAGCAATGAGTCTGGCTGCTGAGTTTATAACTGACTGAAGGGAGGATAAGCAAACTTTGGGAAGCCCAGCAAATAGTGAGGTGCAGTAGTCGATTCGACAGCAAGTAAAAGCATGAACAATGGTTTTAAACACAGAAGAAGAAACAGATCTTCCGATGGCTCTCAGACGCTTCAGGTGATAATAACAAGAGCGTGTCAACTGTGCTCCAGACACCGCTGGGGGAGCTTACGACGCTTCCTCAGACCCTTTAGTCGCTATGGGCTTCGTGCCTTTGGCACTCACAGCTTCGCGCCTTCGGCGCTTGCAACATAGGCAAAAAGTTTTTGCTAGGGGGTATTGCTTCCACCCATAAGCGTACGGGAGCTTTCAGCAGTGGGGGGGGGGGGGGCAAAGACAACTTTTGCCCGAAAAATACATCCGTCAAAAAGTTGCCGACCTTTTTTTTTAGTTGTTCGGGTCCGTGTTTGCCCGAAAAACCTGACTTGCCCGAAAGTTGAGGTTTTTTCTTTTAGTCGTTCGGGATTTGTTGCCCGAAAAAACCACCAAACTTGCACGAATTTGGGGGGGGGGCAATTGCCCCCCTGCACCCCCGCCTCGTACGCCTATGCTTCCACCTTACAGGGTTGTAGTAGGCCCTGGCCTAGGCCTACATGTACAAACATTAAGTACATATACAACACAGAGAACAGCCATGACTTGCACATATTGCACAACCGACACAGACGTAGGCTACGGCTACTTGCACACATAATAGGCCAACAAGCAGGCAGATAGAACTAACTGACTAATATTATTTTTGTTGTAGGTTTCTGTCAAGAGTCTGGTTTGAAATGCAGTAAGACATTAATTATCATTATTTTGTCTTGCTTTTCTATGCTGAACGCTTCTACGGACGCGTGCGCGTCGGGATGTTTTGATTTATTTAGCGCTTGATTTAGACTCGGTGAAGCACTGACTGAAACGCATGATTATAAATCTTCAACGCTTTTTTGACAATGCTTCTCTTTCTTTAATGCACACGTAACCAACCTATGGCTCAACACAAAAAGAATTTTTTTTTTTAAATACCTGTTTATTATTTGCTAATTGCAAAAATGCAAATTTAAGCCATATTTATTTTTGATAGCAAGAATAGTTTGAAAACCATTTCAAACAGACATAATTATAGGCCTATGACACGACGTGTTGAAAGAAATCACAAATTTGTAGAGCTCGACCAGAAATTAATCCTTGGCCTAGTCCAATTCAGCTCTCCTATTTGAGTTCTATAATACGCTGAGAATTTCTGACTTTGGTTTTTTCAATCACTTACGCAATGATTTTGTTTCAAATTTATAGTGATGGGCCTAAACATAAATATGTTGCATGCACTATGTAGGCTAAGCTTTATTAGTAGGCTATGTGAGTCTAGGCCGGACCCATGGGCGCCCGCACATAGGGGCAAGGGGGGGCACTTGCCCCCCTGGAAAAGTGAAACTTATTTTTCTAACTACTACTTTTGAGTTTTTAACAAATTTCTTCGCATTAAAACACTCATGATACGAATGATACACACAGTGAAAGTCATAAATTTACATTTAGAAATCTCTATAGAAATAAATATATAGAGTGCCCTTCATGGACCTACTTTTTAACATCTACTTTTGGATTTTTAGCAAATTTTTTACGCTTAAGAAACTGTTCATATTAAAAATAATACACAAAATGAAACTGAGAAATTTGCATTAAGGAACCTCTTTGAAAAAATACCCGTGTTTTTAATTTCCAGCACTGTATTTTTCATGCTCTTGTCACTGAAAAATTAAACCGTGACCATCGTAAAAAATTTTGCCCCCTCCTGCAAAAATTTCTGCCGGCGCCCATGGCCGGACCTCTATAATAGGCTAATCATTATTATGTTGTGAAAGAATTAGCCCAGGGTGCGATTTGCCGGGGGGTCGGACCCCCTCTTTGCTATGGCCCGACCCCCACACTTCGACCTCCAAAAAAAGGTGTGGGGGTCCAATTTCGACCCCCTCTTTTGGCAGTGCGGCCAGTGCCACAAGAGGGGGTCGAAATTGGACCACTGCAAGCAGTTAGTAGGACTTATTCGTTTCATTTCCTCATTCGTTCAACAGTTGACACAAAGTTTCAAGTTGTACTGTTGTGACGTTGTCCGGTCCCGTCGACTCCCGTGACAGTTACACAATTTCCCAAATGATCAAATCTACAGTCTGTCACCCAAAAACCAGAGGGAACTCGCTTCAATAGCTGCAGACACCAATACTGTGTTGCTCAAAATTAACAAAATTTTTGAAGTGAGATGGGCCTTTTCATCGTTTCTTTCCATGAAAGCGCTACTACGCGATTACTGTGCATTACATGCTCATCTTTTGCGGTTGTCTGAAAATGGTGATAGATCGACTAAGGAAGCAAGCAAGTGCAAAGGTTTAGCCAACAAAATGTCTAGTTGGATCTTTGTCAGCCAATTGTGCATGCTAAAAGATTCACTGCGCACATTGAAGCAGTTGTCATTGTTTTTTCAAAGTAATGATGCCAATCTTGTCAGTGCAACTATGAAGATTGCCCAAGCGAAGCCTCGTTATTAGCCATGAAAGACTTCCCCGGTAAGAGTCTAAAAAACATGTGGGACATGTGTGATAGTACAGGATCGTTCAAGGGTGTTCTGCTTAAGCGGACCGATATACTGACTTTGCAAATTTTACCAGTCTCAGAAGTCAATTCTACCAGTGTCTGTTAGACAATATAGCTGAACGATTCCCTTGCACAGAGACATTGATCAGCTTGCAAATGTCTTGAATCCAACAAGCTGGCCAACAGCTAGATGACTTAGAAAAAACGCTGTATGGTTGCAGAGAGGTTGCTGCTCTCTGCAAGCAACTTTGTTTCAGTTCTATTGCGAGTGTTGAAATCCTATCAGATTTTGCTACTTTTAAAGATAATCTGAAAGTAGGAATGCATCTAAAACAATTGCCAGTGTTTAATCTAGTCCCCGTCCTCTGGGGGGGGAAATTCAGGTTTCTGGGGAGGGGGGGAGACAATTGAGCGTCCGGAGGACGCTCGTGAGGCGCGTAGCGCCGAGACCGGGAGGGGGAGGGGTATGGGGATTGCCTCCTCCCCATCAGAAATTTTTTTAATTTCCACATTGCAATGGCAGCATTTTATGGTGTCTTCTTAACAAAAACCTGTACATTTTGAGAGCCTCATCAGAAACTTTTGGAATTTCCACATTGCAATGGAAGTATTTTAAGGTGTCATCTTAACAAAAAACTGTACTTGTTCAGAGCCTCATGAGAAATTTTTTGAATTTCCACATTGCAATGGTAGCATTTTAAGGTACCATCTTAACAAAATACCTGTACTTTTTCAAAGCCTCATCAGAAACTTTTTGAATTTCCACATTGCAATGGTAGAATTTTAAGGTAGGCCTACCATCTTAACAAAATACCTGCACTTTTTCAAAGCCTCATCAGAAACTTTTTGAATTTTCATATTGCAATGGCAGCATTTTATGGTGTCTTCTTAACAAAAAACTGTACTTTTTGAGAGCCTCACTAGAAACTTTTTGAATTTTCATATTGCAATGGCAGCATTTTAAGGTGTCATCTTAACACTCATTTTAGCAGGATTGTGTCACATATTATAATAGTAAATATTTAATATAACCATATAATAGTAAATAATATTACGGTATATTATAACAGTTAATGTAATGCGATGATGTAAGCAGCAGTTAAAACTATTATCATTTTGCCAAATTTTTCTGGAGGGATGTGATCTCTGTTTTTAGTTAGAAAAAATGGTGTTTATACAAACATATACAGTAAGTTATACTCATTGCAACATGATAGTATCATATATTATGTTAGTAAAATTAATAATGTCATTATTTATAATCATAATTGTAATAGTAAATAATATCACCGTATATTATAACACTTCATGTAAAACAATGATGAAAACAGTAGAAAAACAAATATCATATTTTCAAATTTTTCTGGGGTAGGGGAAATGTCAATCCTGGGGAGGAACTCCCCCCCCAGAGACGTCTAGATTAAACACTGAATTGCTGACAAAACTGTCCATTTATCCTATCTCCAGTGCAGATTGCGAGCGTGGTTTTAGTTCCATGAATCTGCAGCACACAGACCCAAGAAACCGACTAAAAACTGAAACTGTCAGTGCTTTATTGATGATAGCTGTTAATGGCCCTGCTGTGCAATTTTTCAAGTGTCACGAGTATGTCTTATCTTGGTTCAAAAAAGGCAGGCATGGTGCCAACGACAAACCAACAGGGAAGAAAAGGAATGTTGATGAGCTTAGACCAAGATATGAACTTTTTGCCATGATTAAAGACTAGTCACTACCACTTAGCTAGAGTTCATCACAAATTAGGCTACATCATACATGACAATTTCATTTCAATAATTTTCGCATGATGACTAGTACATCATAAATAATTTGCACTTCGTTATTGATGATTCTTGTTTCTGTTGTCATTTGAAATTATTTCTGTTTTTAGTCCTCAATAGGAACACAAATATCTTCTTATTTGAAGTTATTTCTTGTGAGTTGTTATAAGAACAGTATTTAGTTTATGCGTTACAGCTTGTGACTTGTGAAGTTCCGAGCACTTCGTTCATCCTAGGACCTTACTATTGTTTTATTATTTTGAGTGCTGAGTGCTGAGTATTATTCTCACTTTGCGTTGTACTAAGTAACAAGTATTTTGGTGCCAACTTCCAAGTATGCTCGGCTTTCCAAGGGTACATATACTAAGTATGATCATTGATTTTGGTGCTAACTGCGAAGTATTGATCGTGTGCTGGACTGCCGGTAGAAGTTTCAGGTTTTTTGGTTACTACATTTTCTGATTTCATTCGCTTTAAATTGTGACCTCAATATATCCTGCACCTGTGCATTTTACTGCATTTGTACAGCCAACTTTTATGTTGAAGTTAGACTTTTATGTTCTTATGTTGCACTATGCCACTATTATAAACTTCAAACCCTTTAACATAAATAACATGTTAACTGATCTTTAAAAAGGTGATATTATTCAATTCATTCAATTCACTTTCAATAGAAGATTTTGCTTTGGATTGCACCAAATCAATAGCGGCCGGGGCACCGCCCCGGACCCCGCTGGGGGAGCTTACGACGCTCCCCCAGACCCCCTAGTCGGATATTAAGCCGACCCCCACACTTCTTTTTTGACAAATCGGACACTGAATTAGCCTAGCCTAAATGACGATGAGCTGTTGATGATGATGATGATGGACTGAGCCGTCGATGCGACGGATCTCACGTCGTGATTAAAGTTCCAGTCCTGGACTGTCAAGTCTGGTCACATTCAGCACGTTGTTTCTTTGCTTTACGCCGCTGCCGTTTTTGCTTGAGCTGCACTATCCTTTGGAGTTCAAATGTCTCTGTCGCTTCGTTGCATGTACCGCGCCATTCCGAGCGATCTGCTGCTAGTCCTTCCAGATCGGTAGCCGATATGCTGCACTTTTTCAGGTTGGCTTTCAGGATGTCTTTATAACGCTTGTATTGGCCTCCCTGTGCCCGGGTGCCCTGTGCAAGCTGACCGTAGAAGACTTGTTTCGGGATCCGTGAGTCGGCCATGCGTACAACGTGACCAGTCCAGCGGAGCTGTGCTGCTGTTAGCATGGCCTCGATGCCCGTGATGCCACAGCACTCAAGGACCGCCGTGTTGGGAAGCAAGTCCTGCCATCGTATACGTGCTATTTTTCGAAGGCATCTCATATGAAATCGGTCAAGCTGAGCGATGTGCCTGCGATATGGTGTCCATGACTCGCATCCATAGAGAAGCGTCGTCAGCACAACTGCTCTGTAGACTGCGATCTTGGTGGCCAGGTGGATGCCATGGTTGTTCCACAGTCGTCGCGAGAGTCCTCCAAATGCAGCGCTTGCCTTAGCCAGCCGAGCAACAATCTCCTCGTCAATGTTTGCAGCATTAGAGAGGATGCTGCCGAGGTAACAGAACTTGTCTACCGCTTTTAGAGTCGCACCATTCACTGTGATGACCGGGGGAGTGCTGTTAGTCCTGTTCTCTGTCTGTAACATGACTTCTGTTTTCTTTAGACTGACGGTGAGTCCGAAGCGACGGGCAGCACCTGCAAAGCGATCAAAAAGTTGTTGCGCCATGACCTGTGTATGTGCCATCAGGGCACAGTCATCGGCATAGAGTAGATCGCGTATGATCGCTGAGAACACCTTTGTACGAGCCTGAAGTCGTCTCAGATCAAACACAAACGTTATATAGCCTATAGCAACGTTAAAAATCGTGCACTGCTAATGAAGGAAAAATGGTCAAAGTCCACATAAACTCAAAGAAAAATTTATATTTCCGGAATTTTTCGCGTACCCCTTACCGGCGCCTGGCGTACCCCTAGGGGTACGCGTACCACAGTTTGAGAACCCCTGATTTAGCTCTCTATCTCTTAATAATTAATAGATGGATAATTTTTATCTGTTATCTCTAAGCCGTTATTAATCTTATCTTGATCTGGTGTCTCTTCTGCTACCTCTCTTGAGTTTAGCCCACCGTCTTCTTCCAGTACCTTCTCTGCGATATACTGTACAGTAACCTTAGCTCTTAATCAGGGGCGGATCCAGGGGGGCTTATACGGCCATGCCCCCACCCATTTAGAATTCCCATGTATCGTGGCACCCCCATTTGGATTGAACATGCTGTGAAACAATGTATATATTGTACAATTTGGCCCCCCCCCCCCTATTAAGAAATACCCATGGTCATCAACAACTTTTTGGCGGAAAAAAATGGTATGATTTTCCCAAAAATTTGGCCGGATGACTAAAAAAAAGGTCATCAACTTTTTCGGCGGATAGGCCCTACGAAAGAAAATTTTTCCAGAGCCAAGGCCTAAAATTTTTCTCGGACCTAAGACCAAGAATTTTGCCCCCCCCCCGTCCAAACCTTGCTCTTAATCTGACTAGTCTCTTATTTGTGCGTCGTCTCTTATCTTGCCTGGTTGCTTTTGTAGCCTGCGATGCTGACTGCGGATGCGGCAACCTCAACGCGAACACATGCAGCTGCAACTGTGGCGTCGGTTGGCACGGACCTGATTGCTCAGGTATGAACTCAGCAGCCTTCGCTCATTGGTCAACAGCGAACAGGAAGCATCAGTAACAGTGTTATAGCAATCATGCAAATAATATTACAGAAAAGAATTTTAGAAGGTCTGCAGGCAGTGACAATCCGTTTAAGACAATGGTTTTAGACTGCAGTCTGTTTCAGTCGAACTCAAAAAATAATCATGTCCGGTATAATTATGCCTAGAATAAAATCTAGGATGTCTGGCCTACATTTCATTGAGTAATTTTCAATACAGTTAATTGAAATCATGTAAATTTCAATACAGGACATGTCAATCAAGTAGGCTACATTTCAATCAAGTACATTTCAATCAAGTACATTTCAATAAAGTACAGCTCAATCCAGTACATTTCGATCCACGGCATTTCAAACCAGTAGCCTACATTTCAAGCCATTTTGACATCATTCTCATCGTCGCATGGCTACCAAACAGCTAAATTCGACTCATTGCAAATTAAGGTAGGCCTACTCTGAAACAAGCGTGCTGACTCCTGTGCGTCCCAAGAAACAATGGTCAAACGCCAACTTAGTTCTATCAAGAAATCTCCCGATCCTGAACGTTGATGGGAACAAAGGCTTCCAGTGCCACTGGAATACAATCATGGGTATTGGGGGACTCAGTCACTCAGCATAGGCTACTTTGTTGTTCTTTTTTTTGCCCCGAGGTATTTAGGATCCTTCAGGGACTTTAGTACTTGCTACTTGATTAAAAACCAGTCCATAATGGACTATTATTACTATTATTAGTATTATTATTCTTCTTTTAATATCTTCAAGAAAACATATCAATAACAGGAAATACAAAAAAACTAGAAAAGAAATTATTATTATTATTATTATTTTATTCAGAGTTGTGTCTCGACCGAGATTCCAGGTGTGGCAAGGATCCGTCTTGGAGTCTTTCCGCCTGCTCTGACGAAGACGACAACGGAAGATTTCTCCAGAGGGCTTGCCCTGTCACTTGCCAGCTCTGTCAGGGTAAGACAGACAAACAGACAGACAAACAGACAGATGGACAGACACACAGACAGACCAGTTCAAACTGACTGACTGATTGACTCTCTCACTCACTAATTCACTAACTAATTAGCTCATTCGCTCAATAATGATCAATTTGGCTTAGGCTACACATTCGTTCATTAGTTCCCTCACACGCTCACTATTCACATGGGGTCTACTCAGTGACTAATTCACTAACTCGATCACTAATTCACTAACTCGATCACTAGCCTATAATTCACTAAGTTGCTAACTAATTCAATCACTCGCTCACGAACTGTTGGAACAAATTACTGAGCGAAATCAATTTTGCGCTATTACTGATTTTAAGTGGCATACCTAAGCTAGTAACGTTTTTGGGGGGGGGGGGGGGAAATGTGAAGATGGAAAATTCACAGACTTACTTGCCCAGCCATTAGTTCATAACTAAGTCTTGTTATCTGACAATGTAAGAACAAAATTCAGTTTCCATAAGTCATTCATTATGATAATACCACAGTAAATTTGAATAGCAGTTAATAAATTTCAGTTAATTTGATTCGCTGCATTTTAGCTTAAAATAATATTGATGCGGCCCTCGGCTTCAGGAATTACAGATTCTGCGGCCCGCTGTGTCAAAACTATTGAATGGCACTGACTTACAGTTTACATTACCGATGCAAGACTGCAACAAGAGTTGATTTTCTTTTCAGCGGCCAATAGTTCCGTTCCTGCGGCCTGCGTCACTCCGTCAAAGGAACCAGCCGCAGAATTGAGCAGAGGTTATAAGCATCTCCTTCCACCCATCAACCTCATCCTCATCATCCTCATCCTCTGGTCGTTCACTGCTGCAGCCTGGATGCTGAACGTTCAATGGATGGAATGGAACTGCTGCCTCCAGGATCAAGCATCGCCATCGGTCGCAACCTGGGACTCTTTCACCACCTGGAACCTAGAGTCGCCCGGAAGTTCCGTGGACCAGAAGGACCGTGCAGGTCTCTCCTTCTGAGTCTGCGATCATTTCCATCTGTGTTCCATCCGATTGTGATTCTGTGTGGAACGGATAAACGGACGGAGAACGGATGGGAAGAAGTGCGGCGAGAGGGACGGACAGAGAGAGTGGGACGGGTAAAATTGAAGGGAAGGGAAATTTAGCCAGCTAGGGCCAGAGCAAATGAATGGGGCAAAAAACCGAAGAAGGGGCGGGACATGGATAAGGTTTGGAACATACGGAAAAGGGTAGGATCTGGGTCTTGAAGTAGACGAGAAACAGGGGAAAAGGACCGGTGGGCAGGAGGGAACTTCAGGGAAAGACACGCAATGTAGGGGAGGGGCATTCGAGGGAATAGATGGTCATCGTACTTTGTTAGTTTATCGACGCAGCTCTTCGCTTTCGCATCGTTATTCCATACAGCAGATGCAGTTTCGAACAACGTGTCACGGTGGTGGTGATAATTATTATTTTCAAGCAATCCGAACCACTACCTGACCGCTAATAATCATTATTGTTGCTGGCTGAAATGTTCTTCTCTGCCTACAGCTGTATCTTTAACTTGAATTTTCCGACAAGAATGTGTTGCGTCAAATTCATTTCAATCCACCAGGGTGACCAGAGTATTCAAGTCCTCTTTAAAAACAATTGCACGCACGCCCCAGATAACCTGACTACTCTTATACTATTCACCCTGTCCATGGGAACTTACGTCCGTGGGAGACTCAATTAACCTAGCACTGAATGACTTGTACTACATGCCATAGGCAAACATCTGGCATCAAATCATGTTTGCATTAGCTAAGGTCTAACCAATGCAGGCCTAATGGTATCAATTACATCGATTAAATCAGCGACTTTGCTATAATATTATTGCTCTGTACAATGTGGCTGAGGATGACACCCCAATAGGACCTTACTACGGACAGAGGGAGGAGGTCATTTCATATAGTCTAGAAGGGCTTACAATGGCAAAGGCACGGTGTTGGGCCATGGTAGTCCTTGCCCGGAGAACCAGAAGATCAAGTCGATCAGCAGACCGAAGATAATGCGGAGAGGGGTTTGTGCATCAAGTCACAAAAGTATTTAGAAACTTGTCCATTTTGAGTTCTTCAGGTAACTCTGCCACTGGTTGCACTCTGCCAGTGCCAGTCCCAAGCCTGGAGAAAGGAGAGGCGACACTAATCATTATTTTTATGGCAGTGTCGTTAAACAGTGACAAGCTGAATTCTTGAGACTAAGAGCAGTAGGCCTACCTTAAATTGGATACGAGAGGCATGAGGAAGCCAGTGGAGAACGTCAGTCATGTATGTAAAAATATGGGAGCAGTGACTATAGTGAGGAAGATGAGCAATGAGCATGGCCGCCGAGTTCATAACTGACTGAAGGGAGGATGTCTCTGTCACCTTTTTGATGGTCGCTCTTTTGATCGGTCGCCTTTAAAATCGGCGCTCTTTTGAAGTCGCTCTTTTGATGGTCGCCCTTTCGAAGTCGCCTTATCGATAGGATACGAGGCGAGCCAAGTCGATCATAGCATGACTCGATCGACTGCGGGGTATAGTCTCTCATCCAACGGTATTGAGAAGGAAAGGAGTAAAATGAAATAAGGAATTCATCATTAATGATATTACAGTGTAGGCCTATTAACAACAGCATTCAAATAAATTATAATCAAACTAAATTAAAACTAATAGCGTACATTTACTATACCTTTCTACTTGTTAAATTTAAACATATTAGGTTTAAAAAAATGATAGTCTCTGTGTCACCTTCAATCGGATCTGAAGCAAAGGGAACTACAGAACAGCGAAGCAAACTGCAAAAATTTATAATCAATGTTTGCTACAGACTAACTAATCGTCAATTGTTAAAGTGTTGTCAGAATTCTTGATTCTACGAAGGCTAGCTATCGTTGAGTGAGTCAGTGCATGATGGCAAAAGACTTAACAGCTTAACTAAACAAAGTAGACAGTAGGCCATTGCAAAAAAATTTTAAAGAATTTTTCTTGTGCCCCCCTGCCATATTGTTTCTATTACTGAAACATAATTGCCTACAAATTTTCAGGTCTGTAGGCCATGTTTTGACCCCCGCCCACCTCAAAAGTAGTTTTATGTTCAAAACGGACATTGACAACATGGTAGCAAATTGTAAACTTTTTGCATTACCTTTTACATGTTGTAACCAACTAACCATGGCAGCAAGGAGTGAAAATATGGAAAAAGTACCACCTCAGGAAGTAGTTCCTCCAATTTCATCCACACCAAACCGCCCGGTACTTTAAAAATAATAATTATGATAATTATATAAGTACCTATTCTATGCTGGAAACGGGACTATCTTCATCCATTGGGGCCGATGCAGCATATAATGATCTCAAGCTATGGCATGACTTGATCAAGTACTGCAAGCATGATCCACAAGTTCCAAATGCATCCATAAAAGCCAAGGAAAGGCACTTCTTGTACTTAACAGAAGGATGTGCTGTGCTGTGTTCTCTCTACTTTGAAACAGACTTTCCTATTCAGAACAACAGCAGATTGCTCGAACATTGCTCCGAATTCCTAGAACAAGACAGTTTGAAAGGGGTCATCCAACTTTTCCTATTCTGAGCCGCAGTACAAAACAATCATCCCTTGTTGGGTCTAAATCCTGGACTTCCTGGTTCCTGTTTCACAGCATGGGATTTGGCGCGGACTGGCTAGGAAAACCTATTAGTGAATGCCATAATGATCCTAATTACCAAGAAACTGAGACATATGTGCGGCCAGGGGCGGATCCAGGGGCCAATCCGGCCATGCCCCATCAGAATTTAGAAATGTCCATAGGACGTGGCCCCACCCCATCAGGTGTCAATAGGTTTTTGATTAATGGAGCAGGCAAAGGCGAAAGTAGGATATGACTAAAAACAGATGATCATTGTAACATTGGCTTGGAAAATGGTACATGTTCAAGGCAGTTGATCGATAAAATGACCAAAAAAGGTTGTCAGCTATTTTGGCAGGTACATTTGGTAGGCCTATTTCAAGACAATTCGACCGAATGACATAAAAAATGTCATGAGTTTTTTCTGGTCAAAGATCAATGAAAATTTTCCAACCTTAGGTTAAAAAATTGTTACTCGCCCCCGAAAATTTCTGTATCCACCCTTGTGTGCAGCATGTCAAAGTGGTGAATGATCTATCGGAATGGACTGTGAAACTATTCCAAAACTTCTCAACTAGGTCTAGTGTTACCAATGATGAAACACAAAAACAATTTTTATTGCAAATAGTCGAATATCAACGCAACGAAATTCCCAACTTTCAAAAAGAGACATTACAGAAATTAACCTACTCCTCCACAAAACCTTTAAGCCAGTAAAGTGATATGACATGATTGTGTGTAGGCCTACTGTGTACACTATAAACAAACTACTATATAAATAGTTTGTCTTCTCTGTATAGTAAACCGTCTTATAGCCTATTACAAACATTTTCGTCATGCTTATAGTGTAGGAAAACAATGATTTATCAACTAAATCAGTTGATCGTAGTGGGCGGGGGTCAAAACACCACGAAATGGCCTAAAATTTGGTATACATTCATATTTTGCCATTAGAAACAACATAGGAGGGGGGCACCATGCAATTTTTAAAAATATTTTTCTCTCATACATCTTAGCAATGGCATTATAGACAGGACCTGGCATTCCAAGCCCTCTTCAGCGTCTGACGATTCGTTGTCTTCATCGGGGGATGTTGCAAACTCACGTTGATCTTGCTCTGCTGCCTGTTCGTCTCCTTCCTCGGCCTTTGTCTCTGCGCTCTCATCAGTTGTGGATGCTGTTGAATCAAACTTGTACGCTTCATAGCGTCGTGTCATTAGCTTTGTAATCTCCTCACACAGCACTTCCCATTTCATTCCGTTTGCATCTGTGTCCTGCTTGTCCGGATGATAATGCGAAATCGATTTCAGTAGCGCTTTCTTTGGTCCTTCGCTGAGATCCAACTTCCAATTCGAATTCTTTGGTGGGTATGTTGCATAGATATGCTCAAGAAACTCTCCAACGCTGCAGCCTTCATCGGCCGCCTTTAAATCCGAAATCTCTTTCTGCAGTTCCTTCAAATAGCCTTGACGGCTATTTTGTCTTCTCTCTTCTTCGTCTACCAGTGACTCTTGCTGGTATCGTTGGAGAGCCTCGGCGCATGTCCTAAACCAACCTAAAATACAGATCGAAGTGAGTATAAATGATCTTCACCTGACGACAGGAGGTTAACAGTTACAGAAAACTGAAAATTGTACCGAATGAGAGCCTTTACTTGCATGATGATGGACTGATGGTGGTACCATGGAGAATGAAATTCAGTAGGCCTATAATTGCTGTTAGGCCTACAAATTGCAAATTACGTAGCCTAATTTCATTTGCACCAATTGCAAATTACTTTGGGACTTGCATCATAGGAAAAAAGTCAGGCAGGAATCACGTGCCTGTTCTTTATTTCTATGTGTATTATTAGCCTATATTGTATCACGAAAAGTATATTTAATTTTCGTTCAGAAGCAACAGCTAGCCTACTCAAACAAGTTATCTCATAGTCGCCGTCTGTAACTTCTTACGATCATGCCTGCAGAACTAGAGAGACTTTCTACCAGGATTTTTTACGTGCAGTTGTACACAAAATGTGCAGTTGTAAAAGCGCTTCTGTACAGTTAAAGCTAGCAAAAAAGGTCATTGTCCTCCGATTGGAAGTAATTTACCATGGATGATGGGAATGAAAAGAAGGAGTTAGGCCTAGTTGTACGCAGTTATAAAATTCCTTTAAAACAGTCCTGCTCCCTACTGGTGCAGACCAAGGCAGGGCAGCACTAAATTTTATAAATATTTCTTAACAGGTGGATTGCTTTGAAGCATCGCAAGTTTTCTGTCATCTTCTATAATGCACGATTTCTAATTCGTTTTTGTTTCTACCAGTCGACATTGTAGTCACTGCACGCTGTACACTAGACCAGTGGTTCTCAAAGTGGTGGTCCGCGGACCGGTGCCGGTCCGCGGAGTCCTGATCGCCGGTCCGTGAAGAAGTCTGAGAGTGAAAAATAAATTTTAATTATTAATTTATATATTTAAAATTGTGAAATTATTAGAATTGTTGTTAAAAATTCATTCAAAATTCTGTCTCAAACTTTAAAAATACATTACCAGTGCCTTATTTTAACGTGCCAAATGGCTGTATAGGCCTAAACAATTTTTATTAATCAAAAATCCCCAATTATAATTAACCCCATAATTAGTTTTTTTACACTATAGTTCGCTTTTGTTTGTGCTTGCCATTAAAGTTAGCGGTCCGCGAGCTCCCAAAATAAATTATTGCCGGTCCACGGCCTGCAGAAGTTTGAGAACCACTGCACTAGACCATCTTCCTCTCTCTCTTTATGTCCACTATAGATGCTCAGTATTTCGTTCGCTACTGGTGCCATTTTCAGATGCTGTTAGGCTACTTGTCAGTCTAGCAACTCATGTATTCTTTTAGTTTGATACAGGGCTCTTTTTAAGAAATTTTTATAACTGCACAACTCCTTTCCTTTTCCATCATCCATGGTAAATTACCTTGAATCGGAGGAAATTGACCTCTTTTGCCAGTTTTAACTATACAGAAGTGCTTCTACAACTGCACATTTTGTGTACAACTGCACGTTAAAAAAATCCCTGGCTTGATCTGCAAACTGCGCAGGTAGGTCTAGCTAGCGTAACTTTAAAATATGGACGAGTCACTGCTGTTGCAAGGATCGCAAGATTTAGGCCTATACCAAAGAAGCTTCACAAAGTTGCATTCAAAGTAATTTGATTTTGCGTACAATGTAATTGAAATTACAAATTACATGAAGAAATGTAATTCAATTACAAATTACAAATTACTTCGATGCAGAGCAGCAAATCACAAATTACAACTGTAACCTAAATTGCGTAGGGCCTAGCCTAATTTTAATTTCTCAATTAAATTACCGCCAATCCCTGATTTTAATGAAATAGGGAGAGCTTATTATTGCAGCCCTCGGCTTCAAGATTATTACTTCTGCGGCCCACGGGGCCAAAAAGGCAGGACAGCACTGCCACAGTGAATACGTTTTAAATTTTTTAAAAACTAAAAGCATAGGCATAGGCCTATTCCTACTTTCGCACTGGAGATTCCGCGGTTGAAGTGACGTTGCCAGTTGCATGCAGCGCATGAAGTATTCCTTTGCCTTGCTTCTCCTCTTTAGAACTTTGTCATAAACATGTCCGAGATGACTGAGAGCACAGGCTTCCATTTCAACCTTTTGACACAAAGAATTTGTTAATTAATGGTGCAATATCGTAATATTTTCGATGCTCAGTTGCTCCTAGCTACAGGTAGGCCTGCGTGGTTTCAAGAAGAAAACTAGACCAAAAATATAGAACCTCTCAGCGAAAGCCCTCATATGTATGTATGAATGTGTACTTGTTATAGCGCCCCTTCAAGCTCTCTCTACTCAGAGGCGCTCCCGATGCAGAGCGGACACTGCATCGGAGTTTCACGCCGAAGCGCTGAGCAATTGTAAGTGAAGGACTTGCCCAAGGTCCTTACGCGGGGAGGTGGATTCGAACCTCGGACCTTCCGGCTCCAAGGCAACGACGCCACAACTAGACCACCGCGCCCCACAAGAACTAAGCAGGAAGCAGATGGGTGGTGGTCTGCTCAGGCATAGTCATTTGCTTCTTTGAAGCAACCATGCAGTTACTATTTCACCGGAGTTAACTTTCAAATAAAGCTAGCCTTAGAAAATCTTTTTTAGAGACAAAAGCTATAGGCTACAGGCATGATTATATTCTGAGGCAATTGCTTCAACATTTCAATTAAATGTAATCAAGACGAAATGGTTTTATATACAAACTATGCATAGCCAGCCTATGCAAATGTATTAGATGATTGTTCTGGGTTAATCTTGAAAGAATTGCTTGTAGCATTATAATACACACAAGAGACTTGACCACACAGTGGCGTTACTAACAAAGACTGAACTCTGCTCAATCAGTATCCCTATTCGCCTCTTCAGGTGTCCTTTCAGCATCAGATTCTGCTTCCTCCTAAATACGTTGGCCACCTGTTTTCGGAATTCCTCCTGTTCACTTCGCGGACCGCCCAAGACAGTTCTTCGGCCATGACCTTCACTATTGATGGCTCAGCCTCACCAGGCATTCACTTACTTTTGGCCGTTCACTCCTCCCAACCTCCCAACCGCGGTTAGGTGCAGCTGGGTAGGACTGAGGGGGTGTTGATGGCCATTTACATTTCAATTGACCTAAACGGAGTTTGTTCCCTATCAGCATTTCCACATGAAATCTCAGGGCTTTTCGATGAATTTTCATAACTGCAAAACCAGCAAGTTTAATCCAGTGCCCTTTTGGACTGGAAATTTCTTAAGATCTTCAAAATCTTTCAATAAGTACCAACTTCCCTTTTATCACTGTTTTTCACTGCACAAAATTACTTTTACAACTGCACAAATTCATTAATTAATTTACAACTACAAATTTTGTGTACAACTGCACGTTTTAAAAGCCCTGTGAAGTCCATAGGCCTAGGCTCCCCCTATATGGAATCAATTTGCAAAAAGAGGCCCAGTTGGCCTAGACTCCCTATAGTATAGAGCCTATAGTGAGTCACAAATAATGCGTAGGCCTATCTATGTGCCACAGAGTAAATTCTTTGAATTCTGTATTTTGCAAGTGAGTCAACCTCTTTTGTTCGCCATAATCCCATAAATAGCCTAACTGTTCCCTAACACAATTATTGTAGCCTACCTCGATTTCCCTGGCCAAAAGGATTGCCTTCTTGTACCAGTCCATTGACTCGTAGAGAAGACTCATGTCTATTCCTTCACTCTCGTTCACCGCAATCTCCAGCAGGGTATTGCCTACAATTAAGTAGCATACAAGCTAGGAAGATAATTCTGCAGCTATGGAATTCATTTTTAATTAAAGGATTTTGCGCTAAAATGAAAATCTAGATTAATTCTGCTTGGCTGAATAGAAGCAGGGCCGGATTAACCAGTATGCCATGTCTGCCATGGCGGCGGGCCCCCCGTCGTCAGAGGGCCCCCCGCGTCTGCAAAAAATAATTTTTATTGTGCATTTTCCCATTTATTCAAATTTGCTTCAAGGACAGTGTGTAAATTTTGCGTCCATTGGTCATTGTTTTCTTCCTAGGGCGAAAAACAATTTGATTTATGTTGGCCTCTATGTTTGTGCCAGCTCTGATTTATGATTTTGTCGGTATTCCATTTGGCCTAGGCTACTTTTAGAAGAGATAGGCCAGAGTTACAGACAGGCGGACAGAGAGGAAGAGATCGGCCTTCTAAGAAGAGTCAGACATACATGTAGACAAACAGACAGACGTAGACAAAGTAGAGATTCGGTTGAACTCTGTAATTGGTCTGTACATTCATGCGCAAGGTGTATCATGTTATCTTTGGCTCAGTCTTACAAAGGCAATCTATAAAAATTATGTCGAAGAGGAATGCTATTAGACTACATGGATGCGTGGATCACGGCCATCTCAATTGAGTGTGGATGCAGAGAGGGGAAGAGTGAACTGTAACTTGTCACTTGTCAGTGCCTCTGAACTTCTCACCCACTTTCGTATAACTAGAACTCCGTATTAGGCCTGTATGTTTCAGCACTCGCTGCATGCCACGGTGACTCATTTGACATCAGGGAGGGACGATCCTGAAGAGGGAAGAGGGATTACTATCGCTGAAAGTTGTGCAGCCAGGGCAGAGGCGTAGTCACCCTACCTTTAGGAAAGAACCGCTAATAGTATCAAAATGGCGCCAATTGAAATTATGTTTCTCTATCTAAAGCCGACCAAAGCTGGCTCTGACTTGTAGGATGATAAATTGGGCGAATCATGGATGCCCGAGACCATACTCTATGCATACGGGCTTGCATTCCACTGAAAATCACAACTACTGTAAACTGGTCAATAACAGATTATATTTTGCCAAACTGGCAAACCCGTAGTGGAGGTGGTCACTCGTCTTCTGAGGAGGAATGTGACCTGCAGTATATCATAATATCAACCTATAGCCTACGACAGCTGTGAAATATAATATATAATGGTACGTAGTGAGTAGAGGCCCAATAAGGCGTTTGAGACATTTGACCTATATAGCCTTCACTTTCGTCCAATTTGACCTATACAGCCTTCACTTTCGTCCATTTGACCAATACCAGCCTAAAAAATTGAGTGCCCGCGCAGTTCAGCCAATACTCTGCTTACTTTTTCATATTCGACGTCTGGCGTAAAAAAATTTTCTCTGGCGTATATAAAATAACTGAAAAAAATGGAATATACAGCTCGGCCTAAAGACAAGATATCCCAATATAAAATGGACTACTCATCGTATAATCTGAAAGAATTACGACAAATTCCTAAACAGAGAGGACAAAGAGGATACTCGAGTTTGCGAAAAGCGGAACTCATAGCGTTCATATCGCAGGGAGATCGACTAGGCGCTCGGGCCCGGGTCAACAAAGCACCGGCGCATACTCCCGCCACTGTACGAGAATTGCGGGAAATTGCAAAAAAGAGAGGCGTGCGAGGATACTCGAGATTAGCAAAAGCGGAACTTACGGCATTCTTGACTACTACTTGGAAATTTTTGCAACCGGGGAAAAATAAAACGGTTTTTTCGGATTGGTTGACTAGCGAGATTAGTCGGTTACCTCCTCAAATAAAACCGCCCATTCATAGGTTCAAACTTCGTGAGACTGGCGACGGCTATCAAAGGGTTTACAAAAAGATACACGATCGATGGCGACAGCAGGATCGATGTTGCAACTTTTCTCAAGGCGGTAAGACCGCAGGTAGTTAGGCTGCTAGCGAAAAATCGAGGGGTAAAAGTTCAACTCGATCTCATGTGTGTAATGGAGAAAGTAGATATGAAAACCGGCGAAGTAGTAACGGCTGAGCCTAATTTCAAATCAAAGAGTGATATTATTTTAGAAGCAACCGATGTGAGGGAAATATATACCAACGCAGCGGATAAAATTAAGGAGAGCATGGCCAGTTTTCAAATGCGGGGGAGTAATTGGAGATTCAAAACCGTTTTGAAGTTGGATATCGATACAGTGGTATATAAACCATTGAAAGGAAGTTCTTATATTCCACTTCCAGATTATTTAGCGAATAAAAAGGCTATTATTAATATGAAGAACGAAGACGATGAATGCTTCAAGTGGTGTGTAACGCGAGCTGTAAACCCCGTCGAAGAACACCCGGAGAGAATTACGAAAGAATTAATTAGACAGTCTGAGGAACTCAATTGGTCTGGTATTGAATTCCCAGTAGCAGCGGATGCTAATGTGCTGAGTAGGTTTGAGAGAAATAATAATATTAGTGTTAATGTTTTTGGTTACGAGAAAGATGTGAATATATTCCCACTATATATATCAAAGCATGTGAATGATAGGTGTGTAGAACTATTACTCATTTCTGATGAGGAAAAGAAGCATTATTGCTGGATCAAGAATTTTAACAGATTGCTAGCACTACGAACAGAAAAACCCCATAATTCAATGCACTATTGCAGAAGATGTTTAATCGGTTACAGAAAAGTAGAATCGCTTCACAAACATACTGAGTACTGTTCGCAGCAGGACGTCCAAAAGATAGAACTACCCAAACCCGGGACTATGCTAAGTTTTACACATTATTATAGAAAGATGCGTGTACCGTTTGTGTACTTTGCCGATTTTGAATCGTTCATCAAACCTATCGGTACATGTCAACCCGTTCCTAGCACGTCTTACACCAACAAGTATCAAAAACATACGCCCAGCTCGTTTTGTTATCACTTGAAATGCTTCGACGATGATGTTTATTCCCAAGAGCCGGTGCGGTTTACAGCTGAAAACGACGACGATGATGTTGCTCAGTTATTCATAGACTCTATCGAAGAAAATGTAAAACGAATATACAACGAGTTCAAATTCCCCAAGAAGATGATATTCGGCAAAACTGAACAGAAATGTTATGATGAAGCCACTAACTGCCATATCTGTGGGGGAGAGTTGCGTGAAGATCGAGTTCGAGATCACTGTCATTTGACTGGAAAATTTAGAGGTGCCGCTCACAACCTTTGTAATCTGAAATACAAAGTCCCCAAGTTCTTCCCCGTCGTATTTCACAATTTGACAGGTTATGACAGCCATTTATTTATCAAGAAATTACGAGGTGAACACGGCGAGAAAATCAAATGCATTCCCTGCAACGAAGAAAAGTATATCTCATTCAGCAGAGAGGTCGTCGTCGATAAGTTTGTAGACAAAGATGGAAAAGAGAAAGAAGTCAAACGCGAATTACGTTTCATCGATAGTTTTAGATTCATGCCCTCGAGTCTCGACGCGTTATCGAAAAATCTTCAGAAAGATCAGTGCAAGAATTTAGGGAAATTTTTGAGGGTGAGAAGCTGGATCTTTTACTCAGAAAAGGCGTTTACCCGTATGATTACGTCGACGGTGTTGAAAAATTAAACGAAACCGAATTGCCGCCGAAACATGCCTTCTATTCAAAACTAAACGATTCGGGTATTAGTGAAAAAGATTACGAGCACGCGAAAACGGTATGGGACAAATTTGAATGCAAAACATTACGCCAATATCACGACTTGTACAATTTATCGGATGTTCTATTATTAGCGGATGTCTTTGAAAACTTTAGAGACGTCTGTATGAAGAACTACAACCTAGATCCTGCGTGGTATTATACTTCGCCTGGACTTGCTTGGGACGCGGCGTTGAAGACGACTGGCGTAGAGTTGGAGTTGTTGAGTGACTACGATATGTTATTGATGGTCAAGCAGGGAATACGAGGGGGTGTAAGCACGATTTCACATCGATACGCGTAGGCGAACAACGAGTACATGGGGGAAGCTTTCAATCCCACCCAGCATTCAGTATTCATTCCATACTTGGACGCGAACAACTTGTACGGATGGGCGATGAGCAAACCGTTACCAACTCATGGGTTTGAATGGATGAACGATGACGAATTGAATGATTGGAGAAACATTACCGAACGAGATGGCGTGGGATGTGTGTTAGAAGTCGATTTAGAATATCCAAAGGAATTGCACGACCTGCATAATGATTACCCTCTAGCTCCAGAGAGTGTAAAACCTGCGGGATCGAATGTCGCAAAACTAATTCCAAACTTGAACGATAAAAAGAAGTACGTCGTTCATTACGGAAATTTAAAATTGTACGAAAGGCTCGGATTGAAAATCATTAAAATACACCGGGGAATAAAATTCGTGGAAAGTGCCTGGCTGAAAAAGTATATCGATCTGAATACCAGCCTGAGAATGAAAGCTACGAACGATTTTGAGAAAAACTTTTTCAAACTGATGAACAATAGCGTTTTCGGTAAAACAATGGAAGCTATCGAGAATCGAGTTGACATACGATTGGTGAGTGATGAGAAGGAAGCTATCAAGCTAGTCGCGAAAACTAATTACGACAGACGAACTATTTTCGACGAAAACCTCATCGCCGTTCACATGAAAAAGACTAAGTTGTTTTACAACAAGCCGATATATCTAGGAATGTGTATATTAGACATCAGTAAGACGCTCATGTATGAGTTTCATTATAATTACATCAAGGCCAAGTACGGAGATAGGGCCAAACTATTATTCACCGATACCGATTCTTTGGCGTATGAAATTAAAACGGAAGACTTCTACAAAGATATTTCCCCCGACGTCTAAAGTATGTTCGATACTTCAGACTATCCGAGAGATCACCCGTCGGGTATAGAATCTGGCGTTAATAAAAAAGTGGTTGGTGTGTTCAAAGACGAGGCCGCGGGAAAGCAAATCGAAGAATTTGTCGGACTGCGATCCAAGTTGTACTCTTACAAGATGGCGGGTGAAGACTACAAGAAATGTAAAGGTGTGAAAAAGAACGTCGTCAAGAAATCAATCACTCACGCAGATTACAAAGACTGCGTGTTTACGAAAAGACAACAGTCGAGAGCGATGAACGTCATTCGATCCTATCGCCATGAAATTTACACCGAAGAAGTAAATAAAATAGCTCTGTCTGCCGACGACGACAAAAGAGTAATAATGGACGACGGAATCCATACCCTAGCCTATGGGCACTACACGCTGAAAACTAAACAAAATAAAGAATAATTTACACTAATATAAAATGGATGCGGTAAAAGTGTGTACCAAATGCAAAATAGAAAAAAGCTTGGACGAATTTCACAAAGATCATACGCAAAAGAACGGAAGCTATCCAAGCTGCAAACTTTGTAAAAATGCCAAAGTAAAGGAGCTTGCACACAAATACGCAAGACAGGAAAATAGGGAGACAAAAGACACAAAAGTTTGCAGTCGGTGTAAAGTAAATAAGAACATATCGGAATACGTCAACAATCGATTTCAAAAAGATGGAAAGGCGAATGAATGCAAAAATTGTAGGCAAAAATATTATCTCGCCTGCGTAGAAGCCCGAAAGCTCATTAGTTTGTGAAACATCCAGATGAAATATTAAAATGAGCTATACAACTGTGAAAAATATAAATGTCGAAGGCGTAGTCCTCCCGAATCATCCGTTGACGAATTTTGAACTACTAGATGCTGCTAAGAAGCTCAATATCCCTAATTTCCGGGGAGTATTTCTCAGAGACGAGCTGCCGAAGAAACCTAGACGGACTGAATGCGGGATATTGAATCTAGACGATTCTAATGGAACCGGCTCGCACTGGGTCGCTTTTTTGAAGAACGGTAGGGATAAAATATATTTCGACAGCTATGGCCTGCCCCCTCCTACAGAACTGGTAAAGTATTTACAGAGTCCTGTGTACTACAATAGCGAGCTCGTACAGCCCGACAACGAAGTGTTTTGCGGTCATCTATGCCTGCACGTCCTGAAAAAAACATGCAAAGATGGAGTGACTTTTCAAGAGGTTATAAACGGCCTGCATTAAAAATTATTATAATTATTTCGCCTTGTAAAAAATACCTGTCGATAAATTTGGACATACAGATTCAGGATCTACTCAAAGAGTAATTGCTGGCGGAGTTACTGAAAGTCAAGTAAACAGTACTTTTCTAAGGCTAGATGGAGCAAACCCAGCGACCGGAGATCTAAATATGAGTGGTCATACTATTAGAGGTCTGCCTACAACGAATAAGCTTACAGCGAATACAGCGAATACTCCGGAAGCGGGAATAAATGAGGCTGTAAGTCGGGGGCAGGTAATAGATTTACTGCAGAATCACGACGACGTCCCGACCGACAATAATCATTTGACGAATAAGAAATACGTCGATGAACAACTTACTTCGAAAGTGGCGGCAGTGGTAGGACCCGCGGTTAGCGCTTACAGTTCAACTCAACAGGCTATAATCGCTAGAACTCACACTGCGGTTACTTTTGACGTAATAAGATGTGGTACCGCAAAACACGGTATTGAACAGGGTATCGGAACGACTTCTTTCTTCCCCAGTAAAGCCGGGTACTATATCGTTTCGGCGTACATAGAATTTTGCAACAATAGTAATACCGCGTATGGCACCGTCCACCTGTATAAAAATGGGGCGTCGTACATGCAAATTGCGGGCGGAGGGAGCACGAAAGGTTCGCAAAATCATTCAATCGGTAGTAACATAGTTTTTCTAGACGAGTTCGATTACCTCAGCATACACGCTTTTTCATCCATCGCTACGAACATTTTGTGTAGGGACTTTTCAGCGGTATTCGTACGACCCTAAATTAATAAAAATTATTATATTCAAAATGCCTGTTGATAAATTTGGTCATACAGATTCTGGCTCTACGCAAAGAGTAATTGCTGGAGGTGTTACTTTTAGTCAAGTAAATAGTACTTTTCTAAGGCTAGATGGTGACAACAACATTACGGGAGATATAGATATGCGCGGTCATCATCTCGTTGGTCTGCCGACTGATTACCCTTTTGCGGGTAACGATGATGATGCTATTAGTTTAGCTCAGGCTACTGCCCTAGTCGTTGATAAAACAGCGGATATCGCTTCTAGAGATTACGTTTCGGGTATGAGGGTATCCCCGGGCAATCTAGTGAGAAATACGAAGAGTGGTATTATATATAGGTTCGAAGGAACGGCTGGAGCTATAACAGCGGCACCAGCATTGTCCCCGAATTGGAGGCCTACAACCGGACCGGCTATTTGTGC
The DNA here is from genome assembly GCA_945859605.1 of Lumbricus rubellus. Classification (NCBI taxonomy): domain Eukaryota; kingdom Metazoa; phylum Annelida; class Clitellata; order Crassiclitellata; family Lumbricidae; genus Lumbricus; species Lumbricus rubellus. Next base: position 29,112,770 of record OX243818.1, read on the forward strand.
GTTGAAAGAGTCGGCAACATCGGGTGCGCCCGCAAGCTTGACTGGCGGATTCTCGGGCGACGATGTACAGCACGACCAATTAACGACCATCGTTATAAATACGGATTCGGCGTATACGGCGGCTGAAGGGGTAATAACTATTCCTCGTACGGGTGTATATCGACTTAGCGGATTCGCGAATTTCATGATCGGAAATGTGCGGAGTGATGATGTGGTAAAAAAAATAGTCAGGGTTGCGTATTTCAAATCCGAGATACATAATAACGAACTTATTGGATAGCCTACATGGCGGGCGGACAAACAGCCGACAGCAGAGTATCGCTCGTATTACCAACCGCCGCCATGTCTTTAGTCGCCGGCGAAAAAGTCGGTATGAGAGTATATTCCGCCGAATTCGACAATGCAAAGGTTACCTCCCTTCTTATTGTGGCTGGATGTGGATTGCAGGTCGAGTTTCTATACTAAGTCCGTATTTTTTCCGTTGATACCTATCGTCTGAGAACACACGATAGGTATCTACAAGTTTCAAAGTCTCATTATTCAGAATTGTCATCGACCATTCTATCATGAACTTCAATATACCACGCTCATTTTCTGACCATCCGATTGAAACCTCAGTAACTTGTCTGAAATCACCATTGCGTACGCTTCCGTATTAGCCGGCGGCGCCGTATTAAACGTACCTTTGATCTGGATATCGACCACCGATGACTTCAGACGCTCGGATTGCTTGCTCACGTCAAACACCATAATCGGAAACAGATCTTTGAAGTCCGAGGGTGTGATATTGCATTGCGTCGTTAGTTCGTCCATTCCATAGTATTTTTCACTGAACGCGGCTGCTGCTCGGTACACCCGCGAGAATTGTTGATTCGGAAATGATAGATTATAGTCGACAACTGGATATCGGTCCTGGTTCATCATCACGAACATGTTTTTGAGATCGCAATGATTGAAAACGGATGGATTGTGTTCTTGATCGCCGCTTTTGTCGGTTTGAAAACCCAAGATGATGTACCTAGGTTTCTCGGGTAATGTCTTGACGCTAAGTCTCCAGCTAAAATTAGTCGACTGTGCGACGGAGGTGGTATCGCATTGACGGGCTCTGTACGCAACTGGCAACGACGCTTTCGATTCGATCGTTTTGTACAATTGCATCTTCTCCATATCCGCGGGAATAACGTGCGGCATAAACCACGAGATTTTATCCAGCCTAACTTTCCCTGCACCCGCGGCAGCGAGTCTAAAAATTGAGTCATCATCGGCTTTACGAACCAGAGTTAGCGTATGTTTCACACCAAAAACAACCTTGTCGTAATCATCGCAAAATCCGAAAATATGCTTCAATGGAACTACAAAGCTAAAAGTACCTTTGGCATTTGGTTTTTGAATTATATACGACTGTCTCACGGCGAAACCTTGATTATTCGCGATAGCAGCCGTCGCCCCGCTGTCCTTGTACCACAACTGATTCAAACCTTGAGCTAGTTGAAAATCATTCGGGTATTTGAGTAATCCGAGCATCGTCGTTGCCTGGCCTGGGTGAAATAACGATTCAATTTCCTGATTCGACAGTGAATACGAAATTTGACTGAAAAGATGCATGAGCCCATTATTCGTAAGAGTTGCTTCATCGGCATCAACGTAGAAGGTGTTGTCCGCCTTCGTCAATCTACCCTCGAACAACAGGTAAGATTCTGCTGGATGACAAAATAGATCTTGAAGTTCGATGTTTATTCTAATCTCGCCGGAGGTGTTTAGATTCGCCCCCGATATCGGCTCATACTCGTACCATTCGTAGCGTTCGACGCTTTCATCGCTCAATGGTTGTTCGGTAAATCTCAGAATATCAGATGATTGCATTTTTACTACGCGATAATATATTTTTTACGCGACCTTCATTCCGGCGCCGTTTAGCGAGCGTACTAAATCTTGTATCGATATGACGCCGTTCTTCTTCAGGCCATCACCCATCATCAGATTATTAATATTTGGGACATTTGGGCTCAACCCGACGCTACCTACGCTACTTACGCCACTCAGCCGATCTAAAATTTGTCTAGTTTCTGGCGTAATTTTCTTGGCGGTGGGAGTAGGAGCAGGAGTAAACAGTTTGGCCACTGCTTTGTCCACTAATCGTTTGCCGGCGTCGATTGCGGTTGTTTTTCCAACATCGATGGCCTTTTTCCCAATTTCTTTCGCCACGTCTTTACTCGCGTTGAGAGCGGTCGTTGCTAATTGTTTGGCGGCGTTCGACGTAACTAGCCGTTTGAAAAATCCCGAAATTGTATCGAACATTCCCGATCCTCCGATAACGTATTGTTTTCTATACCTCCTTCTATTAATGACCTGCATTTTACAGTGTCATCATTATATTTTTGTACGCATCTTTACTCAGCACTTCCTGCCTCAATAACGCGTCGCACATCGCCACGATCTCGTTTCTCACGCAGGTATTGCCTGCTTTGAAGCTTTGAATTCGTAGTTCTAGCTGTTTCGCTAATACATTTGGATCTTCGGAAATAACGATTACACCGACGCCTTTGCCTACCGCATTACGAGCTCTCTTTTCCCATATCGGTTTGATAATTTCCCGATATTTGGCGCTCGCAGATGCTTTGGGTTTGTTAGGATTTTTTGGCTGTCTGATAGCATCCGTCGCGAGTAGAATCTCGGCGTAATCGTCTCTATCATTATTATCGTATATCGACGTGTTCGGTTGTTTCATCGTCAACAACTCCCAAAGCCCCGGTGTTCCGCTATACGTCTTATTTCCAACCGTCACATCGTCTCCTTGAATAAAAATCGGAGTGTCGCCGATGTAGAATTGACAATTTTTTGATCGTATTCCGAACGTCGTATCTACGATTTTTCTATCGGAGGCGTATTGATGAAGGTACTTGGTTGCCACATCACCTAATTCTAAAGTTCTAATATCCTCGGTTGGGTCGTCGCTATACGCTTCTATCGAGGGATACTGAGGAAATTGAACCTTCAACGACGCGGGTAGCGTTTGTAGCGCGTTTGATGTAGCTATCGAGTTTTCTTTGATGGCGGATAGTAGGACATTCTGCTCTTTAGAAATTGCGGATTGCGACTCGACGATAGGCTTGTACAGCTTGGTTAGTTCTTGTTGCAGCCCCGAATCCCCCAATCTCTCCGATAAAAAGTTCTGTTGAATATTCTTCTTGGATTTCAGAAACTCTTCGACTATGAAATTTCTTTTCGCCGGGTCATCTATCTTTAGAAACGACATTTTTAATAAAAAAATTAATGTTTTTCGACATGTTTTTCGACGTGTTTCTAGACGTGTTTTTCTACATGTTTTTCGACATGTGTAAAAACACAAGTTAGACGTATTTTCAGACATAGCGACATAGGTCTACAAAACTCTACATGTCTACATGATTTCGTACATGTTCGCGTTAGTCGTCTTTCTACTAGATTCGGTATTTTTCTCAAACATGCTTTGAAAGGACTGTCTGACTTCTTCTCTTCCCCGATCGATGAGTGATTGTTTCATTTCCTCGTCCATCGCGTCTATCACAACTTTCGACTTACTTTTAATTGCTTCTTTCATGCCATTGAATTTTTCAATCTCGCTTAGAATCAGAGAATATTCCTCATCTGAAATGTTGTCGTCCACGAGGGCTTTTGAAATATGGTTGCTGATCGTGTTGAGCTTCGCGTCAGCTAGTGTTTTGATCTTTTCATGCTTCTCCGCTTTCAGGGCGAGCTTTTTACAGATTCGGCTGCCGATTATACTCAATAGCCCCGCACCTAGCGCTGTCCCTTCCATAGCGATGGCGATGGGGGTCGCAATTATGGTGGCTAGTACACCGATTCCCGAAATTCCGAGCCCCATCGTGACCACCATGAGGAAGTTGTCTATTACTCCGATTACGCTTACACTTCTATGGTACTTTTTACTCAACGTTGCTCTTTTGTCTCGTTCTTGCTCGATCTCCTTTTTGATTTCGCTAATCTTCTGAAGTCGATACGTTTGTGCGGACCCTGCGGCTATTTGTATTTCACCTTCTGGCGCAGAGGGTGTTATATTTGTTAGGTTTGCATATAGTTTGATGCCTTCGTATTCCATTCGTTTATTTATTAGCAATATATATTTTTTTACCGCAGATAATTTACACAGCATAGCGAATCTCCTTCGTTTATCGTTACTGCTGAATCGGAGTTGTTTTGAATGGAAACTATGATATCATCAACCACATCTTCTGAAATCACTCCGTCTAGTAGGCTGCATCGTCGTTCTTTGATACTCTGTCTGAGGGAAACGAGGCAAAGACCCGCCGCCATTTCTACACCGAGTCCAAGCCTTAGCGTATTTGCTGCCTTTGGTTGTATCGTAATATCATTTTGCGCAAAAATCTCCCATCGCAGACCGCCTAGTTGCCTTACTGGGACGCGAGTAACACCGCTCGTAATCTTCCAAAAGACTGAAACGGGCTGCGTTCTAACCTCTACCGGTCTAGTTGGTTTTGTTCCAAATTTGTGTATTGGTCTCGACATTTTTTAATAGAATAGATTATAATATCATGCCAAGAATCGGAATGTTTCGAAACGGAGAGTTGGGGCCCAACAAAAATCCTTCGCCAACACTCGCATAGCCCGACCCTGTTTTCATGTACAACCCGGATGCCGTTATTGAGCTACCTTTTTGCCACGGGGACAAGTACAAACCAGATCCGGCTGCTCTTATTTTGCACGCTATGTCATCTCTCTTGACATACATTACACCCGAACCGCTGATTTTATCCACAATCTTAGTAGTTGCCGCGGAGCCTAGACCGCTCAATGCCCCCATCGTCAAACTTGGCAGCACATTAGACAGAAGGAACCGTCCCGCTGTCGCTAGAAACGGAAGTATAGCGCCTATGAATCCGCCCTCGACTTTCTTGTTGTTCTCCAACTGCGTTTTACTCATTTTAATAGTCATGCCAGTTCCTTTTTGATACGCCGCCGTCATTTTATTGATTTGCGCCTGGGTGAGAGCTAAAACGTGTTCACCATTCAAATCATCGTGCGATAGTTTGATACTCACGCCGGTTCCCGCGCCAAGTGATCTTTTAATTTTGTCTTGTTGCGCTTCTGGAATATTAACTTTTACTTTCAGGTAACGATTCATTTTATTAGTAAATTACAAAAAACTTTCAAACTTCTCTGATGTGAAACCGAATCGCTAATTCTTCACCGCGAAGATTTAGTAGGTTCCCATGTTGGTCTGTGAGCCTCGTTTCCATCGTTGAAATTGTAGACAGCAAAATCGGGAGATATATTAAATTATGCGGCACTTCGATAATCTTGTAACCCGGGCCTACGTTTGGGAAAAAAGAATATATCACGTTTTCCGATGCTCCGTTAGTGTACGAAGACCCAATAATGTCGCTGGTCACTCTCAGGCTGCTTACACTCATTATATTTACCAAGTCCTCCGATTCATTATAGCCATCCCTATAGATCCATCTGCTGAAACCTAGAACCCTTCCTATCGAATTCTTTGGCGTAAAGTCAACCTGATAGCCCTCTGCCGTTATATTTACCACAGACCTCAGGGTATTGGTGTTTGGTGCTATTGAGATACAGTAAGCGCCATTTACTCCGTCGAAATGTCCATTCCCCCGCATGACTCTCTGTATATATTCGTTGATATCCGTTATTTCATAGCAGCCCTCTGGAACTTCAATGTTTACCCACTGTGTGCCGGAATTCGGCGAATACCTGAAGACGTTGTTTGTCGCATCGATATTAGGAAAAGAATAGTACGTCTCGAGGGCAACTAAGGCCATTTCGTATTTCTTATTCTTCTCCAGTTCAAGTAGTGGATTAAACTTCGTTCTGATTCGCGTGCTCTTTTCGCTTAGAAAAATGGAAAATGATGTTTTTGGTTCCGTGTTACAGGCCGTCTTTTCCGTGTTTTCCGATATCTGTTTGAGAAGCGATGATTCCATTTTTATTATACAATACAATTTTACAATGGCGGATCCTCGATTATATAAAATTCGTCGAGTCCGCATCGGTATTTGCCATTGCGCTTGTCGCTGGTCAGGTCTAAAACCACGAATCCATGAGGTTGTTCCCATATTGTTTTGCATAGTTTTCTAAATTCATCTTTCGACATGTCTGTACTCACATGATCGTTGTAAATATGATTACAATTTTTCAGGTCTTGTTTGAACAGGCAAATAAAGTTTGCATTTTCTCTGATTGTTTGGCGCGGTAGTTTGAAATAATTCTGGGCGAGGTAAAAACAATCTACATTACTATGTCTCCCCCGATTATAATACGTTTCACATTTGTTTTGTTTTTCCAATTGAAGATCATCGAAAATCATCAGGTTCTTCTTTTCGACGCTCAAATCTCTCGGGTCTGGTACATCTTCGGCGCTCTCAAAGAACTTGGCAATTATATCGGATTTAGCTTCTACGTTTTTTGCTATTTCTTCCATAACGAGGTTCGGCGACGCATTTCGGCCCACGATTTCATCTCGGTGCTCAAACAACCAAACGATCGCTTCTTTCGGCAATTTTTCTTCGTATGCTTTTTTAATAATGCGATATTCCGGCTGAAACAGAGAAGTACCGAATACCTGCAAGTTATTATAATCCAACCAGTCTGGCCTGAGTAAAAGATTGAGAAGAAGCGTTGTTTTTCCACACGCCGATTTCCCAACTATCAAACCACGTATGCTTTTGGGTAACAACGGATTATTGAATCTTTTCGAGAGCGCTGTGCCCCAACTCATATCTCTAATCTCCATTTTAAAAATATATATTATTAAAAAACGAAATGTATTGCGTAAAATGTAAAGAACAGACCCAAACGAGAGATGTGCAGAACGCCGTGGCTAATAATGGGAGATCGATGCTCAGAGGTGTTTGTGTCGTATGCGGGAAAACAAAAACTCAATTCGTGAAGGCGTCCGCTGTTGCGCAAGGTGGGGATCTAGTTAGTTCACTGAACGCTGCCACTAGCAACATTAAATTACCTTGGGCTAAATTCCCGGGCGAATTACATTTGCCAGGCCATCAGTTTACTGGTCCCGGTACTAGACTAGATTTGCGTCTGAATCCCAACGAAACCCCCAAAGATTGGAGCAAACCTATAAACAGGGTAGATAGTGCGGCATACGTCCACGACCTGGCATACAATCTACACACTGATGCGGCTTCTAGGAATGTCGCTGATAGAGCAATGATAAACCAGTTGAATAATATTCCAAATCCTAGCTTGCGGGAACGCGTAGAGAGGGCGATAGTAAAACCCATCTTGTCAGCTAAAACAAGCTTAGGTTTGGGTTTTAAAAAAGCCTAAAATTACCGCAGGATCTGAAATGGACTAATCAATTAGCGAATGAATTACACAAACCAGTAGTGAGAAATTTTAGGACGAGGCGGGTCCGTGTTTGCGGGATTGATCAGATTTGGGCGGCGGATCTAATCGATATGCAAGCCTTCGCTAGAGATAATGATGGTGTGAAATATCTATTGACCGTCATAGATGTGTTTTCGAAATACGGATGGATAGTACCATTACATGACAAGAGTGGGAAGTGATAGCAGAATATAATTTCCAGCAAACCAATCAAACAAACAAAGATGTCCACAACATGGCGAGAGGCACGCTTAACAGTGTAGTCACGTGACCAACATAGAGGGATCGTCCGATAACTAATGGCCTACTGTCGTTTTTCTAACACCCCCACTCGACAGTACCCCCATCTAACATTAGTTATCAATTATCAAGGCACAAGCCAATCTTATCTCTTAAGTTACACAGCTTGTCCCTTGTTAGTGGTTTGGTCATAATGTCTGCAAGCATTTGGTCACTAGGGCAATACTCCAAGTTAATTATCCCACGAAACTGTAAGTCTCGAAGATGATGATGTCGAACATCTATGTGCTTGGTTCTTGCACTGATTTTCTCATTGCTTGCAATCTTGATGCATCTTTGATTGTCCTCATACAGAGTCGTTGATTCAATGCACGGTATATGTAGATCAGATAACAACTGTCTCAACCAAACCAATTCTTGACTTGCCAAAGAAGCAGCAATATATTCTGCTTCTGTAGATGACAGAGCTACGGATATTTGCTTTTTCGATATCCATGAAATTACTCCTTCTCCGAGCTTAAACAGGTATCCACTGGTTGACTTGCGATCGGATCTGTCGCCTGCCCAGTCTGCATCAACATACCCAATCAGTTTCAGATCTCCAACAGCTTCAAGCTTTAACTTCCAGTTAATTGTTTCCTTGAGATATCTGATAACTCTCTTTACTGCAGTCCAGTCACACTGACGTGGTGAATTGACTTTCCGACATAGAATAGAAACTGCGGCTGCAATATCTGGTCTTGTTGTAGTAGCTATGTACAACAATGCCCCCACTGCTTGTCGATATTGTTCATTTGAGCTGAGCAAATTCTCTTCTCCTGTTATATTTAAATAGTCCACATGCATTGGTGTTGCACATCCATTTGCATTCGTTAAACCAAATTCAGAAATAACTTCTTGAATTTTATTGATTTCAGAAATCAAGTAATTGCCTTGTTTGTCCTTTTCAATTTGAATTCCCAGGTATAAACTGACTTCACCTAAATCCTTGATTTCAAATTGCTGACTTAACATGTTTGCTGTTTTCTTGATCATCTCTGCATTTCCACAGATCAGCAGATCATCAACATATAACAATATGTAAACAATCACGTTGTTGCACTTCTTTGTATACAGACACAGATCAGCTTCACTCTGCTGGAATCCATCTGATTTCAGAATAGAGTCTATTTTCTGATTCCAACTTCTGGCTGATTGCTTACGTCCATAAATGGCTTTCTTTATTTTGCAAACCTTTTGCTCTTGACCAATTTCTGTAAAACCTTCTGGTTGATTCATGTAGAGTTCTTCCTTGATTTCTCCATTCAGAAAAGCTGTTTTGACATCAAAATGATTCACTTTCAAATTCTTTGATGCAGCAACTGTCAACAATGTTCTTAAAGTTGTATGTCTTGCTACTGGTGCGAACGTATCTTCATAGTCCTCACCAAATTTCTGAGAGAAACCTTTAGCTACAAGACGTGCTTTATGTCTTACATTTCCTTCGGCATCGTGTTTCAACTTAAACACCCATTTGCAGTCTATTGCCTTCTTTTCTGCTGGTAGATCACACAATACCCAAGTTTCATTCTCCTTGTGTGAATTCATCTCTTCTTCTGCTGCTCTCATCCAGTTTTTCTGTTCATTTTCTGTTAACATTTTCATCTCATTCCATGATGAAGGTTCCTTTCTGATTTCATTTTGAACCATTAATGACAGTCTTTCTGCTGGTATGCCTTTGTTACTTCTGGTAGATCTTCTGGGTTGAACAACATTTTCATCTGTTATTTCTGCGTCAGCTGTTTCATTTTTGTCATCTTCATTGACTTGATTAACATTTTCTGTAGGCATCTGAGTTTTGACTTCATTTTCATTTTTAACTGGCTCTGATTTCAATTCTGTGTTCTCTGGATTTATCATTACTTCTGTAATTGTCATTCCATCTGATTCATGTTCATCAAATGTTACACTGCGACTGATTATGATTCTGTTTGAATCTTTCAACAGCAACCTGTATCCTTTTGATTGTTCACTGTATCCTACTAGGATTGTTTCGATTGCTCGATCATCGAATTTAGTCCTTTTCTCTTTTGGAATGTATGCATATGCCTTGCATCCAAATATTCTGATATGTGAAAGATCTGGCTTTTCTCCATTCCACAATTCAAAAGGTGTTTTATCTGTTGCCTTCGTTGGCAGTCTGTTTTGCAAGTACACTGCTGTCATAACTGCTTCTCCCCAGTATTTCAGCGGTAGTGCTGCATCGAGTAGCATACATTTTGCCATTTCGATTATTGATCGATTCTTTCTTTCAGCTACTCCATTTTGAGATGGTGAGTATGGTACACTCGTCTGAAGTTGAATTCCTTCCTGCTTCAGATAGTTTCTCAGATTATTTCCAGTGTATTCACCACCGTTGTCCGATCTTAGGATTTTCGGTTTTCTTTGAAACTTATTACTGACTTCTGCAATGAATTCTTGAAATTTCCCGAATACTTCATCCTTCCTTTGAATAAGATAGCATTTTGTATATCGTGAAAAATCATCGATAAATGTCACAAGATATTTGCTTCCTCCTGATGACATTGTTTTCATTGGACCACAAACATCACTGTGTATCAAGTCCAACGGATGTTCTGTGCGATGTGTACTGGCTTCAGGATATGGTTTCTGTGTGGCTTTTCCTTTGATGCAATGTTCACATTTCACCTTTACATTACATTCTTTGATTTGAATTCCTGTGGCAATTCCTTGCTTGTTAATATCTTTAACAGCGTTTGGATCTCTATGCCCTAAACGTCTGTGCCACACATGAATACAATTTTCATGTTTAGTTTCGAACTTGGCCATGTTTGCAACTTCAGGAATATTCTTACATGACAACTTGTATAAATTGTTTTCAGATTTCCCCACAGCCAACAACTTTCCATTGTATTTGATCGAACACTGGTTACCCGAAAATTCAATTTCCTTTCCTTTGCTTGCCAGTTGCTTTACTGATAACAAACTTCCTGTTAATCCTTGTGAATATAAAACATTTGTTACTTTAATTCTATTCACTGTACCATTGTCTAAAATGCATTCCAGAAAACCATTTCCAATTCCATCTGCAATTAGACATGTTCCATTAGCAATGTAAATTTTGTCAGACTTCGTTTGGTCCAGTTCTGTAAAGAAATTCAGATTGTTTGTCATATGTGTTGTGGCTCCGGAGTCTATAAACCAGTCACTTGTTCTCTGACCAATGCCAATTGTAAAACTGCTATAATTAGTGTCATCGTTGCCTAGATCACTCAATCTTTCTGTTACGACATTTTTGGCTTTGTGTTTTAATTTTGGCTGTTTATTTTCTTGCTCCATTCTTGCCTTCCATACTCTACAGTCCACTTTTAAATGACCTTGCTTTCTGCATACAAAACAAGTTCTTGTTTCTCTGTCTTTATGCTGTTTATCATGACGATAGTTAGTGCGATTGCTGGGTCTCGAATTGCTTGAGTACATTGCTGATTCATCTTTTGCTTCTGTTGAATCATTTTCTGAATCTTTCTTGCGCTTGTATGCATCAACAAGCTTGTTCTTAACATATTCTAGAGTAAGCTCATCTTCCTCTCTGGCTTCTAAAGCTGTTATCAATGTTTCGTACTCATCTGGTAGACCACAGAGCAATAGAGTCGCCACCTGTTGATCAGTAACTTCTTCACCAACACCACGCAATTGCTCAACGAGTTGCAAGGCTGCACTTATGTATTCCTGCATGTTCTGATTAATCTGTAGCTTTATCTTGTATAGCTTTTTACGCAGATACATTTTACTGCTCAGATTAGATCTTTCATGCACCTTTTGTAACTCCCGCCACATTTCCTTTGCATTGTTACAATTGCAAATGTGTATTAACTGGTTATCTTCAACTGATAATGATATTGTGCATTGCGCCTTCTCGTTCTTTCTTTGCCAACCGTCTGGAATTGGGTCAGGTGTGTCGTCATTCACAACTGTCCATAAATCGTCTTTAATTAATAACATTTTTACCTTGAATTTCCAGACTTGATAATTGCTGTTGTTCAATTTTGTTATCGTAAACTTTGTTTCGTTTGATTCCGCCATTTTGTGCTTCTTCTTGACAAGCTGACTCACACGACTTGTTAGCGATTTTTACCAACGCTCGAACATAGGTTTACTATCGAAACGTTCCGATTTCTTAAAACCTACAAAGTCGCATATTCCGAGTCACTGTCTTGTTTCTAAACCTTTAAGCATTACTTGGTAACTGGCCGGTAGCTGGGCCCATAACCTGATAGCAGAATATAATTTCCAGCAAACCAATCAAACAAACAAAGATGTCCACAACATGGCGAGAGGCACGCTTAACAGTGTAGTCACGTGACCAACATAGAGGGATCGTCCGATAACTAATGGCCTACTGTCGTTTTTCTAACAGGAAGTCTACAGCCGACGGGTTCGTGAAGATACTCGGGGGGCGGCCGACAGCCATCGAAAGTTTGGTGCGACAAAGGGAAAGAATTTTATAACAAAAATGTAAAGAATTTAGTCGAGTTGTATTCTACCGAGAACGATGGAAAATCTTGCATCGTAGAAAGATGGGTGCGTTCGATGAAAGATAAAATGTTCAAGTACTTTACGGCTAATTCAACTAGAAGATATATCGATGTATTAGACGAAATGGTTAGTAATTATAATGAAACGAGACATTCTTCCATTAAAATGACTCCCGCGAAGGCTAGTTTGAAAACGAACGAAAAGACTGTATTTATGAATTTATACGGCGACGAGATTTCAGAGCCTATTATGCCGAAGTTTTCAATCGGCGATCGGGTCAGAATAACTAGGAAGAAGAATAATTTTGAGAAGGGTTACTTGCCGAGATGGACGGAGGAGGTTTTTGTAGTATCTCAGGTTCAATATACAGATCCACCAACTTACAAGATTACTGATTCTAATTCTGAGGAAATACAAGGCTCATTCTATGAACAGGAGCTACAGAAAACGACTCAAGAAATATTTAGAATCGAAAAAGTGATTAGGAAACGTGGGAAGAAATCACTCGTAAAATGGCTAGGATACCCAGACTCGTTCAACTCGTGGATCAATAACGAAGACTTACTGACTTTGTGAGACGATTATGAAAAAATATGTCGTGTTTGAATTTTTTTTTTAAACGTGACCAAATATAAAACAGCCAGGATTTGGTCGCGTTGCGATCGTTGAAATTTTAAAACGCGACCAAATGCAAAACAGCCAGAATTGGGTCACGCTATGTGACTGAAGTGTCACGCATGGGACACGAAAACTAAAAGTGTGACACGAAATCTCTCGGTCTCACCTAGTTATTATATAGATATGACGTCATACGTGGGAGTAACTGCGAAATAGATCTGATGGGAAATCCTAAGTTTCAATACTCAGACACATTCACAGCCGCGTGATACTGAAATAAATCGCTTGCGGAGACATTCACGAATGCGAGAAAACGAAAAAATCACTTACTTGGTGTCGCATAGGCCTACATTCATCATCACGAATTGTCGGAAAAACCGCTTGTTCAACTTTACATCAACAGAGACAGATTCATAGACTATTCACGAATTATCCGGAAAACCGCTTGTTTCACTTAGCACCAACGCATAGGCCAGGCATACACATTCACGATGATCGGTTGTTCTGATGCCTCGATGTTAATGATTCATATAGACTAAAAATTTAGCACTCAGATCCGGGCTCCAACGAAGATGATTATAACACTGTCGGTCGCTAGATGTCTAGGTCTATTATATTATTCGCGTTCTGAAACAGCAGCCGAACGTTCGATGGTTGCCTGTTTCAGAACGAAATTCATACAGGCAGCGCGTTGTGTTTTTTTTATTTATTTCAAAAGCATCGAGGACAGACTATACAAACAGAAAGCGGATGGATGGTAAGATGGATGGATGGATAGATGACAGGATGGGTAGATGACAGGATGGGTGGATGGGTGGGTGGGCGGCTGGGTGACTGGGTGACTGGATGGGTGTGTGAACGGCGACATAGACACAGCGGGTCATTATTAGCTTGGTGAGGGAATAATTAGACGTTGCTTTTTTCGCTGTTCGTTTCAAAGCGCTTCGTATCCCACCATGGCAGTGATATATCGCTATTTTTTATTGGCGTCAATTTCTGAGCCTACAAATTAGTGCATCATCCAACGACGACGATGATGATGATGATGATGATAATGATGTCAACAACAACTACGACAACGACGATGATGATGATGATGATGATGATGATGATGATGATGATGATGATGGTGATGATGATGAAGAGACGACGACGGCAAATCGGGTTGATGATGATGATTAGACCTATGTATAATGATGGCGTTGAGTTTGTCCAAAAATAGGCCTACATTAGAGGCGAGAAAGAGACAGGTGCTTCCAATTAAATCGGCTGCATGAACTTTGTGCTTTCGTTTTTTCATATGCCGACTCCCGAGGCGGCCGGCGAAGACATATGAAAAAGTTTCACAGAAAAATACACCAGTCAGACTTTGAGTCTGTTGTGTAGAATCGTGGCGCAGCTACGATCGTGTCTACATTGAAACGCTACTTTTAGTGTGGCCAGGATTATAGGCTTGTATTTATTTCAGCACATTACGGTTTTTTTGCCCCACTTGCGACCCCTTCTACTATTCTCGGGTTGAAAATGAAGACGTGCCGACATTGCGCCGACGACGAACGACGGTAATCGTGCGTGGACGTTGTTGACGATCCGGCCGTGGATACTTGCATGGGCATTCATCGTCGTAGCATTCGCGGTTGTGGGCGTCAATTACAACAATCAACTCCGATCTCCGCAGTCTTGTTGTATAATGAACCAAGCCGAGCTGCCTGGCGATTTTTCGTAATTCAGTTTTAGTTTTCTCCGGGTAAACCATTTTATATTGGGATCTCTTGTCTTTAAGCCGAGTTGGATATTCCATGAATATGAAAAAGTAAGCATAGTATTGGTCAAACTGCGCGGGCACTCAATTTTTTAGGCTGGTATTGGTCAAATGGACGAAAGTGAAGGCTGTATAGGTCAAATTGGACGAAAGTGAAGGCTGTATAGGTCAAATTGGACGAAAGTGAAGGCTATATAGGTCAAATGTCTCAAACGCCTTATTGGGCCTCTACTGTAGTGTGTCAGAGTGGAAGTCTAGATCAGTTTAGGCTACATGGAGACCCGAGCGTGGGGCTTCTATTGCGGTCAGCGGTGGTGTTGGTGTCCACGACCCGAGTGTACAAGTCCACAGAAGATTTAATAAACGCGAAACTCTGATTATGCTAGGCGTCTGCTATAGGGAAGGCCTAAAATAAATGTAAGTTGTCGAGGTGGTTAAAAGCTGAGCCTTCTTCAGTTTGGTTTCTCAACATGAATGCGTAACAAATTCCGATACTGGAAATGTCGGCATTTGTGATGATGAGCAAGCAGTAAGAAAAACCTTCAGCTGCTGCGAAAAGATGGCGAGCTCTCCTGGATCAATCGAATCATGTAGGCCTACGTAGGCCTATTTATATAGGTATGGATGCAGTGCAGATCATTAATATTATGGCTTCCCTGCTATTTGTTTGTCTCAATGGGCCCGTGGAGTGTGGTGACGGAAGGTAATGGTAAATTAGGGGCCCCCCTGAAAATATGGCGGCGGGCCCCCCGAGGGGTTAATCCGGGCCTGAATAGAAGTGGTTCATAGTCTCATAGATAAAGGTTTCCAGGTCTTTTGATGCACAGGCTTTTTAAAGTCTGCTGAATTACCGGACAAAAACAGATGTAGTCAGAACCATGCAGTTGAAAGCAAAATAATGATTATAATATATCCAATCATTCGGCTGTCCAAACATCACCTATTGTAACCGGCTGCCTGACATATGGTAGCCTATAGGCTTGGTTTGACTCGAAACTGAACTGATCCCACCTATAAAAGCCCACTGATAAATACACTCCTATAGGGTTTAAAGGTCATACTTGAACAGAGGTTGCAAAATTCTTAACCGGTATTCGTGTTAAATTCATCTAATAAACGCATTGTGCGTAGGCCTATATTCTTTACAACACAATTAGCCTTGTTTAGCCTATATATTAACTGGTCCTCACGACGTATAGCTTCTTGGGCCCTCCTGTCCTACTCTATCTTGGGCCTTCCTGTCCTATTACACCCAGGTTCCACTGCACGAACACCATTATCACTGATTAATTACCACCGTTGCACCACGCAACCTCGTAGTACCTCCTCGGCTTGACCTCCCGGATTTTGATCTGACACCGGAACGATCGAGCATGATGGCAGTTTGGCTATTATTTTACATAGCGCCGGAGAATAAGCTGGTCTCACTGATATAATATATCAGATATCTTTCTCAGTGCCCACAATGCCATAATATGGCATTGTGGGCACTGAGAAATTCTCGAAGATTTACATTAGACCTACATGTACATGCATACGGTGAAGAAATGTTGAACTAACAAGAGACTGTAGCCAGTAATTATAGGCCTACTAACCTCGATTTCCCTGGCCAAAAGGATTGCCTTCTTGTACCAGACTACCGGGTACCAGTCCATTGACTCGTAGCGAAGACTCATGTCTATTCCTTCACTAACTTCGAACTAACAAGAAACTGCAGTAGACAGTAATCATAGGCATAGACCTATACCGTTATGATGTGTGATGGTTGAGCGCCTACCTTGGTCAATTGCTTGCAACGATTCCGCTGTAGCCAACTGGAACCTGACGTCTTCCTGAATGATGTTCACTTCACTTAACAACCAATCTCCTCCTCGAAAGAGACGAAGGCATTCGTGGATTGGTCGGTGGCATTCATGAAGAGCGTTCAGAGCAGTCTTGTAGTCCTTCGAAGCTAGAGCTTCGATTGCTTTAATGTACATCGCTGAGGCCATCTCAAAGAAGCACTTGCCACGCTGTGAATCATCAACCATCACGTTGACGTATTTCTCCAATGCTATGATCTTCTCTTTGTATGACAGATCGTTCAGCTGAACAGTAGTGGCATCCTCGACACACTCAACATACAATACCGTGAGGCTATCGGTCCAGTCCGCATCTTTAAGCACATGCGCACCGTAGGAAAGACCTTTCCCCAGGAACTCGATGGCTTCAAGGAGTCTGACTTCGATATCCAATCTATGCCGATCCATTGAGATTTCTCTCAGAATGCCAACCAGACGCCAGGCTGCAGTGCCGTAATTCTTGCATGCACTGCATTTCTCGTCCCCGTTCTCGGCCGTCTTGTAGGCTTCTGCGTAAGACTGAATTGCGTTCTCCAAATGGTTCTTTTTTCCCATGAAATTTGTCGATGCCTGGTAGCTCTTGAAATGGTCGTTTCCTTGAATTCGCCATCTTTCTGATGTTGTACCTCGACCGGAATTTGACGGTACTACCCTGATTCTGTTTGAGCCAGATCCCACGCTCATACTAATTAGATTGGCCTAGTGTTTAAATGCTAGAGCCCAATTAACTGCTTGTAGGCCTACTTAAGCGTTCCCCAGAATTAGAGCAATCAGCTGTTCGTCTAGATATTCGATTCTTTTTCAACATTAATTGCCAATTCTACGTGTTCTGCAACAGTGTCCTAATTATTCAGCAAAGTAGCCTAATTCCGTAGGCTATAGTCCTACGCCAAGCCACTCGAAAATCTATGCTCTCAGCAAATAATTCCATATAGGTCCTAAATGCAATAGGCCTCTCGAAAGTTGTGTCCAATTTAACCAAATCTAAAGACCCATCGGCCGCCGATGCTTTTAGAAAACCAAAACCAAAACTATTTGCCAATGGAGAACCGTGGGATTTCCAATATGCCTAGGTCTATTATAGGCCATGACATTATACATGCACTCTGGATGCGGTTGGAAACTTCGTTGTAGAAAGTGCACGGACCGCTGTTAGGCTCGGATTTCATCGGCACAAACCTCGTTGGCCTACGTAGCCTATAAGCAACGGGTTGTCTAAAAATATCACTTGTTAAAAAAAAACGAATCTACAGTATGATCTATCTAAGATTGCTAGCCTGTAGGATGTTGGCGCGTATCCAATAAAACTGTATAGGCCTACGTAAGCGTCTCAAACACATCTGAAATTCATTAGGATTTAGGACCCCAGCTTCACTTAGCCTTATCTCTTTCAGTGGCTGAAAATCCATGACTTATATATAGGCCTAATACATAGCCATGGCCCCAAAGCAATGATTCCATTCACTCTATCTGACCCGAAAAGAAGCACGTTTTACCAGCGCATCTGCTTCATTCCCGTTCTGGTCTTCTGAACCAGCAGGACTCAACTTTTCACCTGAAATCTTTTGACAACCCATCTTACGCAGCGCAGCGCTCGTAAATAGACCCGTGTCCTATGCTTAAGCCTAGTCTGCATAAAGTGACGTTAATCAGAAACGGTCCAACGGAGAGAGCAGAAAGTTGCCCCTCGGGCAGAAATTTGCATACATGTTGAAGTCCGTCTGTAGTCTGTTGGAAGGGGAGGGGAGCAAACCCACCTCGGCTGTCTGAGCGATGAGAAACGCCTACCTCGTCAGTGTGACAGTGTCGTCACCCCTTTAGGGTTTCTGCTTGGTTAGCCGACCACCAGCTTTAATACCTGTAGGCCTACTAGGGCCTTTGCTAATTATCTGGGGCATTGGTGTCCATTGGAATTGACCAATTAAGAATTGCACAATGGGTTGGGTAAGTTTAGTATAAAAAGTATGTTCAAAGGTCTGGGATTCCTGGGATTACATTTCGCAGCTTATACACAAGGCTTACACATTGGAACAGATGAATTTTATAGTCCAGTAGGTCTACGAGGACATTAAATTAAATACTATAAGATAGAATGGCAATCAATCGTCACACAGTAGGACGGTAAGAATCATGGGCGTCCGCAGCGGGGCGCAAGGGGGCGCACTTGCGCCCCTGGATTTTTCGCACAGTTGCACATCAATTTAGATTATTTGGTTGTGATTGTTACAACACGATTTTCAACGTGATTATCGGTGCCATCTACAAGTTGGACCTTTTTATTTTTCTTTGGGTGCATAAGGTAGGCCTATAGGCAGGGGCGCAACCAGAAAATTTTCCGGGGGGAGGGGTGCTCAGAATTATTATTGTAAGCGCCGATGGTGCGAAGTAGCGAGTGCCAAAGGAACTTGCTTGATTGTGTAATCTTAAAGACCGAATGACCCGTCCCCTTCCATGCACCAAAAAACTCATCGGATTTGGAAAATTGCGTGGGTCACTTTTTTAGCCTGGGGGTGCTCAAGCACCCCCCTAGTTGTGCCCAGTGCTTAAAGTGTAGAAAAAGAAGTGCCTGGACGCTCCTTGCCTTTCTCTGCTGTGCGGGCCAAATAAGTGCCAGGACGGTGTGCAGATTCTAAAAAAAGTGCCTGGACGCCGTCCATGCACACTTTAAGCCCTGGTTGCGCCACTGCCTATAGGTAGGCTATAGGATTATCTCGTGGTAATATGGAATTCAAACTGTCACCCATTAAATTTAGACCATGTGACAATTATATTTAAAAGTTTGCGCCCCCCCCTCTAGAAAAATTCCTGTAGACGCCCATGGTAAGAATGTCTACAGTTGACCCCTTTGTCTCCATGTTGGCATCAATTTCGTCATTCCAGGGCTTAGTGTGATTGGACAGTCATGGACGGTGTCCCAGGCACTTATTTTCAAATCTGAACGCTGTCCTGCCACTTATGAGTCCGCCACATCCAGGAAAGGTTAAAGGACGCCCATGCACTTCCTTTTCTACACTTTGAGCACAGCATTTCCCATTTGTGAACATTTACATTTTTTAATAAGTAGGAGATGAAGGAAATATCTAGCAGGCGAACTGCGCAATACTTCGATGTAGCTGCATTTAGCAAATATTCTAATGAGAAGCATAGACTGTCGACAGTTGGAGTGAGACGTAGGTATGAAGACATGTAAAAAAATTAAATCTACGCAATTGCAATGACCATTACATTACCTCTCCTTGTCTGTAATTTTTTGGGTGGTCCATCACACACACACACCCACACTTTGAAGATAAACTTTATGGACCCCTAACTGAAGCTGAAGGAAGTTTTAGATTGATGATGATTAGATTCTGCATTGAAATACAGTGAATAATTCATAGCATGATGGATGGAACAAAGCAGTTACAATCAACTTTGAAAGAGAGGACTTATTAGGACAGTAATAGTGGAAGAAATTTTGTGGTCAAGTAATAATGCTGGGAAGAACAGCATATATAAGCTTTTTAGTATTTTTTTCATCTTTGCTCTGCATAGCACAACAGTCTCGGTCAGGTTAGCAGCGTAACAGCTTAGTATCGTCCAGCATAATGCAAGCCACTGTTTCACATGAGAGCAAGAACAAGTAGCATTTCACATGAAAGTAGCATTTCACATGAGAGTAGCATAAACATGATTGCAACTGAATTAACGGCAGGTCGTACACAGCATTTGGACTCGTTCAGTGTCTACTAATTAATTTCATTAAGCTATGACTGTTCCTTTTTATTCTTCTTTCTCTTCTGTTTATCTAAGCCTTCTTTCTTTTTGTCCATATGGGAAGTGACTTGATTTTGCAGTTGATTGAAAAAGTCTTTCGAGGACAATTTCTTTTTCTTCTTGTCGGTCTAAAAAAACACAAAGCAAACAATTAAAATTTCTACTACAATATGTTCTATAAAAAGTTACTAAAGCCTTCATAAGTCACACAAAGTTCAATGAAAAGTAGCCTGGGATCCATTCACTTGAAGTGAGTTAAAGGAAATCGGGACAGCATGGGATTCTTATTAGGCACAAATAACATATCTCCTGCAGCTCATCACATCTGCAACTCTCTAATAATGTTTCATCTCAACCAGTCATACATGTGCAACAGCATCAGGTAAATTGCTAAAAGTAATTACTGCCCAAATATTATCTAGCAATAACGCAAATTACCACACCATATTAGGCAGACAAAAGCAAGCACACAAATGGCAGAGTTTCCAGGTTGGACAAGCATAATTTACTACTATTCTTCTGGGTGATAAAAGGAAACATGACACCAGAGAAAAACCCTGAAGTAACGCAACATGTGGCCTACACTGATTGCCTGCTATAAAAGCTCAAATTCTTCCTTTAACAGCGGCCTCGAAACTCACCCACTCTCATCAGCTTTCAAGCACCAGGATGCATAACTAGTATTAACTACATTCCTAGAAACTCATCTCAGCTGTCCAAAACACAGGATCAAGCAGAATGGCCTTCATCCACTTGCAGACTAGAGGCAAAGAAATAAGACACTTGCGTCGCACGTTCTATGGAAAACAAGGGGCTCATAACAGCTAAGCTACCAATGTATATGCTTTACATCAATTGATCACCTTACAGGATCACCCTACCAGATCACCCAGCATAGCAAAGAAGAGATATGTGGTTAGGAAACGGATGAAACTTACACATGTAGCAGCTAACTAAAGCAGAATTCCGCACAGCAAATTTAGCATAATTTCAAAATAATTATAAAAAATGTTTCCAGTTCTATATTGACTGTCAAAATGAGAGATACGATGAAGAAAGGATTCAAACCACTGACCTCATGAATGGTAATGTGTTTGCCTCTCTTGCTCTTTCGTTCCAACTGCTTCTGCGCTTCCTCATGCGCCTCTTTCGAGTTCGGATCCAATGCACGAACTTTCTTCTGCATCGCCTTCTGATGCTGGAACTTCTTCTTCAGCCGTCGTTCGCGCTTTTTATTCGTCTTCGTTTTCTCCGTTGCGCCAACCAGCTCACCCTTTCTCTTACCCTGAAGCACGTTAAAAGCACATGACATTCAATAGCCTGTTTAGAGAAAAGCAAGCTGCTGTTGTGACATGTTAGAAATATTAGCAAGCTACTACTGGGATTTGGGACATGTTAGAAATATTAGCAAGCTACTGTTGTGACACATTATAAAGATTAGCAAGCTATTGCTGTGACATAGTCAATACTTATTTTAGCTTGATCATTAACATTAGTATGACCTAGCTAAGCTTATTGGCAAACTTAGTGGTTTATGTATGCACCACATTATTCTGTATGCAAATAGCTGTAATGTAATGTGGGGCGCGGTGGTCTAGTGGTGGCGTCGTTGCCTTGGAGCCGGAAGGTCCGAGGTTCGAATCCACCCTCAAGCCGCGTAAGGACCTTGGGCAAGTCCTTCACTTACAATTGCTCAGCGCTTCGGCGTGAAACTCCGATGCAGTGTCCGCTCTGCATCGGGAGCGCCTCTGAGTAGAGAGAGCTTGAAGGGGCGCTATAACAAGTGCACATACAAACAAACAAACAAACAAACAATGCAGACTAGCAAGTGAACAGATCTGCATTGAGGCCTTGTAACACAAACAAATAACAAAGCAACTTTAAGTCAACTGGCGCTCATGAATGACTTATCAAACAAGATGACACTACATCAGCAACCTGCAAAAATCTCTACATAACACATATAACAGAAATATAAGGCACTGAAGTCAGTAAATTTCAATTATTGGCTTAGAAATATTACTAATATAACCAACATAATATAATTTGATCGTCACTGCGTCAGGCTATTATTACACAATGATACACATGATCCTGATGATCAAATCTTAATATTTCTAAGACCACAAAGTGATGGAAACACCACAAACTCCACACCCTCCCTTACATAATCGTTATTCAGAAAGCTTAAATTTGAGCAAAGGCATTTCCGTGCTCACCTGTACTTCTTCGGCCGTTAACCTGGTGGCATCGCTAACAAAGACCGGCGCCACTTCCTCCACAACAATAGCCGGCACATTCTCCACAATCTGCAGATCCATCTTCGGCTAATGAACAATTTTAACACAAATTAGGTTCAAAAAGTCAAAATACACTTTAGCCAAACATAATAAAACACCACAACAAATTTATCAGCTTCAATGCCAAAGACCTTACCTGTACCATGCTGAACTTTCGCTACTCGACAGTTTTAAGTTTCATTCTGTTCTTAATGCAGCTCTCTAGTTTGGTCATTATAGCTTCCTTATGTGAGATACTTTGCACAGGCTTCATATCAGATCCTGACTCTTATAATCCTTATATTGTATGGTCTTGTTGACTCTGCTTGATCAGACCTAAAGGAACATCTAACCAAAGGCAAACTAAACACTTTGAAAAACTGCAGCCCTAACAACAATACAGAGAAAGATGCATTCAGATTGAACAAAGAGAGATAACCAGAATATAAGGTAAACTATAACGCCGTCTTTGAAAGTAACATTGAGAAAGAGGCTGCTTTAATGATAGACAGACAAACAGACAGATGCACTGACGAAACAAAGCATAGAGAGGAAGACAGAGGAAGGCATAAGACACACAGTACTTACAGGCATAACTGTGACAGGTGTGTTACTGAACATCATTTGCAGACCAAGAAGAAGGTTGTTGAGAATTTTTCGATTCTCCTTATATTCGTCCTCTTCCTTCTGATTTCGAGTCTGTCGGTTTGAACCAATAAGCAAAACAGTCAAACATTAAAAATGTATTGCAAGACACAAACAAACAATAACAGAACATATTAAATATCAAAAACCAACCAAACACTGCCACATATTTCTCAGCTTAGTTTACTTTATAATTTGTATATTAAATAGTTTAATATCTCTATAGCACAATTATTTTTAACTGCTTTGTAATGTGTATAGTCTGCTGAATAGACATCATGGATGCAACAATCTCTTGAAGATAAAGACGTTTCTGTAGAAAATAAGCAAACTTTTACTACCTGTATGCTCCTATAACGAAAGCATAAAGAACTAGTACGAGTGCCTGCGTAAAACCCTTGAGATGAAATTCCTTTTGTCCGTGAAAATCAAATATGCTGACTGTTTGCATCAGTCTTAGCAGACAATAATACCTAATAAAAGACAGTTACTGGGTTGGTGAAGTGGCCTAAGATCCTGAAATTGTTTACAAATTATTACAAAATACATTTAAATCCATGATGACTACTTTACCTGAGTTTGACCAAGGTAATCTCGTTCTAATACTTCAGCAAGCCCCAATTTGGATTTTTCATGATCAAGAACAATGTCCTTTCGGTATTTCACCGTCGTCCCAACTGGTTTCACTTTCCGTGTGACATTAACAACAAAGGCCTGAAAGAACAAAGTAACGATATATTCGAGATTTTCCCTCAAAATCGAAATCATCTTTCAACATGCATAAGGCGTAAAAAAAAGTGTTGTGTTTCCGGTAACCCGACCGACCCATTTTTACGGCCGCGACCCAAATATTTTTGTAAAAAAATTTTATTAAAAAAAATTTTTTTTTTCAAAAATTTTTTTTTTTTCCCCCAAAAATTAATTTTTTTTTCAAAAAATATTTTTTTACATTTGTATTGACATAACATAAGAGACGTCAACAAAATGAAATTAATAGGACTGTTTCTAGAGCAGTTTTAGGTGCAGACAGTCGGGAAATAGGCAGTTTATACTTGCTTAGAACACGTACTTTGTTTCAGCGTGCAAAAAAGACTAGTGGGGTATACTTTTTCGGATAGTCACTGCATAAAAATATTTTACAAAATAAAAATATTTTCCGACCTACCTACCCAATTTTTTTTAGCTCTGTTACCGGAAACACAACATTTTTTTTTTTAGGTCTAAAGACAGACTGTGTTACACATACAGCAGTAATGGCCACAGAAATGAACAATTATGATAGATTATAACCAATCTCTGTCTACTTACAGTATCATGAATGATTTAAAGCTTCAATAATTACGTAAATAATCCTTTTCTGCATTTGTTACAGCCCAATTGGTCTGAACAACAGCAAGAATTGAATCTAAGCATAGAATTACAGCATAAAATTAATCTGTAAAATTTTGAATTGGTATCATCGAATCACAATATTATACATTGAATCAGAGGCAAAGATTACAATATGATCCGATACATGTCACAAACAATGTCCAAATAACACAGAAAATTAATAACACAGATCACCTCAGTTAAAAATATCCAAAATTTTAAGAGTTTGATGTTACTTACATCTGAATCATAATATTTACGAAGAAGATCCTCAATACTGAGTACATCTTTATTGTCGTCATCAAGTGTAGCTACAAATTAAAATTACATACTTCAAGTAAGCAGATGTGTTACCCTAGATGCCTTATTAAATTATCTACCAATAATTTTTGAGTGGAAATCCTTGGTTTGTTTGTATGTGCACTTGTTATAGTGTCCCTTCAAGCTCTCTCTACTCAGAGGCGCTCTCGATGCAGGGCGGACACTGCATCGAAGTTTCACGCCAAAGCGCTGAGCAATTCTAAGTGAAGGACTTGCCCAAGGTCCTTACGCGGCGAGGTGGATATGAACCTCGAACCTTCCGGCTCCAAGGTAACGACGCCACCACTACACCACCGCGCACCACCACCACGTTATTATGGGTCCAGTTAGGAAGACAAAGCCCCCACTGTAGAGGCACCACTGTGGAACTGAACAATGAATTCTTAAGTAAAGGCAGAGAGAGAGAGAGAGAGAGAGAGACAGACAGACAGACAGACAGAGCAAGAGCAGGTGGCCAGTCCTTTCTTGCTGTCTCACCTATCCAATTACATAGTGTGGTCAGTATATTCATTACAGTCAAATTGGCTAAAGGTTGGAGGTGGAACAGAAATCAAATTTCTGCCCTGGTTGGGATTTGAACCATCAACCTCTCAATCAACGTACATACCACTAGACCTGTAAACCTGTGCTGTACAACATGCGGCCTGTAGACTGACCTTGAGTGCCACCCAAGGTCAATAAATATTTGTAATTTTGACAATAATACAGTAATTTAAGACAAAGTCACTGGAAACTTGGTCTATCCTTTGACAATGTGAACACAAAACGCACCTCCAACAACCATCGCAACCCTTTAAACTAGTTTAAAGTTTTACAAAATTTTAACACATTAATAATTTTTATTGTTGCTTTATTTAAGTTTATAGAATGACACTTAGCTTCAAGAATAATTTCCCTGGTGGTCCATGGACACACTGCACTAAACTATCACTCGCACTGTGACAGGTCTTTAAAATCAATAGTTCACACAAGTTGAGTCAATAGTGCTAACTGCTCAATGGTTTATATGTCCTACATAGCAGAATGTCCACTACTCAGTAGTAGTAGTTCAACTGGCCTAGTTAGCGACCTTGGGCAAGTTGCTTACCCATCATTGTCTGTGGGGAAGGCAACGGGAAACCACCTCACTCATCTCATCCCTAAGTGGCGCAAGCCACAGGACCTGCCTTAGGGCAGAGAACCATCATCATCACATAGCAGAATGTCGACTACTCACGTGCTGAATTAAATTTGTAATCTAGATGAGTGGTGAGTAAACTGTTCTCTGGACGATCTGCTGCAGTTATTTCACCGCGAAGATGCCACGGCTTTTCTGCGAGATTTGATTCCTCCACATCGGTGATCTGCTTCTTCATCTGAAGATAAACAGAAATTCAAGGCAACGTTTCAAAATAAAAAATTCAATTCTTTCATTGATATGCATTTAAAAATGTAATAGTACTTAAAAATTGGTAAATAAGCTAATTATTTATTGCTTGCTCATTATATTTTGCCTAGAAGAATTTACAACTCAGAACTGCTAAACTGGCTACGATAATTGTATACGCTAGCATTTAAATGTTTACTCAGAATGGAATAAAGATGCGACCTCTAAATCAACATGATAATAAATGGCTGATTAGCGAGTAAGTAAGCATAAAATCTAACCACTCATATTTGCTCATTATATAAATGAGAAATGTTTAAGGCCAAAAATTAATTTGACAGATCTATGCAAAAATTACAAAACATAGAATAAACCGCTAAAGCAAGATCACAGCAAATGAGCCACAGACCAATTCCTGTTTTTTCTGGAAAGCTGACTTTGGTTCATTGTCCGTCTTCCCAACTCTGTTGGAAAAAGACATTCAGATGATAGTGGAAGAATTTTAGGAAAATCGACTCAACAAATTTTCAGGAAGTAAAGACTTGGCACAGTTGTTAAGTACATCCCACTGATGAAAATACCATTTTAAGTCCCCATAAATCCGAGCTGTGCTCGAGCCGCCATCTTGGAAAATGGCGGCCTAACTTTGGTTTTTTGACAATAACTCCCGAACCGTCAGAGCTACGAAGAAATATCAAAGAGTAAAAATGATCCTCATTACAAGACAAAAAAGTTTGGTATACAACATTTGTTTCTGGGATCAAAAATAAAAATGTTACGGCTAGGATTAGGTTGATCTTCAATCATCATTCGCTGCACAGTATTTCCATATGTTCTTCCCGCCATAAAAACTTTGTATGTCGCATTGATATACATAATGATGACTACTTTATCATATGTAACATTTTTATTTTTAATCCTAGAAACAAATGTTATATACCAAACTTGATTGCCTTTAAATGAGGGTCATTTTTGTAATTTTATATTTCTTAGTAGCTCTGACGGTTCGGGAGTTATTGTCAAAAAACTTAAATTCGGCCGCCATTTTCCAAGATGGCGGCTCGAGCACAGCTCGGATTTATGGGGACTTTTGGTATTTTCATAAGTGGGATGTACTTAACAACTCTGCCAAGTCTCTACTTCCTGAAAATTTATTGAGTCGATTGATGATTTTTCTGCTAAAATTCCTCTACTATGAGTGAACTTACTTATAACTTATTTTCACTAATCTATTAATGCTAAACACTTAGAGAGATCCATTGCCATTCATGAAGCTGCCTGACATAAAAGAATATGCATTTGGATTGAACTTCCAGATTCTGACCTGGCACTGAAACAAACAGGGCAGTTTGGCTAATGCAGACTCAATTTTACATAGCACCAATGTATAAGGTGGCCAACCAAATGTGGCTTTTGTGGGCATTGCGAAATTCTCAAAGATTCACATCACATTTCACAATGAACTGAAAGTATTTCCCGAGAAATGCGGCTGACACCAAAGACGTTTACTTTCTATTGGGCAAAAATCTTCTGATGTATAAAAATGTACATAACTGCAACCTGTGCAATGTTTGTAGGATTCATCAGTAGCCTCCCTACTATGCAGCACATAAATTTGTTCTTCTGAAAATGAAAACTGACATGATGACCTCTATCTGCACTTCCTGTGCCAACATATCGATATAAGCACACCGTCGTAAAGAAATTTGTCTGATCTTAATGGAAAAAATACTGACTTATTAAGCTTATTTTCTTTGTATTGATCAACGTCATCATCAACGACATCATCCTGCTCCATGTCCTCCTCATCATTGTCATCATCTTCATATTCATGGCTGTCAGACTCACTTGCTTCATCTTCATCTTTACCATTTTCTTCATTGCTATCACGGTCCATAGCTTCATCATCATTGTCTTCATCCTCATCATCATTTTTGTCACCTTTAGCTGCATTCTTCTCCTCAAGATCGTCAAAAAACTCTGAATACTTTGCATTTTTCTCGTCACCCTGTAACAGAGCAGCAATTTGAACAAACTATTAAACAACAATCCACGACACAAGATAGAGAATCATTCACAGAGCTAAACGAGGTAACGCAACAACTCAACATGGCCAAGTATCATGTCACGTTGAGCCCAGAAGCTATTCATTCTCTTATCTGCTGGTCCTACCTCAAGGGACAAAGGACTTGTAATTAACACCCATGTTTACAATAATGTGTGAGAAGCTTCTATTTACTCAAAAATAATGTAACACCAGTCTTCTGCTCAATATTTATGCAGCACCTTTTCTGGTTAAACTTCTCACAGCGTAATTCATTGCATTAGCAGAGATCAATGTTCACACAGCAGAATACTAAAAAATACTAAATGTCAAACCGGAAATCGTGCATAAAGGATCACATGTCTGCAAAACAGTATAACTAGTATCTCCAGCATGAAACTCATATTGGCCAAAAGTAGACAACGTGTAATGCCTGTTGATCATAACATATACAGGTCAAATTTTCTACAAAAACTATATTCAACAGTCTGAAACATCAAAGACGTCCTAAATAAGTGCAACTAAGTTGAAAAAATCACTAATTCAGTCAAATCAGCTGCCTGATTTAATTATTTAGCACTAAGTTAATTGAATCAAAAAGCCATCCGAAGTTAGTTAGCATAAAATGCCAATAAATGCTTTATGAAGAAAAGCTATTGCAGATCAATAGTTTATAATATAAATCAATTACAAACCTCGTCCTCATCTGATGAGATGTTGCGAAACATATAATTGCCGTCATCATCTTCATCGGCTTCTTCACTGACTTCACGATTTGCCAGCCGATCCTGTTGATCTAGGAAAGAGTGCATATCTTCCAAGTTGAAAAACTTATCGTCAACTACACTGGTCTTCTTTTTCTTTGACTTCAGCGCCTTCTTCAGAGTATCAAGTGGACTTTCACCATCAGACACATCGACATCTTCTTTTGGATCATCTTCCTCATCCTCATCATCTTTCTCCGCTTTGTCATCTTCTTCTTCATCGTCATCTTCATCATCATCGTCGTCATCTTCATCATCATCTTCAAGCTGCCTTCCATCTATATTCCAACGATCTGTTATCTTCTTCAGTTCGTCATCTGACTCCGCATCACTGGCGTCTTCTGTTTTATCGTTGGTTTCCGATGTGCACAATTTTTTCTCTATGCCTTCTTCTGTTGCGTCATCCGTCCTTTTTCGCTTCTTCTGAATGCCGACAGACGCATTCTCGAAGGTCTTTTCCACGCTGCTTGTGGCTATCTTCAGCTGTTGCCAGATCTGCTCGTTTGTAAAGTTATCTGTAAGCAACTCATCAAGCACACTTCCACCGATGTAAAACCGTGCCAGATCATGAAGCATTTTCATTGGTTTCAAAATATCAGAAGCCGGCCCAGATCTACTAAAATAGAAAGTGCACGATTGTAATCATTTAACTGAATTATTGCTCCACATATATGAATCCAAAAAAAGTTGCATTAAATTAAGTACAATACATAATGAATGCAGCCCGAATCGGCGAAACCTGAATCACCGAAACGCATTTCCGCTGGATCAGCGAAATAAATTTTCAAAAACTGAACGATTTTTAGAGACAAGATAGTGTGTCAACAACACTTAATAGATCCATTATGCCATGTATTACAGATAACTCTGCCTAATTCTATAAAACCATTTTTCAGCAATTTAGGCATTAGTGCGTGTTCTGTGATTTGGGCTTACACCAATATATATATTTAATGGCCCTATTAGCGATGTTGATAACATTTTGGCATCTAAAAATCACTAGGTTGTCTGTGTTGCATCTTCTGGGGATCCAGTCAAAATTCCATTCCTTGCTGAGGGTCCTTCTACCCAGAAAGCATGGGTCAGCAAAGTGGAAGTACGAGCAAAAGGGACAGAGAGCAGATTTGTTCAGTCAAATGAAGGGAGTGGAAATGGTGAGCACTAAGAGTAGGGCTGCAGGCATCACAAAGGGCCTGCAGGAGCAAGACTAGAGTAAAGACCATATAGATACTTTATTCGCTGTTTGAGTGGGAGCCAGTCAAGAATGTCATGCATATAGCAGGAAATGTGGCTGAATTTGGGTATGCGGCCAATAAGGCGGGCTGCAGAGCACAACACACGGTTATTGTTACTGAATTCTCGGTAGATCGTAAACAATACGGCCGCCAACGAATGCAATAAAATTAGAGTGCCGCCTATGGACGTTATCGCAGCATGCATCTCAACATGCAAAGCGTGAGGGTCGGTTAGGGCTCAGGTTAGGCGTCGTGAGGGTCGGTTAGGGTTAGTTTTAGGGTTAGTGCAGTCATTCTGATGAAATTGAAGCGTGCTTTAATTTTCGCGGAAATATTGGGCCGTATGTCGGGCCGCTCTGTTGTGCACGCATCTACCGCGGCCATACTGTTTACGATCTACCGAGACTTCAGTCACAATAACCCAACACACGATCAAGGCAACTCAGACGGGTGATTGGTAGGCCAGCATAGAGAGAACAGCAGTAGTCAAGTCTGGTGGCAAAGAAAGAATAGACAAGGGTAGCAGTAACAGTAGAAGTAAGCGAGCGAGCTACAGTGTGTAGTTGACGCAGTTGATAATAACAGCCTTAATAGGCACGGCTAAATGATTGAAAGCGTGGAGTAAAAGTGAGCTTTTGCTCAAAAGTTGAGAAGGCAAATTCAGGAAAGGCATCAGCAATGGTTGCCATATTGGTAAAAACCCATTTTAACGTCCCAAATTATTTTCATGCGTTTTTCTAGCGGCTTCATTTTCAGCGGCTATTATTTCTTAGCGTACGCATTTCCGCTTTCATGCTCTTGAAATATAAGCTGGATGAAGGTTCTCTGTAGGTGAAATGGAAGCTGGATGATAGGATGAAACCGGTGTGGGTTTTACGACCCCCAAGAAGTAACGTTGCAGCTTTGTTATAACAATCCAACTTCTAGTTTACCAAGACTCCTTTTCGTTCATCCAGCTTCTGTTTATGCAACAATTTGTTCCATAAATCCCACTTCTATTTCGTAAGTGAATATTTTTCATCAATCTAACTTCTATTTCATTGATACTTATTGTTTATCATTCCAGCTTCAATTTCAGCATAACGACTGCACTAACCCTAACACTAACCCTAACCGACCCTCACGGCGCCTAACCTGAGCCCTAACCGACCCTCACGTGAGAAATCCCGCTTCTATTTCGTCGGAAAATATTGTTGTGTATGTCATTCTGATGCGACGATTTAATTTTTTATGAAAATAATTTGGGACGTTAAAATGGGTTTTTACCGCCATATTTAGCTTTGCCGACTGCTGGCGGGTGCCAAACCAAATGAATTGAGTTTTTAAAGAGCTGAGGCGGAGTAGATTGGATGACATCCAAGTCCCTAAGGTTGCCATGTTACGAGCGATAATGACAACAATTCCTAAAATACAATAAAACAAAATAATGCACCTATAAAATAAGCACATAGGAGACGCACATGCTTTGTGCAAACATTACATATTTTTTAGAAAAGTGGTCAAGCAAGTACAGTATTAGTTTTGAAAAAACTGCTGTAGAATAAAACATATAAACAAAAGAGACAAATACCTCACAAACTTTTCTAGAGTCTTAATTTCAGAAAGCAGAGACTTTCCATAGTCATCAGCTATAACGGCGCAAGTCTCCATATTTATTCGGATTATTATATCAACAAATTAGATACTTAAAAGCAGTATTAAATCTATTCTGTATACTGTAACATGTGCTTATTACAACTTAAATACAACAGGAAACGCCATCTTTGCAAGTCGCAACGATTTGTGGATATTCGGGGGTAAAAGACTATAAAGTTTCTTTGTATTTGCTCCAGCACAAAAGCTATGGACTCAGATAGCTCTGTATAATAATTCTACCACAGTGTAAGCAACAATTTTTATACAAAAAATCTGTTTATAGTGTGCTGATATCATGGTAGAACTTGGGCAGTTGATTTTTAATAAAGATACATTCTTATTGAAAGAATGCGGTTGACAGACTGCGACCGGTTACAATGTTCAATTCAATTTCATTTATTGAACCCAAGATATAAACATTTTTACAGTTAAAACAGTGTGCATCAATAAAAAAAGCATATTTATTTAGATGACAAGCGTTTCCATATTCCTTCTCTCAATCATTCTTTGGACTGGCACCTTGTAGTGCTGAAAGTGGCGAAGTATCACAGATTCACTGGTTTTGCCAACATTCAATATCTGTTTAGCTTAGGCTATGATTATAATAATAAGTTTAATATTATTATCCACCCAGTAAGAGTTCGTGAATGTTATTTTTGTGATTATTTGCTTTCGAATATGTTGGGCTATTTTATTTTTTTGTGTAACCTCAAAATGTCTTCCACTACAACATATAGAAACCAAAATAAAATTCGAAGCGCATGTTGGTCGTGCACAGATAAATAATGATTTAATTCCCGAAGTGTTGGATTTGGTAACTTGGATTGGGGCGTAAGAGCGTCATTTTATAATTGTAAGTGTAATAATTTGTTGTTTAGCTTATGTACGATTGCACGTACCAACGCTACGAACACTAGTCTTGTCTCTTCTCTATACAATGTACTGGCTTCCACTTTTGGAACTCTTCCTATGTACTTTCGCTATTTATTTAAGTCTTTTAAGCACAAGCGTCACCCTGGGACTGTGGCGATCGTGTACTATCAGGGGACGAAAATTACACAGTGTCTTTTGCAGTGCCGTCAGCGTTGTCATTGCACGTCTTTTTCGTCAGTGTTGGTTAGGTTCAGGTTAGGCATCGTGAGGGTCGGTAGGGTTAGTGTTAGGGTTAGTTTAGCCATTAGAAACTCTGGTGGATTGATAGCAAAAGACACTGTGTAATTTTCGTCCCCTGATAGTACATGATCGCCCTTTGTTTATTGAATAGTCTGGATGTCACATCCAGCCAACACCTATGTTTACCGATGTGCATCCAGCTACAGATTAGATTAAAAATTAGACATACTTCCGTAGGTTATTGTGACTGAAGTCTCGGTAAATCGTAAACAGTATGGCCGCCAATGAATGCAATAAAATTAGAGTGCCGCCTATGGACGATATCGCAACATGCATCCCAACATGCAAAGCGTGAGGGTCGGTTATGGCTCAGGTTGGGCGTCGTGAGGGTCGGTTAGGGTTAGTTTTAGGGTTAGTGCAGTCATTCTGATGAAATTGAAGCGTGCTTTAATTTTCGCGGAAATATTGGGCCGTATGTCGGGCCACTCTGTTATGCACGCATCTACGGCGGCCATACTGTTTACGATTTACCGAGACGTCAGTCACAATCACCCTTCCGTATTTTAATAATTAGGGTACGGTTCTGCTCAGTTGTTCCGTCAAGGCCTTTTTGCGAGCCGAAACCCGAATCCTGGAAACGAAATTCGGCCGGTTCCCGAAATCGATCTTCACAAAACCTAATGATTTTTAGACACTAAATTGTATTATCAACAAGACTTAATTGGCCTATTGTGCCATGTATTCAATTTGACTTTGAGTAGTTTTTGTGGGTTCGGCCACTTTTTATTATAAAGCTGTTTTTGGGAAAGCAGGTTTTTTGTGTATTTTCTGCGTATTCGGGTTTCGGGGATTCAGGCTACGGTGCGGATTAGTGAGTTCTCAGAATTGGGTTCTCCAGCTTGACAATCCTCACTGCCATTAAAAATATTTGGTTCAGCCTCATTACCAAGTGATGTGTTGCCTGATGTGCAGACCTGCACGGGAAGTACTATGTCACTATCAAATTGATTGCCAGCCCACTTTGGAACTGTATTGTACTTCTGCAGGCAAACTGTGACTAGCGATTACCAGATTATGAAAATTTACTGTTAATTTCAGCATATCCTTTGTACTGGACGTAGCATCTTGCTACAATGACGTCAATCATCAAGCTGACTGCTTTCTCTGGAGCAGAAGATGAAAGTCCTCATTGTTATCTGCTCCAAGTCGACGAATTTCGGTTTCTACTCGATTGCGGTTGGGACGAAGACTTGAAACGGGTTACAATTGACAGTCTTAAAAAGTAAAGTCTCTGATCTGTTGCTTGTTAAATTTTTATTTGATATCTGGATTGCTTAATCTTCTAGCTGAGTAAAATATTTTGTTTTATTTTAAGATATTTGCATGAATGTTACGTTAAAACATTGAGACAATTATAGCGTGTTACATTAAAACATGTGCTGTGTACTGCTAATGTGTTTTTCGAGTTGGTTTAGTTGGTTAAATAAATACCTACTGACAGCTATGATATCTGTTGGCTTATCAAATACTTTCCTACATTTCTATGGTCACACATAAGTAAAATAATTATGTTCCCAAACTCATCTGAAGTTGGATTTGCTAAACAGCTTTGGAATGATTCAGAGGTTTTGATGTTCTTCAACTGGTATTTATTTGGCAGGCACATTCATCAGATTGATGCCGTCTTGCTTTCGCATCCAGACCCTCTTCATCTCGGCACTCTTCCGTATCTCGTCGGAAAACTCGGTTTATCGTGTCCAATTTTTGCTACGATTCCAGTCTATAAGATGGGACAGATGTTCATGTATGATCTCTACCAGGTCAGCAAACATTTCTTTAAGCTATTAATTTTAGAAACAGGAGCTGTATAAATTCTTAAAGAACTTGTAAATATTTTTGTGGACGTGTTCTGTGTGTAGGACTGTAGGTTTTGTCTTGCTGTCTTATTAATAATATGCACTGAATGGTAAATTTTATGCTGTGTACTGCTAATTGCATGTGGTTTGTGCATTTGTTATCACTTGCATTCAAACTGTTTAAAGGGTGCTATATTGCTGTGTGTCATTGTGATGCTTGTGATGATGTATCATGCTTTTAAATCTTATAATTTTTAATTTAATCTGTATTGATCTAGAAAACTTGTCATACTCTGGCATCAATTTTTATTCAGCAATGAATCAAATCTTTGCTCTGTGCAGATAGGAAGAAGTGAATTCTCAGTCATTTAGTATAAGTAACAGAGATCTTCAAGGTAACTAATAAACTTCTAAGTCACTAATGAACTTCTAAATAACTAATTTTAGCATTACATCACACTTCTCTATTATTTGTATGTGCACTTGTTATAGCGCCCATTCAAGCTCTACTACTCAGAGGCGCTCCTGAATGCAGAGCGGACACTGCATCGGAGTTTCACGCCGAAGCGCTATTGGCGTGTAACACGAGTAGAACATTGTGACACACTGTCTTCTGTTTGATTTAGTCGCGTCACAACACGGAAGACTTCAACTTATTTACTCTTGATGATGTTGACGCAGCGTTCGAAAAGATTATTCAGCTGAAGTATTCGCAGACACACAATCTCCAGGGTGATTTGATTCTTCTACTTATATACACTATACAGAGGCATTGATATATACTTTTTATATAGCACATCTTGTAATATCTCTAAATGGGGAACTGTCTGACATGAACCAAGGTCTCCATTGCTGTATAAAAATAAAATCGTGTTTTGCTACTTTTTGTTGCGTTACGTTTTTGATCATCAAAAAAAAGGTGAGTGGCCTCACTAAAAGTGGTATAAATGTTGTTCTGATTGAAATATTTTGATGACATCTGGCCATCATGTGTAAATATGAATTGTCTTTAAGTCTGTAAAATTTCATTTTGAAATTCTTTCTTCTGGCCAAGATATTGTCAAAAAACCTAGGGGTGGTCTTTTTCTGGCCCACCCTATATTTCATTCTGAAGACTTACTTGTAGTGTTTGCATCTGTGCAGTGGTTTGACAGAATGTCCTTTCAGTGCAATTGAAAGATGGTTTTCTGCATAATCCTATCTCTGAAGAAATAACTCTTGGTTTCTTTCTTTTAAATATGGTTCTAATATTGTATGTAACCTGTTATAAAGCAATTTGCTAAGTGGATTACAAAAATGTGGAAAAGTGATTCAGCCTATTCTAACTGTTGATTTAAATTTGATTGTTAGGTAAAGGTCACGGCCTTCAGATTACGCCGTTGCCAGCGGGTCACATGATTGGTGGAACGATATGGAAAATTGTAAAAGATGGCGAAGAAGAGTTTGTGTATGCAGTGGACTACAACCACAAGAAAGAACGGTATGCGATAAACATTCAGATACATTGTATATCCATTCAACAGCTATATATAAATGTTCAGCTACATGGGGGATACCCATCTAGATTTTTGTACCCACCCGAAGTGATATATAAATATTCAGGTACATGGGGGATAAACATCTAGATTTTTGCTATTATAAAAATGTTCAGACACTTAATATGCCCATTACCCACCCATTTGGGTGGTGGATGTATGTTCAGATACTAAGCTATATGTTATGTTACATTCATGACTGATTACACCTCATGGTTATTTCAAATTTATTACCATTTTGAATGCGAATTTGCTTAGAAGCAAGAATTGATTGAATTCTTGTTCATTACGATAATAATGCACTGCTGAAGTTCCCGATGAGTTTCGATTTACACATGCAGAGGTTTGCTGGCTCTATTCTATTGCCAGAGGTGTGGAAAAGTAAGAAAATGTGACCTGCACTAACAAAGTTAGTTGTAAGTCAGATTTGCCATCTCCAGAAATGGAGTTCTAGATTGAAATCATGCCTGCTGACAACCTTGGTTTTTTACTTAAAGTTGTAACATTTCTATGTAAGTGCTTATTATTATTATTTTTTGCGCCCGGGGTACATGTGATCCTTCAGGCTTTAAAAACAATAAATTTATACTAAAAACTGCGTTGTTCTGGAGTTAATGATCATCGTCACTGGTCGATTATTATTATTAAATGAATTTGCTTACATCTGTGTTCGTTCTGTTAGACAGTGGACTCGAATGCCATTTCTTTGGTGGTCTGTATTATACTCATTGTCTTGTTCTGTATTGTTGTTAGTCATCTCAACGGTTGTCTCTTGGATGGCATTGTTCGTCCGCATCTTCTCATCACAGACGCTTTCAACGCTGACTGCGTTCAGAATCGAAGGATGCAGAGAGACGAGCAGCTGATGAGTGAGCAGAAACGAGCACCCTCTCATTTATAACGATAATAAACTTTAATTATATATTTATCGGATACTTGTGTTCGGTATTTATATGAGAGTTTATGTAGCCCATTTTCAGTTATAAATGTATGGATGTGTCTGTGGATTTACTATTGCACTTTTTAGGATATTTATGTATCATCTTGATGAGCAATTACATCGTACAGTTTAATTGCCTTTGACAGACCCTGATGTAGTAATTTCGTTTGTATATCTTATGGGTGCGACTTAAACTTGGTTCCATACATTATGGGTCCAAGTTTCATACATTATCTTCTTTAGTGCGACCTACTATTTGCCTTGTCTCTACCCCAGTGAAGCACCTTTGTCAATGGTTATCAGTAAGACTTTAAATGCCATTAGAAGTGAGTTAAAGGAGTTACAAGTTGGCTTACAAGACGGCCTAAATGATGTAATTTTTTACAATGCATGATCTTGCAGTGTTCTGATTTTTTTAGACACCATTCTGCAGACAGTTAGAAATGACGGAAATGTTCTAATCGCCATCGACACAGCTGGACGTGTTCTAGAATTGGCTCATCTACTGGTATCTACTGATTAATATTGATTTATTAAGAATGTCTACACAAACAAACATGCATGCAGAATATTTGTTGATATTTATTTTATATTATCCACTGCAGGTCTATTTGTGTATGTGCTAGCATTACTTTATTATATCTACTGAAATATGAATAAGTGTATCAAAAATTTATATTTGGTTTTTACCTTGAAATTTTTTATTTTTTATTTAATATATTTAGTGATATTCTTGTAATATATTTACTATTTAGTGATATTTGCCCTCAAGATCAACTGGTACTTATATTTTATGTATCGAAGGTGCTGGCATTTTTTTTTTTGATTTGCTATTTGTGTTGGTGTCATTTTTCGATGGATTCTTTGTTTACAGGATCAGATGTGGAGAAATCAGGATTCTGGTCTGATGACATACTCACTCGCTCTGCTGAACAATGTTGCGTACAACGTTGTGGAGTTTGCGAAATCACAGGTATGCATGCCACTATGGATAGATTTTCTTATAAGGACCTCTCAGTGTTTGTTCCTATTCATTCATTCATTCATTCATTCATTCAATCAACTTATATAGCGCCTCTTCAAGATATCTACTAAGAGGTGCTATATGGTGTTAATGTTCGGAAAGAGTGACAGATTAAACCGCAGAAATGAAGTCAGGTGACTATCTGTATCTGTCAACCAATGTCTGGATATCTTCAGCATAAAACCAACAAAGTTGTTGAAGTGTGGATAGATTTTCTTATAACGACCTCTCACTGCTTGTTCCTATATGGTGTTAATGTTCAAAAAGAGTGGCTGTCCTAGCAGATGAAACCACAGAAATGAGACAAGTGACTATCTATCTGTTAGCCAGTGTCTGGATATCTTCAGCATAAAACCAACAAAGTTGTTGAAGTCAACTTTTTCACAGATGATTAATCAAGACAAAAAATTGACAAGATAGAGTATGGCAAGATTCAGTTCCAACTTCAGATCCAAAGATGGTAGACAGGCAGATGGTTCTGATGGATATTCCTTGCAATTGGAATTGGAAAATGGACAGGGAAGAGGAGAGGAAGAATGAGGATAGCAAGGTCATCTGAAACCAGAAATGGCAACAAAAGCAGTTTTTAGTCAACTGAAAGCGTAGTTCAGATAGAAGCTAATTTTTTCACATAATCATAGTTCTAGTCTATTAAACTTTCTGGATACCATGTTACACCTCTGAACAGTTCACCCTACTAGAGGTACTTTATAAATGTTTCAATACAATACAATGTTGGTTGATAAATTATATGTGATGCTTGCACAGATAGGATGTGCTGATGTAATATGAAGTGCTCAGCGTAGTTTTGGAAAATGTTAACGCACTGAGTCTGTGCGTGATTGTAGGTGGAGTGGATGAGTGATAAGATTCTGAAGTCTTTGGAAGACCAACGAAACAATCCATTCCAGTTTAAATATATTCAGATCTGTCATAGTCTTGCCGATCTACACAAAGTTCCAGAGCCAAAGGTATTCTATTCTTACCTGTTCAAGTAATAATTGTTTTAAAGGTTCTATTTATTTTTTTAATAAACCTTTAGTGAATATGAGTAGTGCTGAGACTTGAGCTCCACTTGCACCAATAGTAATCATTGTTTTAAAGGTTCTATTTATCTTGGGTCAAACACCCTAATAAATATGATTAGTGCTGCGATTTGAGCTCCACTTGTGCCATTAGCCAACCAAGCTATAACGAGTACACAGACTTACACTATCAGTGGGAAGATGAGAGGGGAAGGGAAAGCACTGACCACTGATTTCGTACGCCAATACTTAGAAAATAAAGTTACTAACACTTCACTCCCGGGACTGCCCAGGACTAGCTTACGGATCGGTTTTTCCTGTTCTTTTCCCTCCAGTTCTCCTCGTCTCTCCTGCTTCTATTTGATTGCAGCTATTAGAACTTTATGCTTATGGTTGGTTACCTCTCAGATTGGCTTGAAAATGGATATTACTGGAAAATCTTGGGCTGGTGGTTTGCGTCTTGTGATTGCCTGACTGATATGATTGATTGATTGATTGGCTGTTTCTATTGTAGGTTGTCTTGGCCAGTGTTCCAGACATGCAGTGTGGATTTTCTCGTGAGCTGTTTGTTCAGTGGTGCGGCAATCCTAAGAATTGCATCGTTCTGACAAGTCGAACGTCGCCTGGGACGCTGAGCAGATATCTGGTCGATAATCCACTGCAAAAGACCATCACTCTCGACGTAAGTGGTTTCTTAAGGCAGAAAACTCTCTAATCAAATGACAAGCGAAATGTTGGTTGGTGATGTATAACTGTATAATATACATTACATCAGTTGCTTCCAATGCTTTCTACATGATAGAGCTACACATAATGCTTTCATGTAAAACAAACTTCATTTTAACCCTTTATCGATGAGAGGGATTAATTATCCAAGCGTTTCAGTACATGCTCGCTAGGGTGATTCAGAAAAAATTATTTAGGAAATTTAATGAGCATAGTTGATAATTTTGTTCCTTTTGGGTACAGATTAAGTTATGTACAAGAAATTTCAAAATCAAATGCATTTTAGGTTATGCTCAATGAGCACAAAGTTTACATATAGTTATATTCAAAGTTACAAATTGAGATAATGGCAATGTGATACAGCGCACACTAAATAAAGTTGAATAATACAAATCACTGAGTTTTTAGTAACTCGAAGTGGATATAAGAACTCAGATATTCATTCACAATTGCAAATAATTTAGAAAAGTCCACAATTCAACAGGAATTCTTTGCTACTTGATCGACTTGTAGCCTTGTACAACTGCAATTCGTTAACTCAAATGCCACCGGACCAGCCATTCATGCTATCATGTTTACACATGTGGAACTTGGAAATACATGGAATTCAATGGAAATTCTTCTCTCAGAGTCTGTCAATTAAAATTGAAAATGATCTTTGAAACTAGGCTATAAGTCTTGAAATAATAGGTGACTTTGTCCTTCATGCGACCAGATGCACCTTTTTGCCTGAAATGACACACTCCACAATGTCCACATCACCAGCAGTCTCTTCTTGAATCAGTAAGCCCAATTCCGTCACATTCTTCTCATGCTGACAATATTATTTATAGCATGCGATGGTTAGTTGACAATTATGGTTTGCTTTCGCCTGCATTTTAGCAATTTGCTTAAATTGCGATGGTAACTGCCAAGATAGTGAACTTCCTGCCTGACAGGTTTATGTGATCCAATGCAGATCCTGCTTGGAAGAATGAATGGTTTGTCGCTGCTGTATCTTCCTGTTAACCTTCAGGAAGAGTAGTTTACTAAAATGCTTTTGTAGTAGGCCTATATTGAGATCTTGACATCATAGTCATGATGATATCAGTGTTATCCATCTCATCGTCTTCATCACTATCCTCTTCGTCATCATTCAAGTCACTGCTCTTGTGCTCTTGTAGTCTCTAGTTGCCTGGTTACTCAACCAAGATCTTTTAGCTGATTTTCTTATCATTTTTGTCTTATAACTGGCTTTTTGTCTCATCTTTTGCTCTGCAACTCTCTTCTCCTCGTTGACAATAGCTATGCTAATTTTTCGCGATTCTTGCTGATCTTCTAAAAACTGGTTATATTTAGCAATTTTGATAACATGCTCAGCTTGCTTAATGCAATATCAAAAAGGAGATTTACTTTCAACAAATAGCCTACTTCTCACTCTTTGTGACTCAGAGTTATCTTTATCTCTATCTCTAAACATTGACATTTTATTAGACTGGACTGCTATTCATTCCAAATTCAGACTGACTTGATTTTCAAGTTCTTTTACACAGCCTTCTTCAAAAATTGCAAAGATGAAAAAGTAGAAAAGTCTGTAGTGTGTGGCCTCTCGTAGGCAATGCATTAATATAGGAAGGGTAACTTCTGGCTTCCCAACTAACTAAATTTCTGTTTTCAACCTTGCTGCAGTAGTGAAAAAGGATTCTTCCACTTAATTAAGAAAAATGGCATTTTCACCAAAAAAGCCTCATGGAATGAAAATTTTAAACACTTTAATTTAAGAATAGTGTATAAAAATGCATTTAGTTATCTTTCTCTCACTGCCAATAACAATGCATAGACAGCTAAAACAATATGCAGTTGCACTTTTCATAGAAATATGGAAACATATTCCTGCTTTATAACAATGATGTCACAGCTCAGAATATATATAAAAATTCAGCAGGTTTCTTTATATCAAACAACAAAGTAAGACTTGATTGTTTACGTATGGCCTTTGACTATAATTTATACATAATTCTTACTCACAGGATTGTAGCTTAATTTAATAAGAATTGCTGTATTCGAAGTCTCGTCAATGGCAGGTGCGTTGCTTTCTTCATGTATGCCCCATGTAATATTTCAGGGGCATTGAGCATAGGGTAAACGTCAATGGATTACAGTAAAATTTGGTTACAGTGTTGAATATGATCAAAGGAACAAAATTATCTACTATGTCAACCAAAAATCAAAAAATATTTTTTCTCCATGGCGACGTGAATCACCCTAATGCTCGCCATTAAAGTGTTTTAAAAAACAGAATTTCATTAAATGAAAATTCTCAAAAAGTGAAGAAGATCAGCTTGAGACTCCTTTTATTACAACCGATGCAAATGTTTATATGCTGTGCTTAGGTTAAAAGACGTGTTCGA
Source organism: Lumbricus rubellus (assembly GCA_945859605.1). Classification (NCBI taxonomy): domain Eukaryota; kingdom Metazoa; phylum Annelida; class Clitellata; order Crassiclitellata; family Lumbricidae; genus Lumbricus; species Lumbricus rubellus. The sequence goes on from OX243818.1 coordinate 29,155,181, forward strand.
CTGGAGGGAGCGGAACTTGAGGAGCACACGAAGAAGGAGAAAGAGAAGGAGGCGGAGATCCAACGACTCAAGATGGAACAGGCACGAAGGTAAGACAGTTAAGCGTAGGACACGGTGGTGGTGTTGTAGTAGTGGGTTCGGTACCTTAGAACCTGGGGGTTCCAGGTTCGAATCCGACTCAAACTGTCAAGTAGCGACCCTGAGCAGGTCCTACACTTGTAATTGCTCGTGAGCTTTGGTGTGAAACTGATGCAGCGTTCGTGCTATAGTCAGGAGCGCCTCTGAGTAGCAGGGGCTTGAAGTGGCACTATTGCGCTCTTCGTGCCTGAGTTAACCATTTCTATAAATCTCTCCCATCATATAGGATTCACTCATATTGCCGTGTTTGATTTTTTTTCTGGTGACGATGAAGATGTATTATTTTTGTCTGTGTAGGGAAAGGGAGGAGTTGGAATCAAGTGACGAGAGTGAGGATGAAATGGAGACAGAAGTGACTCCAGGAGTCAAAACGAAACACGATCTTATGCTGAAGAGTGAGGTCAGGAATCAATGAACATATTAAATATCTGAAGTTTTACTCTCATTTTACAAATTTATGTTCTCTTTGAATAGAACTATGTCATTAGTATTCTCTTTGGGATTTTATGACAAATCTTCTGGGTCTGCTGGTTACAAATAGTACAGTTTTTACGCTTATATAATTTAATGGTTTCCATAGTTCGATTATAATTCATCAGGAGATGGTCACTTCAAGAGAATTCATAATAAGAATTCTGTCTTCTTGGGATATTCAGTCTTTATTCATTGAACCAGGGAAACAAACCAGGAGCTAGCATATAAGCTATGCACAATTGCACCTTGAAGTCGATAAATAAATTGAAGAGCACCTAGGCTGCACAAGGCTGAGCAGAACTTAATTATAAGATGAAGATAGGAGTAGACAGGTTTCCAGCAGATTTTTAAGGGCAACTAATATATCTCCCAGTGCCTTTGCCCCTACCCTTTAAGCATGGTAGTATGTTATAGAGTTGGATTTCAATGCTGGGAAATGCCATATCTCTTGGATAGGTACCTGCGTTTACTGACACCAAATACAGTGTTTCACACTTTACAAATGGCATGCAATTGACCAAGGTGCAAAAGGCATATATCCAGAATATTATTTAATTAGGGTTAGCTATTGACATGAATTAAAGATTTTAGAGTACAGTCTTATATGCGCTCTGTTGTTTTTCAATGTTTGTCCAGAGCAAGGCCCGGACAGGATTTTTCAAGCAAGCCAAGAAGTCTTATCCAATGTTTCCACTAAAGGAAGAAAAAGTGAAGTGGGATGAATACGGAGAAATTATCAGGTGAGACAATGGCTTTCTTCTGTTATGCACTTCCTTTTTGCAATGTCTACTGTCTAGTGATGCATTTTGCACTCTTTAGTTCTGCCCTTTATGCACATATACATAAAAATAAATAATTATTATAATTAATAATACTAAATACTGTAATATTGCATGTAGTACTGTCAGTTTATTTATTTAGCACATTTTAAAGAATATCTTAGAATATCTACTGCATTAATTTTTGCTGCAAGTGTTAGGTATTATAAAGTTGGATATCAATGCTGAATGATGCCATACCTCGTAGATAGGTGACAGAAAAGTTTTGCATATATTTGTTGTAGGCCAGAAGACTACATGGTGAATGAGGCAGTCACAAATGAAGAGGAAAAGATGGTATGTTTCGGACGTAGAAATTATTTCCAACTGTGGCTGTATTAGGTATGACTGTGTAATCAGATCCAGTGTGGAAGGTTCTTAGTGCTGTTAGTGTATTGCGTAATGTTACATTACCACCAATGCCATTCAAAATCATAATTGTTGTGCTCTTGTCTACATCATACTACATGCACAGTGCATCAGTCAATGTTGCAACAAACCAACTGTTGTCAAATCAATATTCTTCTTAGAGCAGCATATCATCACCAAGTGTTTGAGATATGCATGTATGTGTTTGCTTCAACTTGGTTTTCTGGCTGCCAAATAACGTTAATTGTTACTTCAATCGTTTCTTTTTATTAAAGAATTTTTTATACTTTTGACAGGAGGTAGAAGGAACAGCGACAACTGAAAAAGGTAGAATATTTATTTTCTTATATTAGATCTCTATTTGTTGTTTGTTGCCAACCAATAGAAGTCTCAGTTGTTAATTTTTTAACTGTTTTGCTGAGTTAACTGTGTATATGAGCAATCAGCCTATGAGCAATAAGCCTATGAGCAATGGTCCTAGAGCCCTTTCAACTAGCTCATAATTCCTAAAAGACCTTCTATTAGTGTATTAGTTCTCAACGATGTTTTATTGATGATATATTAAATGTGTATTTTCGCTTTTGTGTCTGTTTGATTTGTCGTTTCCAGAAGAGACTGAGATTCCTACGAAGTGCATCTGTATGATCGAGACGTTAGACATCCTTGCTAATGTTCTGTACATTGACTTCGAGGGTCGGTCGGATGGCGAATCCATTCGTAAAATCCTTACGCAGGTCAAACCTCGTCAGTTGGTCAGTATCTGTGATCGCCATCTTTGCTTGTTTACACTTGCTGAAAAGATATGCCAAAATTAATTTGAATAAGAAATGATAATGCAGCGCACCTTTTGTATAAGGCATGAATTCTTCTATAATGTAGTTGGGGGCATTCAATTCATCTTTTGAATACAGCAATATTGTTAGAAAACCTTACATGATAAACTTCACAAAACGTGCATCGTAAATTGAATTCCTAACATGAATTGTAGCGTAAATCAGTTGGGATATTTAATTCAATCTTTTGCTGCAACATCGAAGTGACAAAGTTGCAGGAAGTAAGTTTCGAATGTGCTGTATTTATCCATGGTTGCCTTTTTAATGATTTTTATGATAGTGATTTTTATTTCATTTAATTGTTTCCTGGCAGTTTTGGTTGGTGTTTAGTGCAGCGGGAAAAAAGTTGAGTTAACATGGCTTGAGCTCTACAGAGAAAAACCCCAGGAGGGAAGGGATAGCATTCATTGGCTATTCAAATGAATGTGTCGCGAGTGGAAGGGAAACAGATAGGAGGAGTGGCACGGTGATGATTGAGAAAACAGGATGCATCAGAGAAGAGTAGCAGGAGGATGAGATAGTGAGCAAATGAGTGATAGGCAGAAAATTCTGTCTATAAATTATCAGTTAGGTTCATCATACCTAGACATGCGGTTGTCTTAAGATATAAATTGCTCTTGTTTAGATACTTGTTCGTGGTAATAAGACAACGATAGACCGCTTGGCTGATTACTGTCGCACCAGCGTCGTTCAGGGCAAAGTTCTTGTACCTCGTCAGAACGAAGTTCTCGATGCAACAACAGATAGCCATATTTATCAAGTAAACTTGCAATAGTGAAGCAACATTTGAATCTTATGATGCATGCGTCATATTGGCGGCATTGTGGCAGGCTTTTAATGCTGACCCTGATCCATTCAGTGAGCAATCTTCCAAAATTTTCTTTCAACGTAAACACAACCAATCCATTATAGCAGTTCGTCTATCTTTTTTGCCTCTGTTTTCTCGCAGCAACTGGATCTTGCTCTTCAGGTACTTGGTGTTGTGGACATTCTCCAACTTGTAGCTGTGCTTGTGAATGAGCTGACCAGTGACCATGCCCCCCGTGCTTAGCTTCATTTAGGACTTAGATACTTGTGAGACTATGATTGTGTTTGTCAGTCATCTCAGACTGATTGCATCCCCGAAATTTTAAAGTTCATTATCAAACTAACTCTTCATCAAGCCAAGGTTCTCCGAAATTGTTACATTGCTGTGATGTTGTCACAATATTAATTGAGAGATCTTTTACATTACAGAAACACTAATAGCAGGTCTTGTAAAAGAAACTGTTAATTAATGGCAGATGTTGGTAGCCTTACCTTCTATCCCTGAAATCTGCCTGTTAATGTGATATTATGTAAGCTTATAGGTTGGCCAACTTCCTGATAGACTGGTGTGACTTCCTCAGTACTGTTAAATTTGAAATGTCAGCATTTTGGTTTTGTTATTGTAGGTTAAACTTAAGGATTCGATTGTAAGTGCTCTCAACTTCTACAAAGCTCGAGAGGCAGAGATCTCCTGGGTTGATGCAATGCTTGACATCACGAGACCGAAGACAGACACCAGCATCAAACATGATGATGACGATGGTTAGATAGTCTATAAAATTATTTTATTTTCATGCAGACATCAACTTACTTGTTTAACTACTTAGAACTCTAACTTGCTCCAGCTTTAAACTAACCTGGGTGGCAATTGGTGTGCTGAGTTTTAGTCACGAAGATGTACAGATGCTACACTCCCGTTCTTCAACTCAAGCTCATTGTGCTCTTGTATGTATTGGAAGATCTTTACGGAGCAGTCTTCCATTGCATTAAGATACTGCTGCAAACGGCCATGTGATGCAAACATTTTTAGACTGTATTAAACTCGCTTGTTTATATCTGACATATGTGTAGTGCGGTGCTTGAAAAGCATAATGTGTTTAATTGTATTGCACTACATAATATTCCAGATGCAAAACTGCAATTATATAATTTTCGCTACGCATTAGTTGAAGAATGTTATCTCCTTTGAAGTATATTCTCAAATATATGTTACACACTCAACTGGGATATTGCACCAATTTTATTTTTGCATGTAATGGGGGATGTGCTGCTATAGAATTTGAGGGCTTGTTGTCATGTTTAACAGACATAGGTGGTATACTTATGTTTATCTTTTTTGTGGTCAGGTGATGGCGATGTGAAAGATGAAGCAGAAGAAGTGGATGTAATACCTACGCTGATATCTCTGCCAGCGACTGAGGTAATGCACGATCACTGTGGTCAAATTCCTGTCAAACAAATTGAAAAAACGTGTCCTTATGGGTGACTTCTGTTCTGTATTTTTCAACCAAAGCATCCCTTAAATGCAGAGACTACTTTTAAGAAGACATAATTTCTAATGCTAAAGTACCAACGTGAAGAACATGTAAGATTTCTGTCCAGATTGTCTGCACCTGTAACCCTCATGTTTGTATGTGCAGGTAGGTATGTGTGTAGCCTCAGCACTTCTATAGCTCCATAATAATAATGCTCTAGGTAAATTCAAGTGCACTTCAAAACAGAATATTTATTTGGCACTTCAGTTGTTGTGTTTTGTGGTTTAGATTCCTCATCATGCTGCCGTTTTCATCAACAAACCGAGGCTGTCCGAGTTCAAACAGATTGTTGTCAGCAAAGGAATTCAGGCCGAAATGTCTGGCGGTGTTCTCATCTGCAACAACGTTGTAGCTGTTCGAAGGGTAAGCACTTCTTTCTTCACCAATTCAATGCTGACACATTGTGAACAACTGAAGACTACACAATGCTTGGATATAGAGGACTATCTTGCTTTAGGGAAGTCTATGGAATGGACAAAGAGCCTGTCCTACTCCCTTAAACCGGGATGGATGGCAGTTGTGCCTCTGAATCCGACATTAATCCCTGAAGTTTTTAATTTTAGTCCTAGGCTTTGCAACATGCAATGACTCTTGAAAGTATGTTGTTACCGTTCAAAGTGTAAGCTCTTCTTTTTCAACCAATTCAATGCTGATACATTGAGAACACCCTATCCAGTCCCTGGAATTCTGATGTACAGTGGGCAGTATCTTGCTCTGAATTTTAAATACCAATGCAAAGTACAAGGCTTTTGTGGAAGGATGGAAACAGAGGACCATTTCAGCTGTGGCCACTTTCCTTAAAATTGGATGACGGATGTGCCTTTGAATCCTCCATCAATCCTTAATGATTTTATTCTTAATCCTTGCTTTACAACTTGCAAATACTCTTGAAAGTATGTATGTAAATTACTTACAAGTGTTCTGGTAGTGAGTAGCATTGTGCAGTCTTCATTGGTACTTTGCTTTAATAGCTTTGGCCCTCTGAAGATTTCAGGGTCTCTCAACTCTGGTTTAAGACGGTATGTAATAAATTTATTAACCCTTTACCCGTTTGCTCTGAGAATATCCGCTAAAAACATGGGCTTAATCCTTTCTAGCCAGAATTGTTTTGATACCTATCCTGTTAATCAGGTCACGGATGACCCGGTCCGGCAGGAAAGGGTTAATGAGAAAAATGAATGGGTAAAGGGTTAAGGGGCCTTCAATAATCTTAACAAAGCCTAGAGTCTGGTAATCAGAATTCTTCTCATAGATCTGCTCTGCTGTGCTTTTCAGAATGAAGCTGGTCGATTACAGTTGGAAGGTTGTCTGTGCGAAGACTATTACAAAGTGCGAGAACTGCTGTATGAACAGTTCGCCATCGTCTGATATCGTCCACGTCTTCTAGAATTCTTGCGTGCATTAGATAACAGCAGCATTCTCCTCATGCATAGTTGTTATTCTCTGTGTCACTGTATGACAGATGTTGGAACAGTTTCTGAATTTTATTTCAATTACGGACATGCACTCGAGTTAAAAAAAGTTTGACGGGATTAATAATCGTGTTCTGATGCATGTTTTTTTAGTGGTTATTAAGATGTTGAGAGAAATACATGATACGATTAACAATAGGTCTGTTATCTTTAACAGTATATATGATGAAATCTTATGCAATACATGTGGTTTGTTTAGAAGTCGTTACAATACCTTTTGCGCCAAATGCATTGATTATGGTGATTTTAACACGCTCTAAGCTGCAGAATCTATCTACTTTGGGGAAAGCAACCAATATATAAAAGAATTCCAGAAGCTGATATCCATACCTAACAAGCCCAGAGCTTGTAACAGTTTGAGGTGTCACAAAATAAATAAGACGCAACAAAATGTCTTCCACAGAATTACGTTTCATGCAAGAACTCAAACCTAAATAATCAGCAAACTTAATGTTCTTTACTTGAAAAGTTGACCAGGGAATTCTTTCCATTGGAAATTTTAGAGTCAATGAAAACAACATTGAATGGACTTTGTGAAAACGCAGTACTGATAATATGTTTTTTATATCAAACCGACAAACAATTTCAATAAAGGTAAAAACACACAAAGCCATCATGAGATGTTAGGGACATCGCTGTTTTAGTCTCGACTCACGTGGGCAGGTGACCAGTGGCGGCGCCAGACACTTTTTGTAGCCAGGGCATAGCTAGGGCAGTCACACAAGTTACCAGGGCAGAGGTCGAGTCTTGTGTTCGGTAGTACGGGCTTACATAAGCTTATAATTTGGCGCCATCGTCAGGGCCGATTAAGGCATGTTCAACATGTTTGGCCGAGCAGGAGCCCCACACTTTAGGGGACCCTCACTTTAGGGGTCAAGGGGCCCCACACATGAAATTGTTTTTAAAGGAAACAATTGGTAGGCCTATATTCTACCGAAATTTAGACCAAGCGACTGAAAAATATCATCAAATTTTTTGGCCGAAGATACCCCAAAACATTTTCAGAACAGGTCCTCACATTTCTTAATCAGGCCCTGGCTACCGTGCTCGCCGTAAAGTGATGCCACAGCTGAGTTTTTCCACTAGATCTGGATTTTTTGCTCTTCGTCCGGGTTTCTTTTTTGTGGGGGGGGGGGCAAATTCTGGGTTTATTTTAGTCACTGGACCATTGTACACTGTGTCCGGATAAAAAGTAGAACACACAAAAAGTGTCATAACTCGGTAAAAACTGTCGGTATTGTCTGGTATTTTAAACACAGCACTAGTGACAGCGCCGGATTAAGGCATGTTCATCATGTTCGGCCGAACAGGAGCCCCCACACTTTTGGGGGGCCCTCACACATGCGGAAAATTAATTTTTAAGGGAAAATTGGTATATTCTAAGGAAATTTCGACCAAACAACTTTAAAAAATCGTCAGCTGGGGAGAATCTGTATATTCTAAAAATTTCGACCAAACGACTACTATAAAAAAGGTCACAATTTTCAGCAGAAGATCCACAACAAATTTTCTGAACAGGGCCACCACATTTCTTAATCCGGCCCTGACTAGTGACTATATTTACACGAGATCCTAAAACCGATTAGAAATATTCGTGAGTTTGTCAAATTTATAAGCGTTTAAAATGCAGCATACTTTTTTTTTTATCTGAACACAGTGTAGGGTATTTACAACGCATGAATATTCTGCATGTGCACCGAGCATTGCAATAAACATTGCATTTATAGTGAAATTCAATGTAAAATGGTTCTGATACACACTTTTTATTCCACTAATTTTTATTTGAAACTTCACAATCAAGATCTGACGTTGTCAATTCACGAATAATTTATAATCTGCATGGTGACGCAGAGGAATAGCTACAGGGTGTCCAATAAGTTCGTGAACGATTTTGCTAGCTTGTTAAAAAAACAATACACAACAAAAATCAATAATTATTGTACCATTTAATAGGCAATAGTGTTGCCTTTGCTGGCTATAACAGCTTTCATTCGTCTGGGTAAAGATTCGATGAGGTTGTACAAAGTTTCAACCAATATCGAATTCCATGCTTTTCGCAAACGACGTTTTAGTTGAGCGGGAGTTTTTGGTTCAGGACCTTTGTAGACACTGCTTGAGAGTATACTCCAGAGATTTTCAATCGGTGAGAGATCAGGAGAGTTTGGAGGCCAGTTTTCAATGTAGTTAGGAATAGTTTTGCTACTACATTAGACCAGTCTTCGAATTTCCAATGTCTATGCTGCCGCGCGAATAACAACCGATTTTTCCTCTGAGCGTCTGTTAGCAATTGCGCCTTTCTGCGTTTCCAACTTCTCCACTTCAACTCCACTTTTATGTAATTTCTGATTGTTTCTTTGTTGCCCTTCAGTCCACCTGCCTTGAGAGATTTTTCTATCTGTCTCAATCCAAATCCTTGTCTGTATTTCCCTTTTTGATTATTTTAATAGCAGCATGTGTCAAAATCTTTCGTCGACCGCATCGAGCATGATCGCCTAACTCGCCTTGCTTGCTTCTTTCAACTCATTTTGCTACCCAACCATTCGATCGTCCTAATTTATCGCTTATAACGGAATATGAATATCCTTCTTCAGAAAGAATAGCAGCTTTCAGGCGTAACTGAACGTCTGCTATTTTTCCCATTTCCCCGAGTTTGTTTACAAAAAACAATTAGGCGGTAGTCTGAACACCAAAAATGTTAATTTTCGTGCATACTTTCACATGGCATCATGGAATTTTAAACATGTATTCGCATAGTATTGAATAGCATAAGTGTCATTTTCCATCAAAGAAAAGTTGCACATTTACGAGAAATAAATTTTTAAAGTTTTATTGTTTAAGTGACCGCTTTACTTACTTGTTTCACTAAAATTTCAATCTGAGTTTACTTTTAAATGCCTTCGCGATGTCCGACATCAACATTAAAAAGCGCATTATGAATTAAGAAAAATTCGATCAGTGTTATAATTCAGTCGCATAGTTATAATAAATGTTTTTTTGCTTTAGTATAAATCTACACTTGATTTGGATCATTCTGTGATGGTATTTTTGCTGTTGTTTGTATATGAGCGATATTACATAGGCACGGGCTAGTCAAGGATTCCTTATTGGCGACGTGTGTCTTTTACCGGTCTTAAAAGATTTGTTTTGGGGTCCATATCCACGCTACCTCTATGTTCTTATTAGGCAGCCGTTCACTCTATAGACCGTTATGACCCTCTACTCTAGTACTAGTCTCGGGCTGCCGCAGCATCGCTCCCATATGCTTTCTATTGACCCTTTGCAGCACTATAATTTATAGCTCGTACTGGGATCTTATCTGGGAGCACTACTGTTCATGCCCGTTCTCTTTTAAGATTTTTTAAAGGAAGGTCAATCCATGGCAAAGGGTCAATAGAAATTATGTTCTTTCAGTTTGAGAATGTTGTCCTAGAGGGTCCTGACGGTCTATAATAGCTAGGCTACAGTCGAGCTGACGACCAGAGGAATCTATGGGCTGGAAGCAACTTTGATCGGGTTGCATTGTGAGAGGCACGTGAAAAATCTGTAATTATGACAGTACATAATAGAATAAACTCAAGGACTATATCAAGCTGTCTTTTTTACACTGATCGACTTGTGATCTTATCATCATGACTTGCTAGCTCTGAAGACTGTGCCAATTCTAGTTAGGCAAGCAAGATTATGATTGGATTTCAGAATAAGAAGAAAGGGGGACAATTGCTTTTATAATGACACAACGCTAAACCACATCATATTGTGTCTGGTCCAAAAAGGGGTCTCGCAGTATGAACTATTCAGTAGTGGAGCACTGTGCAGAAGCCGCTTGGCAAGAGAAAATATCTGCTGGGAATGACTAACTGAGGAGGAAACCTTAGATATCAACTTCACCTATAGAGGAGGGAGGTCATTCCAAGCAGAATTACACAGGAACAAATGCCCTGTGTTGGGTTAAAATAGTGCTGGTCCATGAAGCGAAACAATTCAATTGGAACGCAGAGCGCAATGAAGCGAAGCAGCAGATAAAAATTTGCACGTAAGGTCAGGGAGATATTTCGGACAATATCGTGTAGTTCTTGAGACATGTTGGTAGAGATATGAGCAAAACCTTGGAAGACGTTTGCAGCATTTAAAACTGACTGAAGAGGAGTAAGACGCAGCTTGGAATGGACAATAAGGAGTGAGTTACAGTAGTCTATGCAAGAGTAGATGAGTGCATGAACAATTATAGTAGCAAGACCGAGGGCAACAAATGTCTGCGCAGTGGTGTGGTGAGTATGTTCGTCACCTTGCAGTCGGAGGGTGGCAAGTTCGAATCTACCTCAAGTCGCCGCATAGGACCTTGGGCAAGTCCTTCATTCACAATTGCTCAGCGCTTCGGCGTGAAACTCCGATCAAATGTCCGTGCTGTAGTGGGGAGCGCTTCTCAGTAGAAATCTTGAAGGGGCGCTATAACAAGTGCGCATACAAACATACAAACAATATGAAAAACTTTAAAAATACATTCATGAGAGACCCACAGTATGAAAAAATAATGTTAATTAGTTATTACTATTTTCACATCCACAGGGTATTTGATCGTACATGGCTTGATAGACCAGTAAGACCACCCATAAACATAATTTCAGCCATAAATTCAGCTTCAGCTTACTTAGATAAAAAAAAACTTATAGAAATATTCATGTTAACTGTAGCCTTAGAAAGAATTACTTAGTTATGTAACTTATGTTTCATCTACACTCTATTTTACTGTCTATTAAAAAATGATCACATCCGTTTCACAGTTCTAACACTTATTTATATTAGGGCAACAAATCTGTTAAATGCCACTCATGATTCCAACATGCAATACCAAAAATGGACCATTTTTGACGCTGTAAACTCTTTAAAACAATTTAAGCCATAATTGGGATATTTGGCACACTTGGGTCAGTCCATGTGAAATCACCAAGGGCCTGCAACTGACCTATCTCAGATTTGTCTGTAATTTTGCTATTTTGAAGCTTATTATGTTTGTATACAATATTGAAATTTTGAGAAGCCTATCAGCATGTATCGGCATTGTATGCCGGATGGAAGTAGAGGGGGAGGGTGGGTGTAGCATGTTAAATGTGGAGCCCTGTTCAGAGCCCAATATCTGAGAAATGGATGCACATAGGCTTGCAAATTTGTTGATTTTGTACAACTTTTAGTGTACTTTCTGATTCTCTAGATGGTTTTGGATTGCAACAAATAGTTTTGCATCAAAATAGGTGCAAAAGTGGCCAAAAACACTGACGCGACTCTAAATCGGCAATATCATTGCATTGTAGCAATGAAGACTACAGAAACAATTGCAAATGTTTTAAATTTCTGTAATCTGCGTATAGTTTACTCTGTATGTAACAAATCTTGGCCTCTTTGCTAAAATCTTCATCATGATACGAGTTGTCAAAGTTGGTCCGTCCCATGAACTGCCTCATCTTCAGCTGCATGTACTTGTTCTTGTGGGACAACTGATAGAGCAATACTTTTGACTTTGCCTTGTAGAACCTGAACAAACCTTTCCAAAGATATATGATATGTCTTCTTTATCTGAGTCCTTCACATGGTTGTGAATGGTCGAAATAGTGATATATTGCACATTCGTGGCATGTTTTGCCTCCAGTGACATGTTTAGAGGCCACTATCTCATGAATGGATGCACATAGACTTACAAAATGTGGTAATTTTGTACAACGTTTGGTCTAATTTCTGATTCTTTAAATCATTTTGGATTGAAACGAATAGTTTTGGAATAAAATTGCTGCAAACGCGGCCAAAATCATCACCGATTTAGACTCGAGACTGCGTTTTTCGACCACTTTTGCACCCATATTAGTGCAAAAATATTTGTTTCAATCCTTAGTTAAACATTAAACACAAGCTGTGAAGCATTATCAAGTTAATTTGATAACAATTTTTAAAGATGTGAATTTAACAAGTCGTTTTGTGTTAATTTTTTATGCATTATGTTTTGAGTCATCAAAAACCAGTGGGTAGACTCGCTAAAAGTGAAATAACTTTTTTCTGTTTGAAATATTTTTTTGAAATGTGGCCTTTGTATGTAAATATGAATTGCCTTTAAGCCTGCAAAATTTTGTTTAAAAATTCTTGCTTCTGGCCAAGATATTGTCAAAAAAAACTTTGAGTTATCTTTTTTTGGTCCACCCTTTACCTAAAGTGCCATAAAAAATTAATGTGCAAGTTTTTTTTGATGGAATTTTTTTTACAATACCAGTATACATGCCTTGTTATAAAAAAATTATTTCCATGTTGCCATATTCATGTATGAACGGATTTTTTTTAGAGCGAAGATACAAATTTCAAACTACTGTCTAAATCGCGTACTGCATAAAATGCGCTAAAATAGCCCTTCAGCATAAATTGATGACGTCATTTCCTCGTTGCAAAAAATTAAAACTTTTTGCACCTTTTGGTTTCGGGACATAAAGCTATTTCAAATGACATAAACATTATTAATGTTTGTTGCAAAACTTTTCTACTTTCTGCAAGCAAAATCGTTCACGAACTTATTGGACACCCTATATTTGCAGAAACAAGCCGTTTCGACATTTCAATATAGACAATGCCCTGCCAGAACTTTTTCCATGCTAGAATTTTTCTCTGTCAGAAGTTTTGCCCTGTCAGAACTTTTGTCTACCCGAATTATGCCTTATTAGAATGTTTGCCCTGCCAGATGTTTTCTCTGTCAGAACCTTTGCCCTGCCAGAAGTTTTGCTCTGACAGAATTTTTCCCTGCAAGAACTATTGCCCTGCCAGAATTTTTTTTATCCCAGAACTAAATATTGCCTTCCTGAGTGAATTTTTCATTCCAGAGAGCGGACGGACGTGAACAGTAAGAAACAAAATGCCTGAACAAATTCTGGCAGGACAAAATTTCTGGCAGGGCAACGACCAGGGCAACAGGCAGGGCAAAGGCTTTTTTGGCAGGGCATTTGCCCTGCAATGGCAGGGCATTTGCCCTGCAATGCCCTGGCGTAGCGCCGCCACTGCAGGTGACCAGTCAATGCCACATCACTTTATTTTCTCACTAAAGCGTACATATTGTGACGTAGCCAAGTTCGTTCGGAGTGACATCTGTGCATGTTGACTGGAAAATAAATAAACAGAAAAGAACCAAGATCAGGGTGAAAATTTCTGGGGATTGTGGGGTTTAAAGCCCATAGTAAAATCTGTTTTTCACACCCTGATTCCAAGTGGATAATGGTCCAACCCCAGTTATTTTTGCACAATTCTTACACTGACCAAGATTAAGTATATTTATGTATCATATACTGTAGGTTCTAGTTTGTATAAAGCATATATCTGTATTAATTGCTAGACTCCAGTTCATTGTGCATCTTACACAAACAACTTCATTTTACGGTTGTATGGCCGTCCATCTGGAATGACGTCCCTTCAAAGCTGCGTTTATTACATCTGACCAATCAAAACTTGTTTCATAAATCTCTCAATTTTTTTGCCATCGCTGCGTTGGGAGCACTCCTGAGTAAGTTTCTTAAAGAGACGCTATAATAAGTCCATAGAATGAATGAATATTTGACATCTCACTTGTTGCAGGATCAGTCTATTAATTAATAGACAAAATTAAATGCCTACAAACTCTCGCCACATCTTAAACACACCACAGTTAACATCATAGTTTTATTACAGTGGATAGCTCGGCCAATGTAACAATGCACATTATTATCGATATTATATTTTAAACTCAGTCTTAACAACTGCATAGGTAGTCCATAAAACTCCATATCCATGATATTGAATTACCAGCAAACGCTGATCCTCTTTGGGATCTAGAAAATTTAATGGTTACAGACTTACATTACTGCTGGACAAAACTGTTATTATTATTATATTATTATTATTGTTATTACAATAATGATTATAATCATTATCATTTTATTGTCATGCAGATCTTTAAACTACAAACAGAAATGTGAATCACACACATACCTTGCTGGTATTTATTTATCTAAAACCGAAGACAAATAATTCCACTAATGTTTCCTGTGTTCACTTACACACATGTGAAAATCTATAATATAGTGTTTTTGCATCTCAGTCAGAAATGTTCTTCTAGCAATGGAGGCCACAAGAAAAAAATGGCAAGAGCCCAAAGGCCTACAGATTAAGTAAGTGTCATAAGATATTGATCATCACCAAACGCAAGTGTATTGGTGTTGCGTTTTGCCACTGTTTACTAAACATTAAACTCAGAAGCCAAACAATGCGATTCTGCACAGCAATGTGAAAAATTCTGAAACTCTAGATAAGAACGTGCTAGAATGTTTCTTATTAAGATCAAGACAGTTATTCTCTGATGTCTAATGGTGGCTTTCAAAAGATAAGAGCACTCTAAAGAGACAGTGAGCAAGAACAAGAACAAGCTTAGAAGAAAGAGGAAATAGACAGAAAAGAGAGACTGATATACAGAATCTAGTCGACAAGTAATTACTTCTACAGTATCATTTTCAAATAATAGCAAAAGCCCTACCCTCTCTCTTTCTCTCTACCCTCCATCTTTCTGTCATACACACACACTCACTCCATGCCCCTCTCTGCTCCAGTCAGAGTGCAGCCTGGAAGACAAAGACTCCGAAAGGCCAAACTTTCGATACATGCTGCATTGAACCTAAGTGGATTAAAACTTTGAGCAGGTTAGTAGCACAGAATCCAACTACAAATGGTTTGGCTTGCAAAACAGCTTTAATACAATCATCAGAGCTGGAATGACAATTCATTTTTACTGAAAGTTTGAAACTAAAACAGGCTTGACACTTAATTTCTTGATGAATCACAACTCTGCCGAATGATTCCTTCCATGTCGACTGTGTTTGCATATAACATTATGTTACCTGTCTTTCTTGTGTAAACTTCTCTAATTCTGTCTGCAGCAGATACAGAGAGGGACAAATATGAAGCTGACGGATGAAAATCCCAATCACTTGTCAAGCAGAGGCTTATTTTATTGCTAAACAATAAATTACTACTAAATATTGTGTACCTAAGCAAATTAACACATCAAACAGATAAGTAAGTAAGTAAGTATTCAGACTAAACCAATGCATTTAGAAAATTAGTAATTCAACATCTCGTGAATTGTCAGTTTAACTTTGGAAATGGAAATTCATTAGAACTGAAATGTTATTTTAAAATCTACTGCAAAAGTCTGTACACGCATGCATACAATGAATGAACAAAACATTCAATCATTTCTAGTTTTTTTTATCAAAGCACCTCAGTCGTGTTTTTAGTGTTGTATTAAAGTAGTGCAACACCATTATCTTAATCAAATAACCATTATTTTAATCAATTAACCTTTATCTTAATCAATTAACCATTATCTTAATCAATTAATTACTCATCATTTCAAATCAATTTGTTGTAAAGAGGTGAACCTAATAATAAGACTTTGATCCCTTAAAAGTTTGCCTTTTGTATTTCCAAAACATATTTGGAGGACACAGCATTATGTAGCGTTTCACTGCAACAATAACTGAAATGAGAAACAACAATTAGGAACAATTTCAAAAGAAATGCACACATTTTTAACCAAACTAAACACATTCACCAGCACCCAATCAATGTAGAGGCTGGCATGACAGCTAAATGCATGACACATCAGCTCTAACACATGATGCAAGACCCAACCAAAAAGTCATACGACACAAAACCCATAAAAGTGCAGCATCTTAACTAAGAGTTATCCTAGCCAACCCTTACAACCCACCAGTAAATACCCTCTGTCCTTCACCAAATATTTACGCCCAACCACTAAAAGCCCTCCACCCAACAGCAAATTTTTTTGGCCCCACCACTAAACACCCTCTGCCCGCCACAAAATTTTTACGCCCACCACTAAATGCCCTCCACCCAACACCAAATTTTTCGCCCATCTACCATAGTATGATATGAGAATGACAGATACATCTACTCTGACCGACAGTACGAGATTATAGCAGCAACGTTCGGCAAAAGTACTAAGCAGCTTTAGTGATTTCAGACAAAATCGTTTTCATAAACAACTTGATAAGCTGAAAAGCATTTCAGACGAAGGCTCAGTGTCATCCACTTTCATTAAAGTATCATTAAAGTAAACAAGACAATCCCCGTTATCAGTGCCATCTAAATAATCGTTCATGCCGACATCGCAAGCAGTTTACACATAGCGCTTATTTACAAAAACTTCCATCGACTGGACTGGCTGGCTATCTTAAGAATAGTGTAATTAATAAAACAGGTAAAATGCGGTCTGGCATCTCTTGCGTCGAAACCACGGCGACGTGCAATCTGCTGAAGAAATGACGTGGCATTGGAAAATGTTAACAGAAATAAAAGTTCGCTTTACAGCCGCTGCAGGCCATGTGACTATTAAACCAGATTCAAACGGGCAACACGCACGGCAGCAGCGGCAGCAGCAGCAGGCAGTTGACTCCAAAGACGGTGTTGAAGATGGCTGATCGTGATCATCCTATCGCAAGTCGGATTCACCCTCGATCTGCTTTTTTATTCTCAGAAGCATCGTGGTGTACCACTGATCCAGACGAGAGATGCTGTCGTATTCGCGAATTGCATCGGTAAACCCATCAACATTCTGTTCCTCGCAGGCCGTCAACAGCGTCTGAAATATAAAATTATATATATTGCGATTATTATTTTACCAGCCCATTATGCGCTAAGCAATCGTCGTTAGCTCAGAGTCTCCACGCTGACAACATTCGCAACGCTGCAAGGCAACAAACATACCCACTACACCACCACGCCCCACAAGATGGCACCAGCATCGTCACCTTTTCTAACAATAATGGTAATTACAAATTTATATAGTGCCACTTCACGAGAAACTCAACGAAGAAAAGTGGGGAGTCCATGTGCCCTATAGATGGTTCATGTTTCTACCTGAATGCATAGAATCACTATCTTCTTACGTAGATCGAAATATGGCAAGCACTTGTCTCTGAAATGTTATGGTGCCATAGAAATTATTGCCATTTCATAACATTACATTATGGCAGTATATCACTAAGTTTGTCATTGTTTCATGAGTGTGGTTATTTTGCACTGCCAGAACATCTACAAGTCATGTGAAAGCAGGTGAATATTATATGGAACTCTGCCTCATTCAAGATTCTGAACCATCAGATTATGTGCACCATGAAAACTGGAAAATTTTGCTACCAGACACCATTCTAGATCCGATATAACATTTAATTCAACTTTAGAAAGTTATTCATTACTTGACAATCTTGCACAACATTTCTTACTGTGACGCTTGTAGTTATGCCAATGACAGTCCACTTGTGTTCATTTATTTCCTATTGTTCTACATAAAGTTCACGTAAACAAAGACACGTTGGTAAGACTTTACCTTAACAAGTTTGCACTCTCTGGAGTCAGAGAAGACTGGAAACATGTCTTCGTACTTGGCCAGCGAGTTGGTGGCGTCCGTGGTGTCTTGGCACATGCGGCACAGGGTAGCACGAAAGAAGTGGTCCTTAGCACCATAGCGCAACAGCTGACTATCCATTGATGATGTAGCCACCTGTAAAACGTCATCATCATCATCATCATCATCATCAATCGTTAAGTACTGTAGCAGTTTCTGCACGTTAATAAAGTGCTCTAAGCAATACTTGCAAAACTAAAAACGTGTTGCTGAGCATATTTCTGCTTTGCTGGTACATGAAACTGGGCAGCATATTTCAGGCACATATTACGGATGAAGTCTGAAAAGCAGTTCCTTGAGCTAATCACAAAATGGCAGATAATGAATGGTATGATGTGAATCAAGTGATAGCATCTTAGTCTTGGCGCAAATCTTTTCCCTAGCAATGTTTTCTTCCCAATAACAGAGCACAATACAATACAAACCAATACAATTGTGTACTTGATATTCATAAGTGCACGAACGAACATATGACAGAACATCGTGCATAAAGGATCGTGCTCAAGACCTCTGTGCAGTGCCCTCCTCGGTTACAGGCTGAATGCTCAGTGCAGTCATTTCAAAATTGAGTTCACAAAGGGGCAAACGCAGGCATGTATTTTAAAACATCCTTCTGTGCTAAATTAGATTTGAACCCAAGATCTCCTAATTTTAACAGTCCAGCAAACTAACCAGAAGACAATCATGAACATGTTAATGGCAAGCACTTACTCATTCTCTGCTAATAAACAGGACAGTATTTTTTCACAGCACAACTTCAAGTCACCTAGTTGAAATGAAACTGTCAGCATACCTGTTCATAGATGGTGATTGCTTTTTCGTACTGTTCGAGAAGAGCCGAATACTGGGCAACTTTCAAAAGGTACTTATTTGCTGAACTAGTAAAACAGAAAAAGAAACAATTTACAAACCACATATATAATCCAGAACCATTTAAACCAACAGTAATGAAATGTAATTTTATTGCAATGCAAAACTGTCACTGAAATTGGCAGAGCTGTAAATTAACAATCGTCTTAAAGCAAGTATTAATTGATTTATTGCATAAATTACGATATCAAAATGTTTCAGAATTCTATCGATTGAAAATATTAAGCCTCTCCAAGATCCGTCATCCATCCAGTCTTTGCAAGGTTTTCCTTTTGCCGAGTTTCAACGTCACAACATATTGATTTTATGTTCACACCTAGAAATTGAGTAACTTCATACTGGGTTAATTTAGAATGCGACAGGTTGATTGGCCCCTACAAACATCTTAAAAACAAACAGCAATTTGTGTATCTGGGCACCTACATAACCAAATCAGAGAAGAACCTAGAATGTCTTGCTGTGACTGATCTCAGTGATCTGATATGCCTCACCTGTTGGATTCCTCTCCCTTGTAGTAATCTGCCGCCTGTTCGTAATGCTTGATGGCCTACAAACATCAAAAACATTCGTATCCTTCTCCAGTCATCTGGCAGCATCCTAAGGCTGTAATACAATTGCTGGATCAAGATGCACAATGGACTCCACCTAATGACAATGGAGTCCATGTCATGTCAGTGCAAACTTGACTTGTATCATAGATTCAGATTCACCAACTTTGACTGTGTAAGGAAATGAAATTAGACTAAATAACCAATAAATAAATAATAATGGTCATGATAACAAATAGCAACATCTTTAGCACCATCATCATTGGTATCAATCATGAGTCTTTGAATTTTCTCATCAAGGCACCATAACTGTTGCCCTATGCTTTTCACTTACTTACAATCACGGACAAAGGACATGAGTGTCTGCTCTTTCAAAACATCATCTTAAAGTGAATATCAATCTGAATTAATATGAGAGTTAATACGAATACAAGAAAATAAATAATAATAAGTCAACAGCTTTCTTCCGCTAACCTTATCCATGTCAACTGTTTCCGTCTCGTAGATTTCCGCAATGGTAACGTGGTGCTTGGCCGCGATGGTAAATCGACCCTAAGAGACAAAATAATGCATCAAGTGACAGTCTAAAACTGTTGAAAATCTAAATCTATGTATGACCTCTGCACAGTATCACTTTGGTAATTTAAAGCATTTTTTTCACCCAACAATTTCCCCATGTATCATGAGATTACCAAACGTTGGCTTGTCTTCAGTTCCTAGAGGCTGCACGGAATACATTCTGTATAATCTACAATATATGATTACCAACCATCTCACTCAGAATACTACAATACCCTCAATTTCTGAGATCTTATTCTTTGTCATAATCATTAACTCGCAGTCATAAATAAGACCAAAACATACTATCAAGTTTTGATGTTCTGAATTCACAGTTCACGTGAAGGCAGTGCAATGAGTGGCTAGCAGTACCAAGGCCCTCTATATCAGCTGGACAGCCCAATACTTCCTTCTTTCACTGACCTTTTAGTAACTGAAATTGAACCTCCATTTCATATCCCCGGGCAGTCCCTCTGACAGTACTCATGAATAAGTTAGTGCCCTGAACTCTGTTTTAAATGGTGTTTTAGAAATCTATAAAATACGATTCAGCAAAAGCGTCATCACTGCAAAAAGCACCCCGTGTGGACGATGGTCGGCATAGTGAGAAATTATTCCCTTGCCCACCAAAAATCCACCACTAGCACAAAGCAAGTGTAACCTAAAAATTTATGTGGCTTCATAACCAAAGCAATGACCAAATAAGTAAAGCATTTGTCAATTACCATGTCTGTGTAAATCTCGATAGCTTTTAGCAAGCAGTTAACAGCCTCTGAAAAACAAAAACCAATTGATAAGCAACACATGCAACACACGTTGCAACTCTACCTTTGGAATGCGCACAACATGAACAACATCATAACAATCACCATCATGCACAAAAGATATATTAAATTTCATAATCATGTCCTGAACCACGTTACTTCAAAATTCACATTACTAGTATAAAAAACACCCACTCTGCATTGTAAAATCTACATCTATACATTGTCCGAAAAATCAGCCAACCCATATCGGACCAATGCTACATCACCTGGCAAATTAGAAATCGTTATCTGCTAATCAGAAACCTATAGTTATAAACAGAGAATCTTATTAATAGGCAATGATAGTCAATTACTATTACACACTATTTTCTTCACCGCTTTCTATCCTCATTTAGCAAAGGCCTAACTTTTAACTACATTCTGGCCCAGTGTTGCAAGGCAACCAAAAGAATAAACATTCATATACAATAGTTCTCTTATTCAAGCACACTCATGGCCTAGTGCAGTCAGAAATTAACTTGTATCAACAAGACCATATTACATTTTAGCAATACACCATAGCGACAGTCCTAAAACAAAAATTACATCACTAAGCACTCTCTGGCCACTTTAATGTCTGCTATGTCCAGACACAGCAGACATTAACGTGGCACATGAGAGTGGCACATGGACACACCTGTTGCGTCTGCTTTTTTGAAGCAGTTTCCGGCTTCAACGTAGTTCGATGCCGCTTCATGACGACTGTCGATGTTTGTTTGAACGGAAGCCGCTCGGCAGAACGCATTTCCAGCCGCTGGATAATATAAAACAACCAACCAACAGACTCAGTCATGCAGACAAACATATTTACCTCAACTTTCTTAACTGCCTGAACATTAAGTTACCGGTACAGACATAATGCAGAACATTAAATTCTACACAGTCACTTGATGTGTTTTTAGGTGATTAGGTACCAATTTTGATACCAATATCTTGGATTCTTGGTGCATATTTGTATCTTAAATCCACACTTTTCAGATGTCATGGAACCTTTCCTATGGGCTTTTCATATATTGATGTCAAAATAGATACATGTGAAGGTGATTTGGTTGTATGTTAAACAAAAAATCAAACATTCTTATTTCAGTCTTATCTAGACTCAGTTTCTCTCCATCATTGTTCTTTGTACAGAAAACAGCTACCGGAAAGTAATTCATCTACTGACATCAAGCTAGGCAAAAGTAAAAGACAGAATAATGTGCAATTGACAAAAATGAAGATGGACAATCACATACTACGTAAAATAATTATTAACTGTACCTGCCCATTTCTTGGCCATTTTGAAGCTGTTTCCTGCCTTCACAAATAGTTCAGCAGCATCTTCATTTTTTGACGAACCGCTGTTGTACAGCAAAAAAAAACAATCAAATAATGTTCCCTATAGTAACTCAAACCGGACCCCCTTTAGACTACACTTACGGACAACCCTTTGACACAACACAGCGTCCATGAATAAGCTGGTGCCTCGTGCTTGGCTTTCGAGTAGCGCTTTAGAAGCTTGAAGATTACGATTGTCACTGTCAACTCTGTGCGAGGGCAAAATATTTTATTCTTAGCCACTGAATGGTGAGCATCAACTAAGAAAATGGTCGATATATACATTCAGCCCATCTCAAGGTTCAGCTAACTGCTTCCAAAGTCTGCTTAAGAGTAGTGAAAGAAGAAGTGACTTTCACTGCCTGTCTGTCTTAAAGTGATATATTTAAATTGATTTTATATGATGAACATTATTAAACAGTTGAAGCTGCTAAAAATCAAAAGTATTATAACAGCCATTAACAATGAAGACAATAGTTTCAAATTCTGATTATAATTCTAAACTAACTGCATTTTGTCAATATACCGTAACAAAACATTTAAAACAACATTAAACACATAGTCCCAAAGAGCAAAGCATTGACGATGTGATGTATCCGTGTTAATTTGAGCTGCACGGCTTGTTGACCCTGCTCGTTTTCAATTTGACTGGGCCATGACTTCACTACATCTCCATCATTACCTGCTCAGTGCCAAAATGGAACGTCCATGTCAAATTAGCCTGCACCCTCAGTGGATAATCCGACTCTATATGGATGCATGTGTATATGCATGCAAGTATAATGTTCTTTACATCTGCTACACGCCAACAAAACACGAAGAACAAGTTGAGAGATAAAGGCCATTGTGGCTCGACAACAACCTGCGCATGATGCATTCATCATGATTCATATTCAATGCACATCTGCTACAGTGGTGAAGTTATAATACTCCTTCGCCCCATCGCAAAAACTGCTTAAAATCATATCTTAAATGAATCCGCAAGGTTTCTGCAC
This sequence comes from Lumbricus rubellus, assembly GCA_945859605.1. Lineage (NCBI taxonomy): Eukaryota > Metazoa > Annelida > Clitellata > Crassiclitellata > Lumbricidae > Lumbricus > Lumbricus rubellus. Next base: position 29,178,206 of record OX243818.1, read on the forward strand.
ATTTGTGTTAAACCAAAAGCCAAAAATAACACGGCGCAATATGAATTAATTAAATACGCATCTCTGCATGAGTTCACGCCTACTTTTAGCACTCACCCGAAAAATGAGCCAAAAATGCCTCCAGCAGATTTCAGCTTTTTTTCCGCCTGCGCCATAAAATCAAGCGCCTTTTGCTCTTGATCGGCCATAATGTCTCAGTTTTGTCCTTTGTAATAGGAAATTTTAATAAAATAAAATTAACAGCCGACCGACAACGCAATCCCAACACTCAGACTTTCAGTCATCGGATTCGCTGTTGTCGACGACAGTCGACGACAGATGTCGCTATTTGCGACTCAAATCTGAATCATCAACCTCATATCACTCCATCGAGATGCAAAAAGGTTCTTTAATAATTTTTTTTGTCAAACTAGCAATAAACTGCAAATCAATTACAAGAAGGTATTAGGCCTATATCAATTGACGACCATTTTTCTCATAACTTTGCCTTATGTGTTTGTGTTTTGCTGAGTTCTATGGATTACTGCGTCCGTCTGCAAATAGGCGTAGGCCTATATGTCTGTAGCGACGTTGCTGTTGCGAAAACAGTCTGTTGTCGATAAGGTATTTCGTTTATTCAGAACTTCAGCTTGACAGAATGCATGCAGTCTGTTATCACCTCTGTAGAGTTATAAAGTCATAGGCTACTTGGCCAGAAACATTAATTAGCAAAGACCTTATTAGTCTAAGGTCTTTGGCATTAGGCTAACTTAGATTTAGACAGTGCCTTTATGGTCCCTTTCTCCCGCTGTGCAATGCATAGCTGTTTTTTGTGCTTGATCAAACCTGGAACGGGCTTCCCTGGACTAGACCTCCCAAACTGTTATCGACTTCACCAACTGTTGAAGACTGCTTTTCCCTTAACCTGGGTTGGGAGCGCATCTGAGTAGGAATCTCGAATTGGCGTTGTATGAATTTTCATCGATTGCTTGATTGATTTTATGTTCTAACACGACGTTAGAACAATAGACTGTTCTAACCTGATCGTTCTTAAGACCCGGTGTGCCATATTTTATTAATATAACGTCTATGGTGATCCAACAGGGCAGCTCTGTGCTTACACCGTTCAGAAGCTGTAATATCGCCCACCCACCGGATGTTTTAAAACTATTTTGTCGCTAAGATGTCACTTAATGTCTGCACATTTTTATATGTTTATTTAACGAGTTTTGTGTTAGTTTTTCGATTTGATGCCGTGTTTTCGTCTGTAAACATTCCTGAAACTTGTGTCGGACAATCATGCAAAGGTAGGCCTCTGTTGCTTTTCATATAATTGGATAAATCGGTTTAGTGAGAGAACCACATGTCTATGGAGAGATGAGGAGTTTATGTAAGAAAAATTAGGTGATCAGATCATGTAATTCAACTGATGCTTTTCTTTTTTCAGATCTGTCAAGCGACTATGATGAAGTCAATGGCAGACACGAAGCACAAAAAAGAGTGCAAAGTCAACAGGTCAAAGCAGTTATGTCTATCATGCAGTCGTTAGCTTTCACCGTTTTTTGTTTTACCTCGTCTAGTTACTTTCAATGCTTGTTTAGTATGTTTTCTGGTGGGGGGGGGGCGGTAGCACATTGAATAGCACACTGGCATGGGGATCAGCGGACCCGAGTTCGAGCCTCGTAGGTGGGACGTGCTTTGTTGGCTCCTATTAGCATCGTGTATTTCTTAAATTAATCTGTCATTTTAAAATTTAGGAATCGGTGGAGCATGAGAGGAGAAGCGCAGGACGAACGAGTTCGCTGGAAATGGATAAACGATCAGGATCTGATGGGATGGAAGACGCAGAGGAAGACTTGGAAATGTTTTCCGATGATGGGAGTGATCAGCAAACTGAGCCAAGTGAGGAACTTTTAGAAACTTTGTATGGAACTGGTGGGCCTGGTCATGTTACTTCTGCAGTTTTACTTGCTTTAAATAGACGTGTCTAATCACTGCACCGTGAGAGGCACTTTAGAGTGTTGCAAATAGAATAGATTGTTTCAACGTGTGTATGAAGACTTGCTGGATTATTCAGCTTGGAATAGGACTCCATTCTTTAGTGTGTGTGTGTGTGCGTGTGTGCAAGTGCCCAGTGTCCACCAATGTTGACTTTTCAGTTGAAGCACAGTCTTGTTCATAATGCTTTCCCAGTTTAAATGTGCCTTTTTGCTTGACACAAATTTGGTGTTTGTTTAGACTTTAGAGGGACAAGCAGCTTTTAAGGTACAGAAAATGCTGTGAACTGTTGTTTATGGAAGACATTTTTCTCATTGAATTTAGGTGGATATAACTTGCACGAGATAAGAATAAAGGAGCAGCAGAAAGCGGTGGAAGAGGCTCGAAGGAACTTTCTCAATCGACGGTCGGGTTCAACTCACGGCTCTGATGATGAAGTCGAAGGTACATTGTCGATATCCATGATGCCATTGTTTTGTACTCAGACTCAGTGCTCAAGGCATAGTACCAGGTTAATGCATAATGAAAGAATCTAATAACGTCTGGTGTTCAAGCTTGCACCATGATTAGATTATGCTGGTTTTGGTGTTACCAGTCCAGCCTAACTACACGACAATTAATCTCTAGACTTTCTGCTGATCCATATTTTGATTAAATTCTGTGTTTCAACCACTTTGATTTCAGAGCTTAATCGTCTTCTTGAGAACAGCTCTCCATCTGCTGATACCCTTTCTGTTTTATCCAAACCTTCTGGGATGGCTGCTTCTCCCAAGGCCAATGGAATATCCAGGGATTCTGAAGAAAATCCTTGGGTTCCTGCAGGTTTTTTGAATGCTTTGCTTTACCTTAGCACTGTGAGAGTAAGCAAAGATAGATTATCAACTAGTCTCGTGCTTTATTTATTTATGCATGGTTGTTGCATACATGTAAGTGTTGACTTGTGGCAATACCTGTAGATTAAGATGGGTAGGATCATTCAGTCGTTCTGAATTAACAAGTAACAAACTGCTATTTCATATCTATGTGCTTTTCTGCAGCGCAACAATATACACAGAACTTCTGACATGCTTTTTTGAAAGTTTCATGAAGGGTCTTATTGAATGGCCTGGATACATACAATCATACATGCATACGTACACATAGTATTGCACATGCATACATTCTGTCTATCCAACTGATATCCAACATACGCTGTGCACATGAGATCTTTTAAAAATGTTCTTTATAAATGTTGGTTACATCACATTACACTGATTTGCATACCATATCCGTGAAAAACGAGAATTGAATTTCGTGTAAACTTTTTGCACGAGCATGCTTAGAAGACTGTGTTGTTATGCACTAATTCATTTGAATTTTGCACGTCTGCTTTTTCAGCTACCCAAATTGTCAAATTATGGATTGAACTGCATGGTAGATATACGAGAGGTGATGCTTGTTGCATGGCTAGTGCTATTAATATATGCATTCACTTCTCAATGGATTGCTCATAGTTTCTTTTTGAACTTTGATCTAAGTCTGTTGGCAGTAAACAACTAACAGAAGTATTGAAGTAGTGCTGTATATGTGCTTGTGTGTTTCTAAATACTTTATTTATATAGCACCGTTTAGGTACATCAGAGGAGCAATGCTAGCTTATTTAGTATCAGGGTTATGAAGAACAAAGAGTTAATCTGTAATGAAATAATATCTTTGACGTTTGTGAATGTGCCATTGAGGAATGTGTCATTGGTGAATATGCAATGCATTTAATTCAGCGTTACAACCATTGTCAGGAGCTTCATACTTTTATCTGTAAGTAATAATAATAATAATAATTACGACGATTTATATGGCGCAGTAACACAGCCATGCCGTTACAAGGGCGCCTTACAAAAAACAGCTAAAGGTCTGCTTCATCAGTTGGATCCTCAGATGGCTTTTGGAAAGACTCTGCTGACAGACTCTTGCACATGCATAGATCCAATCCAATGAATTCCTGATCTATGTTGCATGAATTGAGATGAGCAATGATGAAAGCTTTATTAAGAGTGCAACGCATGGCTATGATCACGAACTGACACTACGTCATAGAATGAACTTTTCTATTGCCCCTGATTTTGGCAGAAACTGAGATTATATAGCCTACTTTGACATCCCAATCTCCTGTACATAATAAGTTGTGGTATGTCAACTTAAAGTCTTTCGATAAATTAAATATATATAAAAAATTGCATTTATGTGACATAAGATAGCAAGATAAGTAAGCTTATGTTGTGCAAATTGGTGTTTATAAATTATCGTTCAAAGTCACTCTTCAGCAGTGAGGCAAATAAAAATCAAGCACGATTGATATTTAGCTTTCGATGTAGTAAAAACAGAGAAGGCAAATGTTGAATTAACAAAACTAATAAAGATGTGTTTGAATCTACTACATTGCTTATCCCCGTGGCTTTACCCTTGCTTGCAGTGAAGATTTTGGCTTTGTGCATGACAACTGACTGTTCATCTTCTTCTATTAGCTGCATGAGTAGCATACATGACTTGACTCAGATTGAATCCTCATATCATTCCTTGAAATGTTGCCAATGTGCTGTTTATCAGGAATCCAGGAAACGCATGATTTTCAAGATGGAAACGAGAATTCAAATGATTTTGATGGTGGGGAGACGTTTCCAGCAGGAAACCTTTTCACCAGTGAAGGTCAAGCCGAACATACCAGTGATAAAGATGAGGGTGATGAGGAAGGTGACGATGGTTATGAAGTTCACTGGGAAGATGATGATGATGAGTTTGTTGATGAAGAGAATGGTACGGAGGATGAAGATGAAGACGGGGGAGAAGGTGATGATGAGTTTGTTGATGAAACAGGTGAAGAGGATGGTCATCACATCCAAAGGGATTATATCGAAAGCATAGACACTGAAGTAAACATCATACATGCTGAAGAGGAGCAGTATAACAGTGCTTCCTTGTCAGACGACTGGAGAACCAGTGCGCAGATGGAAATGGACATCAAAGTTTCTGATGGAAAATATCCGATTTCTGATGGACTAGACACTGCTGTTGACGATAAACTTACTGACACATTGACTTCTGAAGAGTTGAATAATGTGGTCCGTAGAGATGATGATGACGATGATGACCAGTGGCCAAAATCTTCACTGTCAAGCACGGGTCATGTTACACCGCACAAGCATAGCGAAATTTACGATGAATCGAACATCGAAACATTTACAGAACATGATAATTTATTGAAGCATCAGTTTGCACAGCATGATCTTGAATATCCAACAGACGATAAGCTGAGAGATAGCACAAGTTTTGATGTAGGTGCATCAAGAGATGGCAAAACCATTGCGCAAATGCAAGTAGAAAATTTGAACGATCGTTTTGATAGAGATAGTAAACCGAATTATGTTGTAGATGACTATGATGAAGAACCTGGGGAGCAGAATTTTGAGGAGGCAGCCTCCAAGTTTCACCGGCCAAAGACAAATTCGCTGCTTGCTGGAATGATTCGAAGAGGAAGCGAAGCGGTGAAAAGGGAAAAGGATGGCACGAAGACAGATTCACTCGGAAAAGATGGCTCTCCCTCTGACGATGTTGATGGTCCAAGTGAGTGGGAGAAGGGTGGAGTTGATGTGGATGGGGTTCCTTTGACTCGCTCCATGGAGCGTCCTTATTCGTCAGAAGATCCCGTTACGATGTCTGGGTCAGTTCAGAGGGCGGATGCTATCGTTGATGAAAGAAGAGAGATGAGAACCAGTGAACCAACTGCTGTGCCAACACGTAGACCTCCGTTGCAACCCGATTCGGAAAGATCACAGCTCCCCACTCCAGAGCGACCCAGGACACCACCTTTGGATGAAACACAAATGCCACCTCATGAAAGAAAGTCAATGTCACCTGAGGATAGACAATCAATGCCACCTGAGGATAGACAATCAATGTCAACTGAGGATAGACAATCAATGTCACCTGAGGATAGACAAGCAATGTCACCTGAGGATAGACAATCAATGCCACCATCCAATAGAATGCAAATGCCACATTCCGAAAAGCCACGAATGCCACCGTCAGAAAGACCTTTAATGCCACCTTCTGATAGACCACTAGAAAGACAGCCTGTGAGACAGAAAGTGCCGCCTAATGAAAGACAAATGCCACCTTATGAACGACAGCATATGTCTGCTTCTGAAATGCGACAAATGCACAATGAAAGACAGCAAATGCCACCTTCTGAAAGACAGGAAATGCCACCTTCGCATAGACAGGAAATGCCACCTTCGCATAGACAGGAAATGCCACCTTCGCATAGACAGGAAATGCCACCTTCGCATAGACAGGAAATGCCACCTTCGCATAGACAGGAAATGCCACCCTCGCAAAGACAGGAAATGCCACCTTCGCATAGACAGGAAATGCCACCTTCTGAAAGACAGCATCTGCACCACGAGAGGCAGCCAATGCTACCTTCACAAAAAAAGGAAATGCCACCTTCTGAAAGACAACAAATGCCACCTCCTGGAAGGCAGCATATTCACCATGAGAGACAGCCAATGCCTTCTTCAGAAACACAGCAAATGCTACCTTCTGAAAGGCAGAAAATGCCACCTTCTGAAAGAGCACCAATACCCTCCAAAAAATCTCAACTTCCACCCTCTGAAAGACCACCAATGCCACCTTCAGATAGACAACCTTTGCCAACTTCTCAAAGGCCACCATTACCACATTCAGAGACACCTTCAATTCCTCCCTCGTCTGCTATGGAGAAAGGTATGCCAACCGAAAGACCACCTTTAGCTGGCGCTCACGTCACACCACCTACTCCTGCTGAAAGGCACATCCCAAGTTCTTTCGATAGAAATCCCATTCCCGAAACTTCCGAGAGACTGTCTGTTCCAGCGGGTTCAAAAAGAACCACTGCGCCTGCTGGTTCTTCTACAGCAAGCGTTCCTGATGGAGCATTCACAGCAAGAAAAGAGAGAACTTCTCCAGAGCCTTCTTCTCATGATTCGCTGATGCAAAGCAGAGATATGAATACAGGCAGAGAGAACCAAAAGATGGTGCAACATGAAAGCCAATATGTGCATGAATTCGATGAAAGAACCAATAGAAAGGATAAAGATGTTGCTGATAGACTGGAGAGAGATAAGCACCCTGTGCATGATAACTTTGAAAAGGATGAACAGCGTGATAGTTTGGATAGGAATGATCTCGAAAATAGATACGTTCGAGATGGTGGCATGGAGAAAGAAGGCCTCAGAAGGATGGAGCAGATGGATCCGAATGAAAAACAGCCTCCAATTGATGATGACAGATTTTCAAATGTCAGGTATAAGGCAGAAATTTACAAAGATGATATCAGTTCGGAAGATGATGGCTTTGAGCAAAGTAACTTTGGTAAACGTAAAAACATTTCAGAGCATGGCGATACAAACGTTGGTAGAAGATCTAAAGACAGTGGATATGAACCAGTTGTTGCACATTTTTCTCATTCTGAAAAGGATGCAAAGCAAGTTGAAGACAATAACAGGTTCAAAGAAACTACAAAAGAAAACTATCAGTTCGGAAAAAGTGATGTAGGCGAGCATGATTCTGGTGAATTACCTCGTAAATCGTTCACTGGAAAGGATTCTCGCTTTGATAATGAAAGAGACTTTGAAGACCTGGGAGATTATGACGTGGAGAAGAAGGATTCTGGTGGCGAATACGTGAAGAAAGGTTTTAGGGATGTCCAACGAGGCATTAAAGAAATGGAATCTGAAGAACAAACTTTGCAGAGGTTTGATGGTGATATTGAAGAAGTGAAGCTAGTTGAGGATGAAGATGCACTGAAAAGAGATGACGAAGAAATGACAGAGAACTACAATGATGATGAAGATGAGTTTCATGAAGATGAGGAAGGAGCAAGAGATGACGAAGATGAACACTCAGAGATGGATGAAGTTGATTGGAATGATGAAGAAAACAATTTTGAATTTAACGACACTGAGATTGACGATCATAATGGAAACAAAGATCGAGAATTGGTCGATCATTATGAAGACGATCGTGATGGAAACAAAGATCGAGAATCAATCGATCAATACGAAGAATCAGATGCAGAATTTCGATCACAGGTTGAAACGACGAAAGACTTTAAGAATGATGAGGAACAAGAAAAATGGATGTCTAGGAGTGATGGAGAAACAGAAGAAGAGTTTAAAGAGCAAGCAATGGAGGACTTTGACGGTGACCTTGACAGTGGCAGAGACTATGAAAGTGACAGACGCCAGTCATCAGCCTCTGACCACGAGGAACCACTTTCGGAAGGATATGAACCTGGAGAAGCCAATGAAAATGATGAGAGAGTAAGACACAATGCAATCGGGAATGACTCTGTTGATGTAACCGCTGATTCTGATTTTAAAGATGGTGCATACTTGAATGAAGTAGATGACTTTGAAAGAAATCCAGATGACTCTGTGAATGAGGACCTTGACCTTGACCCAAAGCGTGACACTGATGACCTTGAGCCAAAGCGTGACACTGATGGTGTCGGTAGTGAAACTGAGGAAAACGATGATTTTCGTAGAGAATCTTTCAGACATTCTTCGTCGTCTGACGGACGTTTTGCCGATTCTTCGGATAGCGATGCAGAGCGTTCTGAACCAGAGCTTTCTGTCTCCGATTCAATTGTCAGTCATGCGGATGACACGACTTTCATTTCGAATATTTTTATCACTTGTGATCTCTGGAGTGACACGCTTTTGGCGATGGTATGATTGCTTTCTAATCTCAACAACATAAATCAACTTGCACATTTTTTGCACAAGTGTCGTAAATATCTAATTAAGACATTAATTGTCTAATTATAGTTACTAGTAATGTTGTGTTAAATGTTTGTTTTCACGGTATTGTAACTGAGTAAATGCAAATCTAGTGGTAAGTCATGCAGTTACTTATTATGAAAATGATGTGATCCATTTACAGAGAAACATGCTAACAATGAATAGAATATATTATGAAAAAATGGTGATTAGTTTACAAGGCATTATATAATTATGTAAGGAATATAACTAATTACTTTCACATGAGCAATTTCTGGATATCTGTGATATGTTTTGAAAATTGTACATGTATGTATGTTGCAGTAAGAACCATGCGAGCAATAGGTAAACCGAATGTGCAGTAGTAACATAGTGCTGTGATATGGTAGTAACCAAATAATCTGTTTATTGTGCTTGTGTACGTGTGTATAGAAGGTTGTAAGTAGGACAATGTAGGAACTGGTTAAACTGAGTTGGCAGTGGAATAATGTTAGGAAATGGTAAAATTGAGTAGGTATAAAATATTAGGAAATTGCAAAATTGAGTAGTTAGTAGGACAATGTTGAAAATGGTAAAATTGAATAAGCAGGATAATAATGCTCTGTGAAGTATCTGTAGGCTGATAGTCTTTTGCTTTGTCTTTTTTGCAGCTACCATCCACACTTCAAGCGCTGTTTGCTTATTCTCCATTTCCGCTCAGCCCAGCTAGAACATTTGCACTCTTCCTCATTTCCTCTGTGACCTTTTTCGCCATTAGATTGACGGTCTACTGCAGAAAGGTCTGTGATAATTTTTAAATGATTATACAATTGATTTATTTTTAAAAGGGTAGTTTATTGCTTTCTAACAGGTGTTAGTAAGAATAAGACACACAAGTAACACACAAAGCCAGATGCATAAAAGCACACAGTTTCAAGCACTTCAACAGAGGACACATTCATGAACGCAGGTACACAAACACACACACACATGCGCGCGCGCGCATGCACACACACACTCATTTATGAGCACTTGTAACAGTTTTTAAACAAAATTTAGAGCATGTTCCTTTCCAGCTACTGGTAATACTGATAAGCTTACTGGTTCTCTATTCTGGCTTTTGCTGTTATAATCTATCTTTTGTTTCCATTCTCTATTATCTTCTTTAACTTTTTTTATCTATTATCTTCTTTAACTTTTGTTTCTATGATCTATTATCTTATTTAACTTTTGTTTTCAGCCACACAGACCTGCTGAGAAAGTGAATGCTGCAGGTGATATTTCCTTCTATTGGAAATTACTTTATAGATGATGATGATGATGATGATGATGATGATGATGATGATGATGATGACGACGACGACGACGACGGCGGCGACGACGACGACGACGACGATGATGAATTCTTGACCTTCAAGTAGTGAAGGAATTATTATAATTAACTAGAGAGTTGTAAAAGTGTTGGTTAAATTCGACCTGGACACTTGAATGCATTACGATTGGTACTCGACTACCATAACTCTGTTAATTGATAATAAATCAGTCATTTGCTAGACATAATTTAAAGTTAATTAAGCAGGAACCCATACACATGACCACCAATGCATGCAGCATGCTATTTTCTATTGACTCGTGGGCAGTAAAGTATCTGTTATTCTGTATGCTGCTTTATAACTATCAACCTTCCACATCAGCCATTATTTTGTCAGTGCTGTTCATTTGTGTAAAAAGAAGCTCCCTTGTTTGGTGTGTTTGTTGCTCCCTTTTAGTGGCAAACAAGAGTTGCATGTAGGTATTAATGCGTTTCGTGTTTAGCGATTGAGTTCACATAATTATACCTCTGAAAAGTGTTGCAATCGCACACATGATGATTTAACTGATCTATTTAACTAATTTTAAATAATTTTTAAATATAGGCCACTAAGTCACATGTTATGCCATTTAAAATTAGGTCATGTGTTGCAAAGAGAATCTAATTAGTCGGGCATAAGAATGATGTGCAAACTTGGTATAATAGCTATCTCTTTCTTAAACTATAGTTTATTGGCTGTTATTCTGTGTTTTGTGGATCATTGTAGAAGTTTCTGCATTGCAAAAGAAGTTGAGTGCTGTGCAACAAGAACGAGACAGCTTTCAGAAACAAGTGAATGGACTTCAAGTTCAGGTTTTTGACAATTTATGGTGTTCTTTAAGTTTTTTGCTTGTTTTTGATAGGTCATAGCTTCTCAGTGATGATAGTATGAGAAGTTTTATGCCAGCATTATGTTCGTCATTCATGTATTGTAGGACCTTTGTAGGTGTTGGCAATATGAATGATGGTGATTAACTTGTATGGTGTACAGTTATAGAATTTTACATTCTAAAATATCCTTAAATGCACTATGTCAGATACAAACTTCTTTTGCATTATGTGCTTCAGACAAAACATCCAGATTGCTTTCTTATGCATGATTTATTTTGTACTTGGCTTTGAAATCATGTATACATTTTTGTACATTTATAAGTGCCACTGACCATTGCTTTAATCGATGATGTTGGCAAATTTATAGTGAGTGAAGGATTTGTCTTTCATCAAACTTTCTTTTTTCTCTTATAATTTACCATGTATTATCAGAGATTTATTCAGTTTCAATTATCTGCTGTTGTGTTGGTTTTCAGGTGAAAGACCTACAGAGCCGTTCAAATGCCGAGATTAAAGACTCAAGTTCACAGCTGAACCAAGTCATGGTAAACTTGTAAATCCTGAAGCAGTCACTTATTATCTCATTTAGTTGTAATTTATCTGGCTTTTGGACAGTTGTTATTTATCTGATTTTTGGAGTTGACACTTTAATGGCGAGCTGCATATTTTTAGTACACTTTCATCGTAAAACTGCTAAGTAGCCAATTGATTTTAAAAGTAACTTGATATAAGGGAAATTTGTCAAGTCTGTGAAACTAATCTTCTATTAAAAACCATTATGGTGTTATAAATATATTCAGCCATTGTAATCTGATCTATTATTGTAATGTTCTATATGCTGTTTATTTAATTTTCGTGTTACATTCTAATTCATTAATATGATCTGCTATCCTGTTATTCTATTTCTTATGTGTTGCATTCTGACTATTATTTATTATTATGTTCTGTTATTTTGCTTTTAGGATCTAATAATCTCTTAGTAATATTTCGCTTTTGTTACATTCTGGTAATTTTCATGATCTGCTCTATATTTATATTTTTTCAGCTGTACTATTGTGGCTGTTCATTATATTCTATTTTTTCTATTGTTATATTTTGTCTGTAATCAGAATCTGTTATCCTGTTCCATTTATATAATATAATCTGTTACCATGATTCCATTAATTACCGGTACTCTCTTCCAAGTTATCCTGCATTATTGTGCACAGTTTCAGCTCTTGGTCTCTGCTATCCGAGACTTTTAAGCTCATCTAAATCTTATCAAAGTCTAGCACTTCATGCATATTAAAGGGAACATTTTTTCTTTATTTCATTTTCAAATATCGCTTCTTCTGATGTCTATGTTTTGGGTACTGATGTGAGAATAGGGTTGTGTTCAACGGTATTGTTACTGTATGACTGAATTTCAATGCTCAATGCTTTCTCTGTTGTCACCTGGTCACCTGGTGCCGTCAGCTTCTGGAGCTCTGGCGAAAGCCTTGGTGTATTCTCTCCAACGTCTCCTCTCTCTAGTCGCCTCTCGTAGCTCCTCCAGTCTCATGCCAGACTTTTCCTGTACCTCATCCAACCATTTCTTCCTAGGTCTTCCGCATCTTCTCCTTCCCTCACCGCATGCCGTCATCAGCTCCTTTTCCAGACCGTTAGATCTCATCACATGGCCAAAGTAGCTCAATTTTCTCCAAGTTGCTGTTTGCTGCAGTGTCTCCTCCCTCTCTATTCCAAGCTCCTCGCGCACCGATTCGTTAGTTCTCTTCTCCGTCCATGAAATCCTTAGCATCTTTCTCCAAATCCACATCTCACACGCGTTGATTTTCTTTTCCATATCCCGTGTCTGTTGTGGTGTTTAGAAAGAGCGAGATGGCTTGAAGCAGAAAGTTACATTGTTGAGCAGTCAAATTCAGCAGCTGTCAGCGACAATAGACGCACAGAACCAAGCGCTTGGTGTGGAACACGAACAGGCAAGACAACAGAGGAAATCTCTAGATATAATTTCATGCTTGTCTTCTCACCTGCGAGTGTGTGCGTGTAACTGTGTGGGTATGTGTCTTCATGTCTGTGAGTATGTGTACAATGTACATGCATGCATTTGTGTGCAAAACAGTGTTGTTTGTGTTTTTCAATATCCTAAATATTTCTTCTTTATATAATTAAATTATTTACTACTTGCAATAATAATAGTAATAATGATAAGATGGTAGTAATATGTTCTTAAGCATATCATGAAACCAATTCGTTATAGTTATCCTTAACAGCAACCCTAACCCACAATCTCTGACCAAAAGCAGACCCTATGAATGTTCAATTGTCCATGTATACCTTCACAAATCCAAGTTGCCCTATTTCATAAACACGTTCAGAGCTTATCAGTCAATGCAATGGTAGGCAACGGAGAAAATTGATTGGTGATATCCTGTGTGCGATATAACGCACTCTTGAGAAGTGTCACTGAATGCAGAATAGAAGGGTGGAAGACAAGAATAAGACCCAGATGGATGCTACTCTACAGTCACCATATCAGACTCGAACTCAAATATTCCATGCTGCTTGGCAATTGCACAGACCAATTGACTACCTTGTTGCCATCTGATGAGAGGATGCAGAAATAATAGAACGAATGATATCCCTGATATATTTTAGTGCAAGATCCAGTTTGAGCTTGAGGACCAGCTCTAGCAAGAACTTTCTATTGGATGTGGGCAGAGAGAGGAAACCAGTGTAGTTGGTTGACCATAAACAACGATATATGAGAGTATTTATGAGGGGGAGCAAATTTTATATGCCACATGTTGATAAAATTGCGATATATCATAAATGCAGAATGGATGTGAGTGTTATTTGGATGAGTTTTTAAAAGAAAATAATAATTCTGTTTTTTTTTAAATTCTTGGCGATTTCAGAACCTGTCGTATCAACAGGTCAATGCTCAGCTCTCGACCCGCGTTGCTTACTTGGATGCACAGTTGTCGGATGTAAGAGTCTTTGTTTGTCCTGCTTACTTCCGTGAAGAAAGTATTTGTTTTGAGGTCACACCACTATGTTCATTTCTCGCTTAACGACTACATTATCTAGCCATGGTTGGGCTGGAAGCCCTTCTGAGTAGATTTCATTGAAGGTGCACTATATAAAAACTCAATATTAATAATAATAATAATTTCAGTTTGAGTGAGAAAACAGTGCATTCTGACCAAGATAAATAGCACTGCTACGTACTGAAGATAGGTGTTAGCGCAACAGTTTGAAGAAATGGAAAGACATCTGGAGTGACTGAAACATGATTGCTTTGCTATATTTTTTGGCGAATAGAATTTATGGCATTTGCATTGTATTTGGTGATATCAGCTTGCATAATTTTCAAATAATAAAATTGATTGTAGTAATGACAATAATTTGATTGTAATGAATTGTGTTTATTGGTTTTGTACTTCACAGTTGACGCATCGTTGCAGCTTTGCGCAGAGCAGTGCGTCTCAAATGCAGTCGCAGGTTCAGTGTATGACGGAGGAAGTGTCCGTCTTACAAGTGACGAAAGATGAGGTTAGCACTCAGGCGTACTTTACTAAAGACTTACTTTTTTCAAACTGCTTATCCTCCGTAGGCTTATCATCCATAGGTCAAAATCCAGAAGATCTATCGATAAGATAGATCTTATCGATTTGACAGTTCTGGATTCTTATCGATAGATCTTCTGGATTTTGACCTGATTATGGCTTAGCTGTGGTGTGGCTTCATTTGACGCTGTTGACACTGATCGATTCTATAGAAGTTTTAAATTAAAAAATTGCAAGTACACTGTATGTCAAGCGACATTTTGAATGAGAGAGAGAGAGGTTTTCTGCTTTTTGACTTTCATATTCACATTGTGGGGCGCAGTAGTGTAGTGGTGGCGTCATTGCCTTGGAGCCGGAAGGTTCGAGGTTCGAATCCACCTCGTCGCGTAAGGACCTTGGGCAAGTCCTTCACTCACAATTGCTCAGCGCTTCGGCGTGAAACTCCGATGCAGTGTCCGCTCTGCATTCGGGAGCGCCTCTGAGTAGAAAGAGCTTGAAAGGGCGCTATAACAAATGCACATACAAACAAGCATTGGCCGGTATTTGCAATGGGTCATTTGTGGTAATAGTTTAATATGGGACACTTCAGCCGATTGGGAACAATGCCTTGCAGCTGGAGGGTTCCAGGTTTGAATCCACCTCAAGCGCCACGTAGGGCCCTTGAGCAAATCCTTCACTTGCAATATTAACTACAGTGCGGACACTGCATCGGAGTTTCATGCTGAAGCAATTGCGAGTGAAGTCCTTGTTAAAGGTCCCTATGCAGTGGCTTGAGGTGGATTGAATCCTGGAACCCTCCAGCTCCAAGGCACCGACGCCACCACTACACCACAGCACCCTACCATAAATAATAATAATGATTTTAATAATGATGATATTAATAATAATGATGTGATTGTGATGTGATTATGTTTTTAGCTTCAGTTGGAATTGGATGAATGGAAAGAAACGTGAGTTCTTCAGATTTTTTAGAGCGATTTTCTGAGGCAACTGATGTCAGTTAATGAAAAGACGTTGAGACTGAGTTAGATGGGGTGGAATTGCTAGCATCTATCTGTGCACTTTTATTCAGGCCTAAGAATAAAACTCAATTTTTGCTCAGACGCCTTTCAGCATCCTGGTCCACCATGTGACATATAATCGGGTCCTTAGAACTGGTATTTTTTCATCTATTGCATTCCTAAATGAAAATTTAAGTGTGAATAATATGAGAGAGCATTCTATGGGATTTTCAATGTGCCAGACGATAATACTTGAACCAGAGTAATTGAAATGTTGATCAAGTGCAATTATGTATGTGTGAAGTGGGTTTGTTTGCAAACCACATATTTTGTCATTATAGAAAACTTGTAGAAAATTAACGAAATTTATTGGAGATGATTTGCTGATTTTGACACGTAGAATGCAGAACATGTCAAAGAAGATGAACAGAATGCGACAAGAAGAGACACATCACAAGGAAAAGCTCACGCAGAAAGAACACGAAATACAAGTAAAAAGACTTGATTTCTCCTGACATATTTTGTTGCTTCACTTTAATGACTTGTTGCGCTGTGTTTTGTTGCATTCGTAAGACAAGCATTGCATGCAGCAAACTGTCACTACATGTACAAACTGATGAAAAGCTCCTTAAAATCATCATATAAGCATGCCAAATATGCCTCTTGTCACAGTCCTTGTATTTTATTATTTTGTTTGTAGCAGGCACGATTTACAAAATCCATAAACCCATACTTTTATAAGTCAAAGTTAAGGAATTTCCAACTTTTTAGCTATTCGTTTATCTGTGTTTTTGTTGCTGAACAGGCCATGCAGGACTTCTTTGCTCAACTGCTACCAGAAGAATTACAACAGGATAAAGACGGTGAGGCTTCAGGATTGAGAGAAAGTGAAATTCAAAGAGCGAAGGAATCTCTACAGGATATGTTGGAAAGCGTTGTCGAGATATCAGAGGTAAGCAGTAGATGTCTATCTTTTTAGCTGTGGCTGGCCTGGGAACGCCTCTGAGTAGACTTCTTGAAGGGGGGCTATATAAGTTTTTGGAATGAATGAAGATGTAGTTGATATTTTAATAGACCTGTGCCAGTAAGATCAGATGACAGCTGTGTAGACTGAAGTGGTTGGAGTATGTTAAAATCAGTATGTATGAGACTTCTATATGATTTAGTGTGGTGATTAGAATGCTGGAATGTCAGTTTAGAGGTTGTGAGTTCAAATCCCCATCAGGGTAGAAATCTGTTCGAGATTTATGTTCGACCTGAGTCCTCACCAACTCATCTAGAAAAAAGTCAACCACTGAGGAGCAACTCTTTTGGGGATTAAACTATAGCAGGTACATTGGTTGATTCATCTGGCTTAGGATGAGAGAGTAAAGCACACGCATACATCGTCATGCTCTATGATGTAATTTTTTTTTACAGATACGCAAGAAATTGAAAGACTTGGAGCATGAACGAGATTCACTGAAGTCGCTGACGTCGTCTGAGTTTGAAAATCGGTCAAAACTCGAAGGTCAGATTAGTTTGCTTTGCTTTAGTTGCATTATTCAACCGAGTGCTTTGATGTATATTTTTGAGTGTCTACACTTGTTGTGCTGCACATCCCAATATGAACATGTTTCTCAGTCCTACTCCATCAGCTGCATTGGCTTCCTGTTCAGTTCAGGATAAAATTTAAATCGGCCTGCTTGATTGTCCGCACCTCAGATTCGCATTTTGGTGTGACCTTGCGCACGTTACAAATTTATTTAATAATAATAATAATAATGCTGTATGTTGATGCATATCAATGGATGTCATTGGGAGCCATTGGCATAACCACTCATTTAGCAAATTAACATTTAAATTAGCCGCACGTAAACAGGTCTCCAATGTATGTAAGGACATTTATGATATAGCATATTAATAGCCCTTCAAATGCATTGAAACATGGATATCCGAGGTATGCTGATTGGTGTTTCTGTGACTGTTTTTTCTTCTACTGCTGATAGTTGAAGTGAAGCGGCTGAAAGAGATCGTCGATGAGAAGACGAGGAAACTTGAGATTGCAGAGAAGAAGACGGAAGACCTTGAAGTGCTGACGAATTTCTTCAGAGAAAAGGAGTCGGATCTTAACCAGTCAGTTGATAGATCGGTGTTTCTAGATTTTCTTTTCTTACTTAGCCAATTTTTATTGTTTTAAGAGAGATAAGACAGACAATTACTAACTTCAATTGCAGCTCTACAAGTGAAGAAACATTTTCAACCAAAATTTAATTGACAATTTTCAGATCTGTTACCTCCTTTGCTGTATTTAGCACTTTTGTTAGTTTTGTACTGTGCTAAATAAATGAGAGTATGAGACTGTGTTTTACAGCTGAGTTTAATTTCATAGTTATGCTCCCAACTGCATCATGTCGTAATTAACATTGCAATGACTCATGTCTCTGCTGATGTATTTACTAAAGATTTTACTGGTTTGTCGTAAATTTAATATTTCTTTGATAAATTGAGTTCGTCTTATAGTAAAATAAGTATTTCACTGATCCTTACAGATTTTGATTTATGATTCAATTGGTTCTTACAGAAGATTGAGCATGCAGAGAGAGAGGAGCTGTACAAACAATGCCTATCAGTTAGATGAAGTCGATGAACGGACTAGAGATCTTGAACTGACGCTTCACCATTATAAGTAATGAACATGTCTGTTATAGATCTAATAATTTTCCTATTCTGTATTGTAAAGTGTAACGTAAATGGTGTCTTCAGTGTATTTATGTTTAACTATTTATTCCAGCTCAGCCTCAGTTTTCTGAATGTTAAAGAAGGTACCTTACATCAGATAGCTACTTGAATGGAAGACCAATGAAAGATACTGTCCCTACTGTAACTAAATAGCTACTCTATATTTATGACATTTGTATGTATTATATTTGTCCAAGTTCTGGTGTATATTATATATATTATATAATATATATATAAATTATATATATATATAAATTATATATATATATATATATAAATTATATATATATATGATTTGCTACATGTGACCTACTTTGAGTGCTTCAAAGACATATCGAGACATGCACCTTTTCATTTGCTCTTCTTGGTGTCTTTTCTTTCTCCTCACACACTGCTAATACATTTGTACATGTTTTTGTCCTAATTGTCTTGTTTGAAGTGTTGCTGTGACTTCTTATATTATATCCTATATTTTGCTAAGTACTGTGTAGTGAAGTCTAGGAGTTACATAGCAAAAATATATATTAGTCGTACTTATAAAAAAATTAAGTTCTTGGTGTTATTTTTAATTCTGGGAACTTATGCTGACACTTTATTCTGTGATGCTGTTCGAATTGTTATTACTGCAGTTACAATTATTATAAAATGACTTGACAGCCCATTTAAGGTGGTAACTTTAAGTGTTGTTGCAATGTTTTAATCCAGGGAAAGAGCCGAGAACTTTGAGAAAGAAATGCACAAGGCAGATGCGGAGCATAGGAAACAGGTGATTTATCACACTAATGGTCATTCTGAAAAGTAATGTCTGCTGTTTATTTGCTATGGAGAGACAGTAGAATGTTAGATTTTGTCATTTGATTTGGAGGTTTGTCAATTGAACATTCTTCTAGTGATAGGTCCTGTGTATGTATGTACCAGTGATTTGCCAGTTGTTGTGTCGAGTCCTTAGTGCACAGTTCAGGCCTTATTCTTATTTGTATCGCATAAACGCAAACAAATAAATAAATAAATAAATACGAGATAACTGTTTCTTCCGAAGAATTATTGTGGTTGAACTCTTGATTTCTATTGCAGTATTTCATTTTTGTGATAACATATGGGATAATTAAATTTGCTTACTGAGTTGAAATGTGTTTATTTCAGCTTGCGGCTCAAGAGAAGAAAGCGCATGAAAACTGGGTAATCTGGGTTTTTCTGATTCACTGTCTGACTGAAATGACTGTTTGTTTGTTTGTCCTGTTATTAAAAGATGCAAGCAGAAAAATATATATGAAAATTCATTGATGATGCTGAGCAATTGTGGGTGAATGACTTCTGCACTGCAATACCTCCTCAGTGGAGGTTTGAACTATCACTCTCCACTTTGCGGTGCAAGTGACCATAGTCCATGCATACATTATGCTTACAGTTTGGCATCACATGGTCCACCATCAGTTGATGTCTTTGCTGTTAGACACAGGTGCTACAGAAGTTACTAATAATAAATAATGATACATGCTTTGCCATTCATACAAAATCATCAAACGTAAATATGGCACTCAAGCGACAAATGAGCATCACTTTATAGGCTACTGTTTAAGTTCTAAATGTGGCATCTTTAGTGTTGCTCGAGTATTCCTGCATTCATTAGTGTTCTTATACAATTGTTGATGACGTTTAATCGTTTATACTAATAATTTAAAATGTTATTAGAAGTAAATATTGTGTTCTTTCTGTGGTTCATTAGCTGCTGGCTCGTCAGTGTGAACGTGATGCTAAAGACTTCAAGAACGAGGCATCAGCTTTGAAATTTAAGTAAGTTTAGTTGTTCGAACTCTTTGCATTGTGTATCTATGAAACAATCCGCATTATGTTTTGTCAGTTCCCACTTATACATTTTTATGAAGCGATTAAGTTTCAACTGATTTATCTTATCTTCTGGATCCCGATTACTGTTTGGTTTCAAATAGCGTGTCATCAGTTGATTTCTTGGGTGTTAGTAGAAATTGGTACTGTAGAAGTTACTAATTTATTATAATCGTAAGTAATAACGGTTCCATTAAAGGAAACTGAAACTATTTGGACACATCCAAAGAATGAGTGATGATAGAAAGATAAAGAGCATATTGACGGGAATCATGGAGGGATCGAGGAGTAGGGGAAGACCGTGCAGAGAATGGTTGCAGGATATAGAAGAGTGGTGTGGGACGCATGAATGCGCAGGATCTGACACACCGGCGCAGGATAGGGAATTATGGATGAGAGTAGTCAAGCGCGCAGTCAGCCGATGGATAATGAAGAAGAAGAAGAATAACAGTTATAATCGTTGTAATAACAATGGTGTACTTTAATGAACGATTGCAAAGCATTTTTCATTGTGGATAAATGGAAGCATGTTTTTTTATCGGTTTTCAGAGTTGTGGAGCTGCAGAATCAGATGGAGGATATGTCAGCTGACAAGAGGGATACAGGTCAGCAGATACACACCGCATGGTCTTCGATTGACTCTGATGATGTTTGTAGTGTGAAATAATCATCTGTCTAACTGGTTTCTCAAAGCTTATTTCTACTCTTATGTCCTTGCACACTGGGAGTGCCTCTGAGTGGTTCACCCTGCTAGAGGTGCTTTATAAATCCTAAGAAATTAAGGTTGTAACATTAGTAGAAAATGTTCCATGAGCTGAGAACTATCAGAGATAATGAGACAAAGATCTCTGGTGTTATTCCTTATCTTATCTGCAAAACACTTTCGCATTGTGGTGTCATGTTATCAATTGAATAAATATGTTATCACATGACTTCTCATGTATAAAATGCAGAGATAACTTGAATTTTTTTTAAAACCTCTCAATATGGGGCGCGGTGGTGTAGTGGTGGTGTCATTGCCTTGGAGCTGGGAGGTCCAAGGTTCAAATCCACCTAGCCGCATAAGAATCTTGGGCAAGTCTTTCACTCACAATTGCTCAGCGCTTTGGCGTGAAACTCCGATGCAGTGTCCGCTCTGCATTCTGGAGCGCCTCTGAGTAGAGAGATTGAAGGGGTGCTATAACAAGTGCACATTCAAACAAATATGTCTCTAGTTGTTTTCCATTAGTGAAATATATTGTAGCGTAATTTGTTTAAATTTAGGTATTTTTCATATATCTGCTGGCTGTATTCAAAGTCTGAGTAATTTTTTTAAAATATTGTTATCGTTTTCAATACAATTAGTATTGTACCAGGCAGAACTATTGTTCCAAGCAGAACTATTGCAATGGTGTTTTTAATACTCTGATGGTGTTTTAATGCTACCATGTTTCATCTATGAATATTATTATTTTTTTAAATTGTTTGTTTTGTTATGTTTATGTTGACAGATTCTATGAAGGACTCATCGTCCATGTTACCCGAAATGGTTTTAGGAAGACCACCGTTACATCCCCCAATGCTTCCAGGAATGATTCCTCCTCGATTTGAGTTCGTTATCGCTCAGTTCACTACTATTATTACTATTATTATTATTATTATTACACTCTGCCCTTATGGAGGCTTGAACTTGTGGTCCTTACAAAGTGTGTGCGATAATCGATTTGTGTTTTCTAAGCATCTTTCACAGCTTGCCAGTTTTTTTATGAGCTGTTTGGCTCTTTTGGTGATGTACGTACATCTGCTGACTGTATTCAAAGTCTGAGTAGTTATACCATGTCTTTACACCAGAATGCGGATAGCCATTGGTCTATTATAGAATAATCTTATATCTTCTGTATTTGCATATTTTTCTCTCTGTGATTACCATCTTTTTCAATTACTGGTGACATCTGTTGCAATCGTTTTGTTTTCTTTTTCGCAGCGGCATTTTCCCTCCAGACATGCCTCCGTTTTACGTTCCACCGATGGTCAAGTTACCGTTTCCTCCGCACCTCTTCGACATCCCACCTTCACATCACAACAATCCATATTTCGACGAGACTTATGCGCACAACCACAGGCGATCTCTTCCTTTCAACGTACGCCGGCCTTCCAGACAGGAGCATGGTTCGCCAGAGCTCGCCCGCCCCTCTTACCGGCGATCTCCTTCCGCACCGGATCCCTATTCGCCAGAGTCTTCGGCCAGTTTAGACATTTCGCCAGCCATGACAACAGGACAACTCTCACCCCATGCGGGTATCATGTCTCCGCCAAAGATTATCGATAAGCCTGGGGCGGGTGGTGGTCCGAGGCCGCTTCCGATCAGACCGCAGAGGTCATTCGAGTTGATGGAGTCGAGTCTGGAATGAGGTCAGCGTACTGTCGTCGGAATTGGCTGGAATTGTTGGAGAATGGAGATAGTAACTATGAATTTGGCGTTTGTTTGTATGCGCACTTGTTATAGCGCCTCTTCCAGCTGTCAACCGCTACTTAGAGGCGCTTCCGACTACAACGCCTAGCACTGCATCGGAGTTTCACGCCGAAGCGCTGGGCAACTGCGAGTGAAGGACTTGCCCAAGGTCCCTACGCGGCGACTTGAGGTGGATTCGAACCTTCCGGCTTCAAGGCAATGACGCCACCACTACACCACCGTGCCCCACCGTGTCTGTCAACATATTGCGGTTTCTAGATTGTGATTGAGTACAAATTTAAGGCTTGATGCTTGCTGTGATGAGCCATTTTCTCGTTACTTTCTACTACTCTAAGATTTGTATGTTTGACACCTAAGTGCCTGTAATGTGGGCCAAAGAAATAGCTCAAACTAATTGAAAGGCACTTTGTGTATACTCATATACGTAAAAACTTATACACATACAAAACACACATACATACTGACACATATATACAAATTATTGTTGTAATTATTTATTATCGGCACTAAAGGCACATATATGTGCATATATATAAGATGAATATGAATTCAAACTAATGCTCTGCTTTTATTTGTTTGCAGATTAGTGGAGTCGTCTCCAGCGTCTTGGTGTTCAAGTTCTCGGTTCTGCAAAAAGCATTTTACGATTGTTCTGTGTTTTCATGTTTATTAATTTTGTTTTCGGTTTCCAGGGTTTCAGGATTTTCTTGCAATTTCACTAATGCCATATTGTGCATTTTACTTTAACAGTCTTGTAGTTAGTGGATTTCTTTTCTGCTACTGCCGCTTAGTTGTTGTAGCTGTAAGTACCAGCTGTACTTAGTGTACTGGTCCAGTCTTTTCTTAGCCATGGCTAAAGAGATGAAGCCACGAATACTTTGTTGTCATGGCTTCTTTTTCCGATTAGAATTAAGCAGGACTGCTCTTCTGGTTCGCAGGTTACAATCTGGATTGAATAAACATGTGAATAGGCTGCTTTATGACTTAACTGCTAGATATAGATCCATTTTTGAAGTTTGCTGCTCGGGTTTATACAGCTGATAACCATTTTGATTCTGTGAAATAAGCCCATAGAGTTACTGTAATTTAATGTTAGGTGTTAAATGAGCTTTCAGAAGAATAAAAGTTTTATGAGAAATGAATCATAAAGGTAAGAGTGCCAAGAAGCATGTAAAAAGAATTTTGCTTAGAGGTAATTAATCAAAATAAGAGAGCAATAGAAGAGGTGGAAGTACTGTAATTATTAAATAGGCCAAATGTTAAGAATGGAAATTATTAATTGAGAAGTATATTGTGATAAGAGAACAGGTATTGTAAAGCAGAGTTTGACGAGAATGCAAAATAGGTGCACTACGAGAAACGAATAATGGCTTGAGATCAGGATGTTGCATTAGCGTCTAAGAAATGTAAAGTACTTGTAGGATCACAATGAGAAATGTTTTGTAATTAAATGAACAATGTGATGTATCCATTTTCAATCGGCATCCGAGAGAGTCAACTCATTGTAGAAGGTTAACTGGAATATGAATTAAACAAGAATGGAATCAAAATTAAGTTGAATTTAATCAAAATTTGTAAGATGAGTGGCAGCTTATGAGAAGAATGTTGCTGTGCTTTTTAAGATTGTATGGCACAATTTAATACTATTTACTGTAATAATTCTGTTACAAAACCACATCTAAGTTAATACACTGATTATGCATAACGATGATACCCCTCCGACTTGATGCAGTGCTCACAATACGTATGCTGATATGCTGTAATCTACTTGGCTTTTAAGTAGTGCTTTAGACATTTTTAGGTTTTTGTAGTGTGGATATGGAATTGTAAATATTACCGATATAATTTAATGCAAACTGATTTTCAGTACAGGGTAGTTGTCTTGTAGTTTTGTTTCATCAACGATTCATTCATGAGTTGTACAAAGTTGCAGACCGGTTTTTTTCTCATCCCAACAGTGTGGTGTGTGGTTCTCTTGAAATTTAACGTGATATTTAATTACTCATTAATTTCTATGTGACTGATATTAAACTATTTATTGTTTTGATAAGAGAGTAAGGATATTTATTCTGTTGATTGAAAACTTTGATTTTATAAAAGAAAGGATATGATTCAGGACACTGACAGGTTAAAAATCGGTTGTGGTAAACGCTGTAGATGTACTGAGATTTGATGTAAAAAAATGCTGCTCATTAAAGGTATAAGGATTGCTTGTAACTTGCCAAATGATTTTGTTGAATACTTGCTGTATTTGATTTGTAAATGTACGGTTTTTATTGGTTTTTTGGCTTCCAGTTACTGTTAATTATTCGTCTCTAGTGATAAACGATGCATTAGAATGATAAATTTGTTGTATATTAAATGATTTGCAAGTGGTTTTAAGGCACACAAGCTGTCAGGATGAGTTTTTTTGTTTAGCTAGGGGCTTACTGGTTTGATTTTATTAAATACTGGTGAACAAGGCGACCTACCTGTGGTCCTGAACATTTGCACAGATTTACTTTGTATTGGAAACTAAGTGACAAATTTTTGTGACAATTTAGTCGCAAGATGCCATTCCAAGTGTACCATAATTATTACCATAAAAAATTATTCTTTCCTGCTAGTCGCTTCAATTGGGAGGTGTTGTTTGCATGCATACACATACCTTTGCCGCCCACCCTCCAAGAAAAATGATACACAACATTGCTTCCACCAGAAAAATTTGATAGCTGTTGTTTACGTGTATATATGTAACATTTCACTATTGAGAATAATTCGACAGCATAGCATTGATGTGATAAAAAAAACGTCATCAGCTTTCAAGTATAAATTAAAGAATAGACTTTAGCAAATACAGGTTAAACTTAATTACAACTTTAAAGAAGTACTCAGTCATTAGATAGGAACCCATGTGTCCGGGTTTTTAAAAGAATTTTTGGAACTGCACAGCCCCAACTTTCTCTTCTCATTGGAGGACAATGACCAAATTTTACTATTTTTAACTGCACAGAGGTGCTTCTACAATTGCGCAAATCCATTTAGAGCCACACATTTTGTTTAGAACTGCACGCTTATAACAAAGATAACAAAGTCTTTAGACTTAGGCCTATAAGCCCTGTCATGGAATAGTGCGTTGGAATCTTCATAGACTGGGTAAAAATACATAACTCATAATTTTCAGTCACCGACCGTGTCTTGATCAATGACTTTGATAGCTAGGCCTTACCGTAGTTTACGATGAGGGGTCTATATCAGTTATTGGTCCTTGGAAAATTACGTCATCTCTATGAGCGGAATCTATGTGAATTTATATGTGTCGAATTTTCTGCACGGTGTTCCGGCGTTTTGCTGCACAGATATAAAATTGTTTAAAAGTAATAAGATGATACTCATACTTTTTATCTTTCTTTTGACGGCTTTTAAAGAAATTATAGAAATGACTGAAATATCGAGATGAGGCATTTACCATTTGCGAAAGGCAACTTCTGACCAAAACATGTTCACAGTCTTAGATACGCACACATACACACTGAACGAACGCTTCGTCTTTACCGAATTTTTACATCTTTAGCTTGTTATACAAAGAGTCGATTATTTGCTAGCATAATAGCATTAATGCAACGTAGTTGTATGGGCAAGTTCACTACTCACCCACCATTATCTTTATTATTTTTTGGTTGCGTTATCACTTTCAGATGACTTTGTTTGCTGTAGCGACTGTTAACATCATAGGCCGCTCGCTTTTGTGCAAGACTTGTCTTGTTAAAGCGCTTTATAAATAATAAATTGTATTGTATCATCTACCTCAAGCTTCGCCATTTCAGTCACAGGTCCTAGACTCTTGAAACTTGCTGTCAGCAAGCTTCAGTTGCTGAGTCTGCCTTCGGATCTCTAGAAATTAATTTCTTCCTTTCCTCTTTTGATAGTTTCCGTGTCCATTCTGGGTTATACCCTGGCTTTCAGCCGGGCTTGCCCTGGGGTATGGCATGCACACCAGAATCTTGGCACCAACCGTTGGTTAACTATTGTTTTAGCGTTCTAAATTATTCGCCAAATGTAGCCTTGTTTTTCATCAAGCCACTTATTCTTTTTCAAATATTCCTTTAATCAGTTCAATTTTCATTTAGTCTAGAAATCATTTTATGAACATTGCTTCTGTAAATTATGAGCAACAATTACTTTCTCAGCCGTCCAGCTTCTATTTAAATATCATTATTATTTTGACCAATCGAACTCCAATTTCAGCAAGAATCTTTTCATTGGTTCCAGTTCCACTTAGGTAAAAATTAGTCGCATCAATCCAACTTCTATTTGGCAAGAATTATTTGCATCAATCCAACTTGTATTCGACCAACACTAAAACCCATGAAATCGTGAATAATTAAGAACACTAAAATAATAGATTACCCAATCACCATACGTTGTCTTGAGGATTACTATGCACAGTGGCGTTACAGAAATTCTTGCGTTATTGTGAAATTATTATACATATTTCAGATATGAGTGCAACTGTAGCAGGAGCTTCGTCCGGAATCCAGAATGATACGCACTGGGAGAAGAAGCTTCTTCAAGCAGAGGCTTACAAAGTGGAAGGCAATGAGCTTTACAAAAGCAGAGACTATACAAAGGCTGTTGGTAAATACCACCGAGCGTTGCTGTACTTGAGGGCTATTAAGAGCAGTGACACGTTGCCGCTGTCTATGCTCATGCCAAAGGAGGAACCTTTATCTGACGAGGATCAGAGGCGAATTGATCAAGTCATGGTCGACTCATACAATAACTTGGCTGGTCAGTTAAGCTAATTTCAAAATTAAATTATTATTTTAAGCATAAAATATATGAATAATCCAGACTTCAATATTATGTTTAAGTATGTATCTATAATTCTATATATTGTCAAGACTGTTACCTTCTTTTCAAAAAGGGCCGTTATAATTATTTCAAATGCTACTGGGGACTGATTTCTTTAGGATTCATTCATCTTTTTTGCATTATGATGTCACCTTGGTTACAAGAAGGTACAAGGATGATTAAGGAATTTGTAACTGGTTTGGCAATTGTAGCTCTGGGATATTAGCCTGTTTGCAAGAGTACATAACATTTACAGCATTTTTGCCAATTTGCTTTGAAGGAAAATCCAGGCTGCATGTTTGACTGTTGTAATTATTCAATATTCATAGATGGTAATCTAGACAAGTGACATGGCACTTTTAAATGTCAGTGCTGCCAATTCCGGTGTAATTACTTTAGTAATCTGAATATTTTATGCTGAACTTTCTAAGAACCTGTTTTTATGTAAAATCTATAAAAGTTTGTAATTTAAACAAATATTTTTGAAAATTCTCTGAACATTGCTAAGGTGTCTTCTGAGATCCTCTTGAAAGTCCTCCTAAATGATGCAGTAGTTTAATAAGAAATGTATTTTTTGCAGCATGCTTACTGCAAACGACTGAACCATCCTACACGAGAGTTTTGGACTGCTGTGAAAAGGCAATTGTGCTCTCTCCAACAAACGTCAAGGCTCTGTTCCGTAAGGGTGTTGCACTCTACCACCTTCAGAAGTCAGAGGAAGCTCTTGCAGTCCTCAAACAAGCCAGCAGTCTTCCAGGGGGAACAAAAGGTAAGCTCACTTTGTTATACAATACGTGACTGTGCATGGGAAAGATTCCCTTTTATTTTAATAGAAAATTTATACCTTGGCATTATGTGGAACTATACACAGCTATGGATTTGATGAACAATATATATTTCATACCTGTGGAACGTCTGCCAAGTACTTTCAAATTATATAAAACTCAACTCAAAGTAACTTTACAAATCAACCATCAAATAAATGTCCCAGCTATGGTGACTTCAAAACTTAACTCCTCTAGTTGTCTTCCTCTGGCATGCTTTCATTTCCTGCTGCTGAACTGAGACTCAAAGTTATGCCTCAGAAACGACTAATTTAAAGTGCAGCTACCAACTGCAGTAATACCATGCAAACTAGCTTATTACTGTACATCACCAGTGATATGTTACACCACACAACAAAAAAAGAAGTTTTTGAAGATAATACAAGATACCTTTCAAATGTAATGTAGCAAAAATCTGCATTGAGCCCAGTAGACATTAGCATAATAATGAATGGTAAACTATGGAAGCCCTTTACACATTACATAATATGGGGTCATTGCATAATTACGTAACGCTAAAAATGACCGTTTTTGACCCACCCACCCACCCTGTAACGCTTCGTAACGTTTGCCTTCACCCACCCACCCACCCTCCCCGGCGTTACGTAACGTTTGATACGAAAACTCAGTTGAGATTTGTAGGTCTATTATTGGCTTATGTGAGCGCGTAATTATAGGGCCTAATTCATATTTTCGTAGCGAATTTAATATACCGGTAGTAGCCTATAAGCATAATTATCGTAGCCTACATGTGAATTAGGACTGTAATTTGACATTAGACTAGGCTTAAAATATAGGCCCACACAATGTTTTATTTATAATATTACAAATGAAGTCATGCGTGAACTGCAATTTTCTTAAATTTTACCGCAAAAATAATTTTTTAAGGCGTTACGTAACGTTCAGCTTCCCCACCCACCCACCCCCGTAACGTTTCGTAACGTTTTCAATTACCCCACCCACCCACCCTCGAGCGTTACGTAATTATGCAATGACCCCTATCAGGTTTAAGAAAATTAATGTGTTCTAAAATGGAGCGAAATTTAGTGGGAAAATTGTCCCCGGAAAAATGGTCCAACTGAGATGTTACATTATATGCAATTATGCATGTTGATTTTATAACTTAATTTGATATTGCTTTCCTTCTATAGTTAAAGTTCTGCAGTTTGGTGTACAAGCAACAGTTTACATCTTCATTCTCAGACACTACACCATAACCTACATAGATGACGCACCATTATAACACCAATTCTAATAAATACCATAGGGTATCACCCATATACCACCCATATTTTACAATAGAGCACGAGATCACAATAATGCATGTTATAACACTACTTAACACTTTAACAATGAGCATGTGCTGAAATAAACTGAGAGACCAATGTAGCTCATCGTTAAAGTGCTAACAGTGATCAGAAATGTGGAGTAAAACAAGGGAAAACATGCAGTTTTTTCAACAAACAATCGTCAACAAATCCATTTATCTGAAGTACGAAACAAGCTTTATACTCCATCCAAATATCCACATGAACTGAATAATTAATGCGTGTACTGAAAATACATATTTTGCTGATAATCACCTTAAAAATAAAAGATAATACCAGTCATTGAAAGCATTCGTATACAGTACACTGTTTAATTTATAATGAAAACAAACTGAAACGTTCCAACAAGAAGTTGCGTAGAAATAAAATGCACTAAAATGTAGCTACCTTCATGCTATATTTGGTCAGTGCTAAACTGCTAATAATATCTCATAAATTTCATTTTAGATTATTATAGGGGGTCATTGCATAATTACGTAACGCTCGGGGGTGGGTGTGTGGGGTCAATGAAAACGTTACGAGACGTTACGGGGGTGGGTGGGTGGGGAAGCTGAACGTTACGTAACGCCTTGAATTTTTTATGAATATTAAATTGCCATCGAATGACACTTCAAAGATGATGTGATCGAAGTTTAAACTTCCTGGCATTGATTTAAAACTTAACCGAAGTAGGTCTATTTATCTGAATAAGATCTAGCAGTAGACATCGGTTACATGCCAGGTCATAGTTCTCCCGTTTGCGCCAACCGGAAACCGCTGTTCGAATTGTTTGGATCTGTGACAGTTTTACCAACGGAACAACGTGGTAGCCTGTATGTATGCCATTCATGTAAATAAAACATTCCGTATATTGTAGGCCTAGCCTACTGCCAAATTAGCCTACAATTCACACAGTCTACTATAGGCTATATTAAATTCACTATCAAAATATGAACTATGATTACGTGCTCACATAAACCAACAATTATAGACCTAAATCTCAACTGATTTTTCCTAATGTACCGTTACGTAACGCTGGGGAGGGTGGGTGGGTGGGTCAAGGCAAACGTTACGAAGCGTTACAGGGTGGGTGGGTGGGTCGAAAACGGTCATTTTCGGCGTTACGTAATTATGCAATGACCCCTAGATCCATAGAACGCTGAATGAATGTATTTCAGTTTCTGAAGTGCCTAAAATTGCATTGGCTACTAAACAATGTCACAACAGTCACATGGATAAGCATGTAAATGTCTGTCAGAAATGAAAATGTGTCTAGCATTTCTCTTGTAGGCAATGCATTTAGTGATATCCCTAAACGTTTTGCAACTCTAATCTTGGACTTGATGTTTCCTTTGCAAGCAATGTAACTGTTTTATCATCCACGAGTGTTCTTTCTATTCTGTGACACCATTATTGAAAAATGCACTCTTGTATTGATGAAGACTAAACTTGTGCATTTACAGGGGTCTTTTGCAGGCTATATGGATTCTATTATCATTTATCAGTTCCATTTGGTGGAAAAGTGTACGAACAAACATTCCCCATTGTCCTCGGTCATTCATTATGTCCAGCGCTTCTCGAATTGTTACATCTTCTCATTTATGTTGTCCATCCAGCAAATCTTGGGGCACAGTTCTGTACGTGCAAGCAATTGCAGTAAAACCATTATTTCACGTTTTGTAACCCAGGCCATCATCAACTGCTATGCATCAACCAGAAGTTCTAAATAACTGAAATTACATTGTACATGTCCGTGTACTGTGGGCTTGTAACTTGTCTTGTGAATTGTTTGTCAGTGCTGAGTGATGTAAACTTGCTCTACCTACCTGTAAATGTTTTGTAAAGTTTGCCATTGTCATGAGGTTTCTCGATGCTTCAAGTCATTTATAGGCAACCATCAATTTAGATTATATTCCACATGGATTAAACAAGTGTAGAAATTCAGTGTTCAAACCAATTACTGTTGGTTGCCACATATGTATATAGTCAAGTATCTGTGACATTTGTGTGCATCTTGATGACTGTTGCACAGTTGAGGTAGTGCCATTTTAATATTGGACCTAGTAAAATAAGAATCTTGAATTGGTCATTTCAAAACTGATTGCGGAATGTTGATGTTTGTTTTAGAGAAAGTTCTAAGCAAAGCTTGTTTAACTAGCGGTCGTGTTATGTTCTTTTTTCAGATGCTAACATAAATAAATACATTCGGTTATGCAACTCGGAAATGATTCAGCAGGAACAGAAGCTGAAGAACCAATGTAGAGCAATGTTCGCAGAATCCAAACAGTCTGCCAACTCGACCTGATCTTAGAAGAACTTTATGCGTAAATAATTAACTTTGGCAATTGTTGATATGGTTGTACCGTTTGTACAATCATGCCCATACTTCAAACCAAGCCCGAATGTTGTTTAAGGTCGTTGATTTATGCAATTTTCTGCATGTACTTTGGAATTGCAGAGAGAGTCATGGTAAATTTACTTCAACTGTGTGTGACATCACAGCAGAACCGTACGAACTTGAACAAATTATAATTATTTTTTATTAAACCGTTTTTTCACAGGTGCTTGAGTTTTGTCAACTGATACTCAGTGCACCGTACGTTCTAAGCTGAAATACTGTAGTATTTCTGATCAAACGCTGCGGTGATGTAGTTCTGATCAACAGAAGTACACGGTAATAATTACGATCACTTGCACATGTTGTGAGCTTTTGCTTTGAGTTGTAAAGGTGAATACAAAGTTCTATAGACAGCAAAACCGGTTTGTTTAAATATCTGAACTCGATGCAGCCGATTGGTCGATTGGAATTTCTGTCCTTTGTGTCTCTGCGTGAGTAGATGATGCGACCATCTGCTGCTGCTGCTGGTGGTGGTCGTCAGGCAGAGGTTGGACGTAGGTTGATTGGTGCGGTTGAAAGACTGGTATCGATTGCGAAAGTGACGACGTTGAAAGTTGATCGGAGTAGAGTGGAGGAGGAGGAAGAAGAGTTGTTGGAGTTGAAGGTCGATCGAAGGACAATGACGAAGATCTGTTCAGTTTGTCCTGCTGTTCCTGGACCATCCTTTCCGCTGGAAGCTTTGCGCTCGGCAGTGGAGACGACTCCTTCTCGAGAAACTGAACAAAGAGCTCGGAGAATGACTGAAAGACAATAACCCACAAACTGGTCACTCCTCCATATAGTAGTGTTAATGTCTCGCAATTGAATTTCCCAGTCCACAGGTCAGTGCGATGGCAGCCTGCCTATGTTGTGTGAATATCATGAAGAGAAGAATGTAACCACAATCAGAAAGTTTGACACAATGTACCATTATGAGCACTTGTTATAGTGCCTCTTCAAGATTTCTACTCGGAAGCGCTCCCGACTACAGCGCAGACACCGAATCGAGGTTTAATGCTGAGCACATGAGCAATTGTAATTGTGTAGCATCACTTCAAGAAAACCTTGGCTTCAGTAAACTATGCTAATATGAAAATCTTGAATATATATTTAAATTGGTTGTGAAATGGGTTAATTTAGCCTGTAGACACTTCACATAAAGTGCACATGTCTTAAAAGAAATTAAAAGAAAAGCGCAATGTCCGATTCACATTTCGGTGTGACCTTGCACGCGTAAGAAATTTATGTAATGTAAAAAAATTATGTAAAATCACTGCTGCCCAATTTTCTTTAATTTTCGTTTTCAATATTGCTTTGAATTTGGCTAAGTGTAACCTGGAAACTGAAGCTGACAGAAGGCAATATAGCTTACACGATCCATCATTTTTGACCTTCCATCTGAACTCGAGTGGGCAGCTGATGCGCTGTTTCGATGGAAAATCCCACTTGTCCAACTTCCTGAGCTGCTGACACCAATCTTTCAAATATACAAAAACAAAAGATGCACTTCAAACTATCATCAATGTCTTCAATATTTTAAAAAACTGTTCAACTGTAATCTCAGAAGCTAGCAAAATTCAGTTTTACATTACATTTCACCAGCTACACAAACTCTTTTTGATGTCCACATCACAGAGATTATCAATCTTTTTACATTGTATATATGGTATGTAAGCCAGTGTGACGAGACATTCTGATGCTACCAGAAAAAGATGTCACTTAACATAGCAGTTTCTAGTGCCTCAGAAGCATTTCAATGCAAGGATTCCAATCCAGTTTCCTAATGATCTATCACTTAATGGAAACACGGTTGATTTAAAATAGCAACTACCAGGTAGCCCAAAATGAAACCAGTTGATAAACGGTTTACCTCTTTTAATTCATTATCTGTGAATCCCACGATGTGTCCGACCACTCGAAATGCTTCATCACGCTTGGCAGGTGGTGTATGGATGAAACCCATCAGCAGGTTTTTGACCAAAGGCCTAGACACATACAACAAGTCGAAATGTAACACTGGGTGAAGTTTTTGGACTAAATAACGTGAATAAACTTTTGATAGCATTTCTTTTCGTCATTGGTTATTATCAATCTCAATGAATCAAATGAAATTGTCTCAGCAAACTGTTAAACCCTGTAAAAGAAAAAGAGATAACTTCTATTGGAATGCCATTCTGATTGTTTAAACTTAAAATGACAATTTAATCAAAATGCAATTTAAATGCAGGCATGTACACATAATTAATTATTCATAATTATAATGACAATATCATCAGCACTTTACTGAAATTTAACATTCCGCAGCTGTATAAGAAAAGCAAAGGTAGAAGAGAGAAAAACCATCCAGTTCTGCAGGGAATATCAGACTGTAGAAAAGCTAGATACAATTTCCAAGAAAAAAGTGTGAAATTTATTTCGCTAACAGAAACATCAGAAGCAAAAACAGATGAAGCACAGAAATGTATACCTGTCAATTTTGTCTTCTGATACAGCTGAAAACCGTTCAAGATTGGCTTTGGTTTCTAGTAATTCAGCTTTTTGTGCTTCAACTAAAACAGAAATTCCAAAGTATTTGCAAGTTGCCAGAAACACTAGCTTCTCCATTTGAAAACTATTATGTATGTATGTATATGAACATTTATATAGCGCCTTATAATAACCTCACGAAGGCGCTTAACGTAGCTACCAGACAGTTCTAAACAAGTGCGTCTTAATTGTCCTTGAGAATGTTTCATGAGATAAAAGCAATGCAGTATCGCGAATTTTTAATGGAAGACTGTTCCAGTATGAAGGTCCAATGCATGAGAAGGCACGGCTGGCCCGCATCACTGTACGGGAGCGTGGGACTATCAAGTCCCCACGAGTCGCAGAGCGCAGAGACCGACGACCTGGTTGGTTGGAGACGGGAATACAGAGCTCCCTAATATACTCCGGAGCCCGGCCAACCATTGACAATCGTCCCATGACGATGATCTTGAATGTAATTCTGTCCACGACTGGGAGCCAGTGCAGGGTGTCACGCATATATGACGATATATGCGAGAATTTTGGCAGATCAGCGACGACTCTGGCAGCGCAGTTGAGGACAGACTGAAGCTGGCGTATCCGGGACTTTGGGAGACCCGCAAGGACGGCATTGCAAAAATCCAGTCGGTTCAGCACAAACGAGTGGACAAGAGTGGCGGCGGCTTCGTGTGATAAATTGCGCCGGATAACTCTGATCTGGCGCAGTTGGTAGAAGCAAGACCTGCAGAGAGAACCGACATGCTGATCCATGGATAGGTCTTCATCCAGAAGTACTCCCAAGTCCCGAACAACACGCTTGGTCTTCCAGTTTGGAAACGCGGCCTCTATCGCCTGAGCATCAATCCTTGAACGTGCATGTCCCGTGCCCAGCCATATAAACTCCGTTTTGTCTGGGTTCAGCCTCAGCCGGTTGGAGGACATCCAGGCCTGTACTTATCATGACTATTGGCATTTTAATTAACAGTAAACCCAGCCATGGTTACCAAGCCACATTAAACAATTGGCACCAACATTAATCTCATGACTGCAAGTATTACAGACCCCCCCCCCCCCTTAGATGACACTGAAAATCAGGTATCCCTAGTTTGATGATAAGGGGACAGTTAAATGATTGCCTATAATAACCTATCCAGTCATTTTTCAGTCATTGATTTGCATCACAGTCTTAGTAGTGCTGTGGTGACATTGATGGTCATAATGGGATGTATGTAGTCTGGCTTTAGGATACAATTACAATCTAAAATATACAGAAACTGAAGTGAAGCCTAACAGAGAGTTTCAGAGTTTGAAACTATACACATCACATGACAGACCAAACTCTTACAACCACGTGCATTCGGACCACAGCAGGCTTGTCATAGGCATCAACTGGTGGCCAGCTATGTGCTCAGTGTGGCCCAAGGAACATATTAAGTAGGCACCTTTACTGAATTCACTGCAATCCAGTGACTCTGCTGGCACTTCTTTCTATATCTTCTCAAGACTTTTCTATTTGACCAGGCCTGGGATGCCTCCAAGTAGAGATCGTGAAGGGGCGCTATACAAATTTATGTGATTGATTGACTGATTGATTGAGTCCAAGTAGCTGAGGCGCTGCTTGGTTGTGTTAAAATGTACAGGTGAATAAACTGGTTCTTTAAAAGACTCTTTCAAATGGTCAGATAAAATTAGAAAAAACTGACAATAACAATATTTTAAGATGCAATGATTACCGGTAATAGTGCTTTTGAAGCAATGAGAAAAACGGAAAATATAAATACTCAAACAATAGACTGAGAGAAACTACGTGACTTGTGCCAGAGCAACAATGCACGCAGAAAGGAATGCGGCAAGAACATCATGAAAAAGGAATTAGTTTAACAACAGTAGAACAAGCACTTTCACGATGATATACCACTTCTCTAAAGTTTGATATACCACTTCTCTAAAGTTCAAGTATTATAACACAAGAGTTGAAGTACTAAAAGTTAAACCATTATTTCAATTACCATGACTACTAATAAGTCATTACAATATGCCATGTTGGAATGGGTTACCTAGATCTTCAATACAAGAACTTTTGATTGCTATGAAACACAAACATCCCTTTATGGAAACGAAATAATATAAAATGAAACGTGTAAAATAAAATAAATACATAACATCAAATTAGTACTTATGAAAGGAAAGTTGCAAGGCTGACAGCACACAAGTATCACAAAAGGTACTAAATACATGCTCACAATCAGTACCTGATGCAATACTCAAGTACTGCCGCATATCAATCAAGCATTGTGAAACAACCGAAACACCATGCCACAAACAATCACAAGCAGCACAATGTAAGTAAGTGAAAAAAAACAATGTTATTCAGAAACAACGCATGCACAAAGGGTATCACCAGAAAATATGTGAAAAAGAGTTAGTTAATAACAGCAGAACAAACAGTTTTTTTATATATTATTACCGATATCTCTCACTGATAGCAATAAATATCATACTTTTACTCTAAGTAACAAATAATTTTTGTATATACTTTAATTGTTTTCACAAAAGCAACAAATATTATAATATTAATCAGACTAAGGCTAAGGCTAATCATAGTTTAAACCAAGATGGTGATAAATATTATATTTTGACCCTAAGCAGCAAATAATTGCATCATTATTTTGTTGCACCCAAGAAAGCAGTGAATATTATAATTAAAACATGTGACACAAAGTAGCAATGAGCCTACAAGCTAGAAAAACAGTACATTACACACAATTAGTAACAGTACATTATATACACAATTAGTAAACTTCAATCGTTTGGCAAAGTTTGTACACTGAGGCATGAAATGAATTTTAAAAACTCAACATAATCATCAGATAATTATAGAGATTAATCTTCACACATAAACACGACGCATGCAAAAGACTTTACAACGAAAACGTGTCTTTTGTTGATATTTATGGACGTACCTTGATCCTGGAGTGCAGCCATTTGTCTTTCGCTTTCCGTGAGCTGCTCCTTAAGTAGATTAACTGTCGCAGGAGCCAACGACAATTCATCCAGCCTCACCTGTAACAACAGTCAACGGCTGCCACTAATTTCCAATAAATGTCCTTGCTACTGATTACTTTACGAGATGCAACTGCAAAAGCCATCAACCTCAGGTCTCCCACACTACTCCATTGGATAGAAGAATAACATGTGGATTGCGGAATGTACGCCACTGGCTTCCACTTCTGCAGCGGATCACCTATAGGGCTTCTGAACTGGTCTGGCACTGGCTCTCACGTACCCGCGGAAGCTCTGCTGTCCCACATCTGGTGTCCAACAGCGATCTGCCCTTTGATCGGATGATCAAACTGAATTAGTCCTCGCTTGAAACTACTAAAATGCATTGGCGGTCTTTCTTCATGGTTGGCCCTAAAACCTGGAATGTGCTGCCCGTTGCACCTCATCTAGTGCCTATACTACAGGTCACACTACTTTCTTCATTTTGAACTAAAAAACTACATTACTTAGCTTTCAAAGTGCACTGTATGAAAACTCAATAATAATAATAATAATAATAATAATAACAACAACAATAATGTTCAGCTGTCCCACGAGCCAACCTGAGAGGCAGCCAAGGGTATGAAGTGTAAGCGACTTTTCTTTTCTTGGCCTCAGCATGTGAGGGTTGTCGACCAATCTTTTCCCTTACCCCTTACCGTCTCATCTTCTCACTACTGTGTAAGGTCAATATTTTTCAAATAGCTGAGTTGGCACAGGGGAGTAGACAAACTTGTCAATAAAAAGAAGTTATTTTTGTAGTAGCTAGGATCATGAATCATTTTTCTTCAGAGGTTTCACATTTATAACCGATGTGGCTCTGGAAAGTTCCAAACAGTTGCAAAACTAGAAAACGAACCTGCATGACATCAATTTTTTTATGCAGTTGTTGGCTGATCAAGCGTTCTTTTTCCAGGTCTCGTCGGCATTGATCTAGCTCCACCATCTGATGGGACTGCCTTTCTAAAGCATCCAATAACATATAAATATTACACACACACACACACAAAATAATATATATCAAAGTATTTAACATGGGTTCCTATAAGTACTAGGTCTCAACAGGTTCATTTTAAGGTGGCAGGAAACATATGCTAAGTAGGGTTAAGCTCAATCCCTTTTCAGACTACATTATATTAGCCTTTTGCAGCAATCTTAATCACTGTAAAGCTTTTAAGACTCATAGACTTCTCTAAATATTCCATGCATCCCAGACCACATGACAGAATTGTTCCATGGGTGGACACTGGACAACTTAATGAGAAAAACCTTTTAATACGAATGCTTTACGATGCCTAATTTCATGAAAACCAAAGCGCGGTTATGCAGTTGGATTAATAAAGAATATACATACTTATTTACTTAGGTACAGACACTATTAATAAATTTTAGTTACTCAAGGCAGTTTACGCTATCATTCTAACATTTAACATGAAACAAATAAAAAGAAGAAAAGTCAATGAGTGAATTTGATTACCATCCTGAAACTGTTCGAGTACCATCTGGAGGTTTGCGAGAGAAGTGGCGTAACTGGACGCAGTCTCATCTGCATCAGCCAACTTCTGTAGAGCATCATCTCTCTCCTCCATCATAGAATTCAACTGAGATCGCAGACTCTCCACCTGCTTCATCGCACTCGACCTACAAACACACAGGTACAAACACAGGTACAAACACAGATACAAACACGGGTACAAACATAAGTACAAACACACGTGCAAACACAGGTACAAACACAGACCTGTACAAACACAGGTACAAACACGGGTACAAACAAGGACACAAACATAAGTGCAAACACAGGTACAAACATAGGTACAAACACACGTACAAACACAGGTACAAACGCAGGTACCACAAAAGTGTAACTGCTGTGACGAAATGCAAGGTATATGCTATCAACTATAGCTGTACCATATATTCTTGTTCCATTTGCTTTTAACCCAAAGTAATCCTTCAAATTTTATTTTGAATAGTAATTTTGAATAACAATTTTGAAGGGATAATGCCAAGAAGCCAGTAATTAGCATGATATTGCAGTTCCTGTACACAGTGTACAGTGCATTAAGTTAAGTTAATAGCTTTGAGGGAAACAACACCACTTCCCGTTAATCAGAATGGCACTTAAACTGGGAGCACGTAAATGTATATGCACAATAATTGCTTAAGATTGCAAACATTAAAAGCGGGTATAAGAAGAATTGGAAATGACCTTGAGTTGAGTACATCAGCACTGGATGAGATCATCTGTTCTTTGAGGACAGCCAACGACTTCCTCAGCTGTTCCTCCCTCTCCTCTGCCTCAAGAGCTTCGTGAGTGTAGCGGTCCTCGGTCTGAAAGAGATGCGCTCGTAATCGCTCGCACTCTTTCTTCAGCCGCAACTCCATCTCGCTGTGTTTCGTCACCTTTAAAATCCAAATCAGACAAAATACAAATCAATTAACCGAAAAACATTGTTCAATGTGAGGTAAAGAAATGTTTCAAGTCACTGGTTGGGTATCTGATGCAAGCAGACAATCCTTTGTGGCTCTCCTTTTTCATTCATTCAATCATTCATTCATTCATTCAAGTATTCATATAGCGCCTCTTCAAGGAAACTACTCAGAGGCACTCCCGACTCCAGCATGGAAAAACAGAACAGTTTTTAATACAAAATAAATTTTTATACCAGTAGATAAAAAAAACGCATCAGTTCACGGTAATATTCAAAAAGTGAACTTCATTATTAACCCTTAGAACAATGTATCTGTTGCATACATGCTGCTTGACGGTGAGTTTGTAGATGTATGTATGAAGACACTTAACAGTGCAATCTCAAATATACATGTCACAACTTAAAATTTTAAAAAACAGAGGCATTTAAAAAAAGGCTATGTCACAAAGGCATCTGAACAAGGATTATGTCAGCAAGGCATTTTCAAGAAGGCTAGAAGTGATTTTTAAGAAGACAACATTGTCACAAAGATATTTTAAAGAATTTTTAAAGGTCAATCCAGCAGACTTCACTAAAACTGTATCATTTGTTAGAATAATAACAATAATAATAATAATAACAATATTAGTGATTATAAGAATGAGAATGCGTTCTAGGAGTGAAAGCTGCGAATATTTGTAAATTTAAACCGAGTTTAGTACATTTACAGAAATTCTGTTCGGCTAAAACAAATACCTCATTCTTCAGTTTCAAGTTTTCTTCCTCCTTTTGAAATAGCTGTTGCATCGTACGTTCGCAGTTCTGCTGAAGTATCTGAAAACGCTCCTGCAATGTTCCCACATCTTCGGCTTCGGCGACTGGCCGAGAATTTGACAAGCGTTCAGTATTAATATCTGGAGTCCCTTGTCCACTATCTTTGCATAAATTACTTGACTCAAAACTCAGAACATCTCGAGTTTCAAGAACATCAGGCCTTGTGCTAGAAAATTTATTTTCTAACCTAAATTTGTCTAATTGCTTTGGTAATTCATCCAAAGCGGGCAGCTGGAAAGATGCATTTAAATTCTCAGATGCAGTCACATTAATCGTGGAATGACGAGCTTCAGTCGAACTCGATGAAGTCATATGCGAAGTCGAAGTCGGCATTGTATGTGAAGTCGAAGTCGGCATTGTATGTGAAGTCGAAGTCGGCATTGTATGTAAAGTTGAAGTCGGCATTGTCAAGCCCCCATTTTGGGAATGTAAAACAGCGTCACGTTGAGCATGGAGTGAGGACACCCGAGTGGGTTTTCCGTCAATTGTTCCAGAAAGATTCTTGGGTGTCAAGACTGTAGAAGGTTGGGCTTGATCTTCCAAAGGTGCGCTTGGTTTGTGAATCGTGTGTTCCATTACGTTCTCGTACGCTGCATCAGAATATCACCAGCAGAACTAAACTTCAGGTATAAGTAAGCTAAAACACAAAATACAAAATTTATTATTATGGTCAAAGGAATTTAATTTTGCAAAATTGTCCTTTTTGGTCAACTTAATCGTAGAAAACAGATGACAGTGCCATGCCAGCATTTTAAATTGATTTTAAATAGTGCAGTTGAAGACAGCTTAGTGTGTGTGTGCAGGGAAAGGGTGTGTGAGGATTCAGGCAAGGAAGTGAATCATGGATAAGTGTGGACGCTTAAACGATAGATTACTAGACCTTCAATGGGAGTCACTAGTACTGAACACGTGTTGCTTGTCACCTACCTTTGATTCTTACACTAAGCAGCCTATTGAAGCTAAAGGACCTTTCGCATGAAGTAACTCTATTGACCTCACAATATCAAATACAGCTGAACTGCATTGCATTATAAAAAGTTAAGAAGTGCACACGACCATACCGCAGAACATCGATGGTGCAGGCAATTGTGAAATAGGAACTTACTCAAGTACAGTAACTGCCCTCAGGCCAAGCGTTCTAACAAATCGGTTACCGTGCCACACCGTGCACAAGCAAGCAAACAAACTTCAAGAGATTTGATAAACTCCACAGGCTATTTCCCATTCCGTATCATCCATTATTGCGCGGCTACTGACTAGCAAAAACGTTACAATTACTTTCCACCCAATGCATCGCAGACCCTGCACTGCCAACCACAACACATACACCATACATACTTACAACCATGCAACCGTCATATCTATCAAATATCAGAGATAGGTTAACGCAATCGCTTAGCAAATAGTTGCAGTATTTCTTTCTTACACGTACTGTCAAAGAGTATAAACTACTTTTAGTGCCGACGTTTATTTGGAAAAATCCTCAGAATAATAAGCCGATGGATCGCATCGTGTTGACATTCATCTGCGTGGCAATGCCATCGACAGAAAGATGTCGCTACCAACATAAATATTATCGATCAGCTGCAGCGTTGCCACTCTAAAAAATGAAAAAACCCAAGTTGGATGGTCGACAAAACCCAAGAAAACCCAAGTTGCCCAAATCTTCGAAAATGTCCACAATTTCCCGTCCGAAAATTCTTATGACCTCTTTTTTTAGTCATCCGGACCAAAAATCTTTCAATTTTCCTCTCCAAAAATTCTTATGACCTCTTTTTTTAGTCATCCGGGCCCAAAAATCTTTCAATTTTTCTTTACGAAAATTCTTTTTTTTAGTCATCCTGTCCAAATCTCTAAAAAATTGTCCACAATTTCCCGATTTTCCAAAAAACCAAGCAAAAAACCCAAGTTCCTTACGAAAAAACCCAAGTTCGGATCGAAAAACCCAAGATTTCTTGGTCGAAAAAAACCCAAGCAAAAAACCCAAGTTCTTCCTGAAAAAAACCCATTTCCCAAGTTCGGATCGAAAAACCCAAGATCTTGTGAAAAAACCCAAGGAGTGGCAACGCTGATCAGCTGATGCCATCTGACGTCTGCCACGAAAACTACACAGTGGCGCTCTCTTTTGGCTAGGTGGGCCTGATTTCTATAATTATTGCGCGATCTGACACTGTCCAAATCTTTTGGTTTCTCGACTTTTCGACTGCTTCTAACTGCTCTTCTAAGAATCCAATCTTATTATTATATTCTCTCGAATATTGGATCTGGACTTTGGCATTGAACAAAGGTCATGATAATCTGTCCTACTCCTACAAAGTTGTTTAAATCTGGCTAATTTACTATGTATACAATGCTGGGAGTTCTGGATAGGATGGACAGTTGTACCCAGAATGTTAGCAACGATGAGGTATAGCAAACGGTTGATATGATTGAGAACCGCATGCAGAAGGTTATCCAACGAAAACTGAGACTGTTCGGACATAATCTGCAGAACGAAAGAGAAAAGAAAGTTCAAGCGAGACTCTAACATTTGGAATAATGGAGGGTACGAACAAAAGAGGAAGGCTGCAACAAGAGTGGATATAGATAACATTGAAGAGTGGTGTGGAGTAGACCTACAGAAGTTGGGGCAGAACAACAGGGACGTCGATCGCAACGTGAGGGACAAATGCCCACTTTTTATTTCAATGGCTGCCCTGGCTGCATAAAATGCCTGATGTATCTAAAGATTTCCCTTCATTTAAGAATGTTGTGGCTGAAAATTTACACAGAGGCAACATAAGAAGAGTTGTGAGGAACAAAAAAATGATCGTACTGTTAATTTAGAAATCCAGAGGCGTAACATCGTTAAAAGCTGTTCAGATGAGATTTGTCTGTGATAAAAACTAACTTATTGCCATCTCGTACCAGCCAATCTACTCCACCAGTGTACAGCCTTGCTCTGAAGAATATCTTGTATGTATGTATGTATGTATGTATGTATGTATGTTTGTGCACTTGTTATAGCGCCCCTTCAAGCTCTCTACTCAGAGGCGCTCCCGATGCAGAGCGGACACTGCATCGGAGTTTCACGCCGAAGCGCTGAGCAATTGTAAGTGAAGGACTTGCCCAAGGTCCTTACGCGGGGAGGTGGATTCGAACCTCGGACCTTCCGGCTCCAAGGCAACGACGCCACCACTAGACCACCGCGCCCCACACTAGACCATCTTCTTATAGGTTTTATTTTTAACAAATCCCAGAACAGCTAAGCTTGTGACTATTCTTGATTTCCACAGGGGAGTTTGAAACCAGAGGCAAATGACTTCATCATTGTAAGTTGCAACGGCACAGCAAAGGTCATCCATCAGAGCTTCACTTTTTGCCTAAAAATCGATGCTTTGTTTGTAACATACTTTGTTTGTAACAATCCTTAAAATTCCAAAAGTTCAAACTCAAATATATATTTCATTAGTTCCAACACTTTAATAACGAGAGTGTAAAAAATATAACTGGAAGTGAATGCAGCTCGTTATTACAGATGTACAAAACGAGCAATTGTTCATTTATTGCAAGTCCCATCAGTACTGCGCAAAGTCAAAGTCCTGGGCTTAACTCGGAAGACATAACTACAGGACAATGGTAGTTCAACAGCATGGCAATGTTTGTTAGATATAACGAAGCTTGGTAATGAGCCATTCACACAGGGCTTAAAGTGAGGCGCCATGGATGGCGTCCTGGCACTTGTTTTCAAATCTCTATGTCGTCCTGCCACTTATTTGGTCAGCACACCTGAAAATGTAAGGGACGTCGTCCTGGCACTTCTTTTGGAAATGTAAGGAGCGTCCAGGCACTTCTTCTTTTTTACGCTTTTAGCACTGCATTCACACAGAACAATCAAAAACAGTGATGAATGCCACCTTAACATCAATCAGTCATAATAATAATAATTATTAGCAACTTCCACAAAACTTTGGTCAAGAGTACATCTAGCATCAACCGATATTGTACCAAAACAAGCAGCAGTCATGTTATAACCAGAATCCGGCAAGTACTACGCCACCTAGTTGATAGCTAACAGTATATTCTCTTAGCAGTTGCCAAACTGCTCTTCTCGCAACTGACTGAACTGGAAAAACCCACAGCAAGGGACTGAACTGGAAAAACCCAAAGCAAGTGACTGCGTGTAAGCCACGCCATCTGTTGCTAGCTGAACGTCAACCGGAGTCCATGCACGCTGTTGTCACGGCAACCAATCACGACTTCCTTTGACCCGT
Source organism: Lumbricus rubellus (assembly GCA_945859605.1). NCBI lineage: Eukaryota > Metazoa > Annelida > Clitellata > Crassiclitellata > Lumbricidae > Lumbricus > Lumbricus rubellus. Next base: position 29,223,094 of record OX243818.1, read on the forward strand.
CCTTGTTAAGGTCGGAGGTCACAAGTGAGTTGACCCAAGATGTCATCGGATGACTTGCAATCATCTGTAGGCAGCAAGAAAAATGCAAGAATTAAAACGTTTGCTTGTTAGACGAGATGCAATAACACACAACGAAAGACTTCAGACTAAGTTCAGAGAGACTCGAAATCAAAGATTCTGTACTGAGTGGAGCAACGGATAATGTGTTAGACACGACGAGATTAGAAACATAATGCAATTTAATGACTTCATAGCACCTTATCATAATACACAAGGTATCAAAATCAAAACATGCTGAGACTGCAGTAAAAGCTGAATCCATTGTGCAGTGCTCAGTCTGGTTTAAACGTGACAAAATATCGTGATATGAAAAAAACATCAACCTAAAATTGCCACACTGTTGTTGATGTTCTTGTTGTCACACTGTTGTTGTATTTGTTGTCACATTCGTGGTTGTTGTCGTCATACTGTTGCTGCGATGACCACTGCTCACAAGGACATGCAAGCGCAATGTCTTCTTTTTCAGTGCCTTTTCAGCGTATCGGCATAATAAACCATTTCTATTTTTTTGATAAATTGCATACATGTCTCTACCAACAGTAGTCATTCATCTCTGAATAGAGATCTTTAACAGGTGCTATAAAAATTATGATTAACTGATTGATTGGTCGATTGAAACAGTGAAGAGACACTCACTTTACCATTTCGAAGGATGCAGAGCAAGTTGAAGTTACCGGCCGCAAGAATCGTGTCAGTGGTCTGCGCTTCACAAGCAGGTAACGTCTGCAGTTGAGTGATGGGTAGCTTGATGTTGACAAATTCATCCTGATAAATCTGGAGAAAAATCATAGCAAAGCTCTAACTGAACTGCAGCAACCGCAGCAGTTAAGTTGCAGACTAAAAACATAAATGCGATATGTTAACAGATTTACTAGCATGCATCATGCTTTTCTATGAAGCAAGAATCACTAGTTGCGTAGTAGTTGCCAATGTGCATAACAGATAAAGTAGCAAACAATCTGCACATTCATTTAAATGTGGGAAAACTTTTTCAGGAACTCTTGCAGGGATCACCTCTAACTAAGCTATCTATGAAACAACTTGACACCGTTCTTCATCTGCAGAAAGCATGGATTAGCCGGCACACCCAAACTTTACAATTCTGTAGGCGGCCACATCAATCGGAAAGTCAATATACCAAACAGATATGCAGTACGTAAGTGAGTAATAAGTCTTTATTTGCATCTGATAAGCACATGTGCATTGCATGAAATGATTGCATACATAAAAAAATAAGCTACGACAGTTAAAACAGCAGATTTGAAAGTCACTCATGCATAGCTTAATATAGCTGTTGAAGAAACTACTATTTTTAGGTATTATATTTTAAATATCATTATCTCACACCTATGCTCAAAATAAACTACACAGACCTGTACCTACATGATACAACAGCAGATCTTCTTGGTAACAAGCACACTTACCTTTCCAACCTTAGCCTTAAACCAAGTAGGGTCTAACTGTAAACCACCATAAGTCTAACTTTGCCACATTTCCCAGCTGAGCCATACAATTACCTCGAAGTTGGTCATGATGTAAATCGCTCCAGATTCTGTACCCAACGCCACTTGTGTTTCGAACACAGAATTACGTGAAGGCGATTGATTCACAGATGAATCGATTTCCAAAGGATCAACGAATTTACCCAAACACATCTGAAATAACACAATACCATGCAACATTCAATAACACATCTGAAATAAAATAACAATACCACGCAACATTCAATAACACATCTGAAATAAAATAACAATACCACGCAACATTCAATAACACATCTGAAATTTAAAAAACCAATATCACACAACATTCAATAACACATCCAACACAACTATATATACACACTTAAAAATCTAAGTCTTTCTCAATTTCTTGGTGTGGGGTGCTAGTGTTGGGTTTCGACCAAGCTACTTGTGGGGGGCGGTGGTGTAGTGGTGCGTCATTGACTTGGAGCCTGAAAGTTCGAGGTTCAAATCCACCTCACCGCGTAAGGGCCTTGGGCAAGTCCTTCACTCACAAATGCTCAGCGCTTCGGCGTGAAACTCCGATACAGTGTCCGCTTTGCATTCAGGAGCGCCTCTGAGTAGAGAGAGCTTGAAGGGGCGCTATAACAAGTGCACATACATACATACTTCACTGAATTATTATTCTGAACTACATGATATTTTCCTATTTGGTTACTGCCTTGTGCCTCAAGTAATCATTAGTTTCTGACCAGACGTACTACGAGCGTGTTGCAAGCTCTTACCGTATTATATTGTTGTTTCTTCCGCTGTCAGAGATCTTCTACAGAGTTCCCTCTTTTTACCTTATTTCATCAGATCTTACATAACAGTCATGAATTTAGCCTAACAAGAAACAGTCCTATTTATTCACAAACTTAGCCTCAATAACTGTCATTGGTTCACTCAGTAAATAAGTTCAACCTTATTTAACCCAGGGCTAGTTAATTTTCAATCAATACCTGGGTAGTCATATGCCATTCATTGCTTAACTTGGAAATGGCTTACTTTGCTCAAACTACTGGCTTACATAGACTTTCCAATATACTTGCTAGTCGCATATTCGCTAGCTAAACCACAACATAGTTGATAACTTAGCACTGAAAGTCATTGGCTAATTCCCAAAACTGCAGCAAATCACGGAAGTACTTTACCCATGTACTACCAGAAAACTACATTCCATTACAGCAATTGTAATTGTATTTGTAATCAAACTTATATAGCGCTACTTCAAGAGAACTCCTCAGAGGCACTCCCGACCTGACACCAAACCATAATCAAAGAGAATGGTTTTCAAACGCTTGCGGAAAAGGGGCAAAGAAAGACAAAGTAGTATATAAATATAAATATAATAGCAGGCTTACTGCAGTGACGTTCGATGGAGCTTGGAGAATGAGAACTGGAATGCCGTGCTGGAGAAAGCAAACACGCGAGGCGTCATCTGAAGCGAGGAGGTAATTGGCCGCAAGTCCATGTGATGTGTTCAGACTAACTGGTAACAGATGAAGAACCTTTGGACGACTGGTAAGGCCCTAGAAACCACACACACACAACTGATAAACAACAATTGGCAAGACATCCTTAAATCACTTTACTGAATTACCAACACAGCAGTGCAAGCAAAAATATAAGTCAGGCTATAAATTGATAATCAGGAAATAAACAGACAATCTGTTAATGAATGAAGAGATAAGAGATCTACTAAGGATCACTCAATCAGTCAGCAAATAAACAAGACAATTGGTGAGGCTAAAATAATCAGCCAGGAAACAGACACAATCAATTATGGATGAACAATCAGAAAATAAACGATCAGTTATGCTATAAACAATCAGTTCGGGAATAAACGATCAGGTCTACATCAACCAGTGCTCATTGAAGAAAGAACTCAGAAGGAACCTGATGGTTCTGAACACTCAAAACATACATACACAAAATACCAGAATCTAAGCTAACCATTTGCCAACCAAGAGTATAGTATATCCCATACCATTTACTTCCTTTGGCTAGTAAGGGTTACAGCAACTTTGCACTGTGCACAACAATCACAACATCGTGTGCATTAAACCCACCTTTTGACCAGTTTTTCCAATTTATGCAATTTATTGTCATCTCAGGACTGTCCTTTTAAACAGGGGTTGGGTTGAGAGTACTCCTAAGTAGTCACCTTGCAATATAAATTTCCGCAATGAGTGAATGAATATCAGACCAATTCAGAGATTTCTTTGTACCTTGAGTTGTTGAATGTCAGCCAATCGAAGGCGCCAGAGATCAAAGTACGGAGTAAAAGACAATAGACTGCCACTGCCATCGGCCGTCACAATACCAAAGTTGCCAGCTGACAAACACAAAATACAGATTTTAGATCCTTGCATTTCTCTGCTGCCTGAAAAACTCACAGAATCAAACGCCTGATGTCTCTAAAAACATTTTCAGACTATATTATAATTAAGGTACAACTGTTCAGGCCTCCAACGGAGTCATGTCTTAGCACATCCATAAGGTCTTTAACCGATGATTTTATACAAAGACAAATTTATGCATCGACATTAGATGCAGTTGTTTACATTAGATGCAGTTGTTTTTCTACATTGAAGAAGAGAAGAAATACATTCCTGGATTTGAATCTAAACCATGCACAACAATGACCATGGTAGTGATACATTACAATATACTTCATGTACCGATAATGATATTAAACATATTGTAATTCAGTGTAACAGATCCTAATTTTTTATAGAGCCACTTGTAAAAAGCTACATTACTCAGAAGTTCTGGAAATGACAAGTCTTATATAGTCAAAAAATTTGAATCAATAAAACTTTCCATGCTGATAAGTCATCATCTGTAAAATAGGTATTTCCCAAGACAACTCACTTGCATCTTTTTCAGCCTGAAGACAATGGATGCAGTATTCCGAGGCAACCTTTCTGGCGAGGATCTGTCCCTTACTGAACACTGTAACAATGCCTCTCGAATCGCCGACCACAAGGTCGTCTGAGTTCAACTTCGTGACATCGTGCACAAGCACCGTCTGGATTGGACCGCCTTTCGTCTCAAAACTGGCCTTCAGCTGCACAATATAGAACCAGGCGATCATAAAATACCATGGATTGCTCTAAGCACCAATGTTAGACTATATGCCAAGTCAATGTAGTAAAGCATATGAACATAAAACTCAACAAGTTCCATTAAAAATGCATTGAGGCAATCTTGCGGATACTTGTACACCTGTAAATGAGAAATTGACAATCATGGAATGGCTAATGTCTATCTGTGTGTAACCATTAGAGGAGACTCACTGTTCAAATACAAATAAACTTTGTAAGAAACACAGTCATAATAGTATAGGAAGTGGTTTTTAAAATACCTAAAATTCCTAAAAATGCAATATTCAAAATTCTCTTAAAGTAATCATGTAATGTAAGCAAAAGTCTAAAAACAGACCCTTGTTATCCCTAATGAACCCCGCATTTCTTAATATGTAAATTCTAATGAAACTGATTTATAAAGTTTTGATAACCCATAATGGCAATACTAACTTTAGCTTCTCTATTTAAGTCCTTATTGGATGACGAGGGCAGTTCATACGTCCTCACCATTCCATCCTCATGACCAACAATTAACAGTGGATTTGAACTCCTAAGAAAACAGAAAGAAAATGAGAACATTGGTCAAGTGCTGCATTACACAAGACTCATTCATTAAATCTGTAAAGTGCCCTTCAAGATTTCTGTTCAGACAGTTTAACGAGTTTTGGCTTATTAAGATTCATTCCTTTTAGTATTTCTGTCGTCTGAACATAACGTACGCTCATAGATGCATGAGCGTGTTTATTAAGTGTAGGTTATAAGTAGTCAGTTGGTGAGAACGGCAACCGCAGCGCACACTGCTCCTAAGAGCTTAACGTACTCAGTACTTTAATCATCGCAACTTCTGTTAGAAAAATAAGAGCTTCATACTTAAAAACGTGGTCCACGGCAAACGAGTTAAAGCTGTGGCTTAACTTGAAACTAAATAGAACTGTGGTAGAACATGTTTCATTCGGCATTTTCATTGATATGTATGTATTAGCATACATATCAATGGGCATTTTATTTTTCTAACAGTAATTTTTTGCAGGCTTCAAACAAGAACTAGAAATTACACCATGATAAATAAAAGATGTAAAGGAGCGCCACCATGCGACCAAGTGTCCGTTGTAATAATTTTATTGAAGTGCACTTCTTCGTAAAAAAACTCGAATAATAGAACCACAGTTAATATCCATTAGGCTAACCACCGCCGCTGGTTGCACTCTGCCAGTGACAGTCCCAAGTCTAGATAAAAGAGGAGGGCGACACCAATCATCGTTGAAATGGCAGTGTCGTTAAACAGCAACAAGACAAAGGAGGTGCTGCATGCATAGGCGTACGGGAGATTTCAGCAGTGGGGGGTCGAAAATTTTATTTCTGCCCGAAAAATAAATATCGTGGTGGAAAATACTATTTTTCCCAGACAATAAAGTTGAAATATGTCGTGAAAAATACTTTTTTTTGTATTTTCCGGGTCTGCTTGCCCGAAAAAACAGACTTTCCCGAAATTTGGGGGGGCATTTGTCCCCTCTGGACCCCCGCCTCGTACGCCTATGGCTGCATGGAGCCGTAGTGGGGCGAACCAAAATTTGCCGGGAAACACCGCTTATTCACCTCAAACATCAAAGGGCCATCAGGCAGGATCACTCTGCCCTCTCACGCAGCCAACTCTCCGCCCCACCCCGCCCCGCAGGGGCTGGGTGGGGTGAAGAACCAAAATTTTCTGGGCACCGCCGGTTTCTCCAGAAGGTTGATTGGGACTGTGTGAAGCGGGGTCGGGGAAAGACGGGGTGAGAATTGGGGCAGCCAAGTGTGGGGCCTCAGCAAATTCACGAGCGCTGCGTTGAGTCAAAAAAATAATTGTCCGTATAAGAGTATGCTAGTCCAAATTAAGGTCCAACCGTCGAATGTCCAAATTGTACTCTTTCTAATTTTTTTTATCATCATCATCATCATCATTATCACTCCACTACCGATTATTACAGGCTGTCTGTTCTGTTAGTATAGGCCCTAGTTCAGATTTATGTAGGCCTATTCTGTTATCTGTGTTCTTGTGATTCGTTTCAATTGCGTAATTGTACACTGTAACCGGTTGCGGTCTGCCAACCGGATTGTTGAATAAAGGAAATTATTAGGCCTATATTATTATTGTATCATCATTGTTGCTGTTGTTATTTTTAGCTTATTATTTTCAGAAGTTGGATTGGACCTGGGACTAGGCCTAATATCGATATTAGCCCCACTGAGACCAGAGAAGGCTCTTGATTGGTTGAACTAGGCCCTAGCAAGCCCAATAAATACTATATCCAAGGGTTAACAATTATTATTGGACCCTGTTCCCCAAATCTTCCCGTTTCGCTGTAGATCCGCTTCGAGTATTGATGGGTTCGGGCTCAGAACGTCACGTCGTCTCCACCAATCATAAGTCTTGTTTGGAGAAATCCAGTTGCAGTTATACTGACGCAGACTACATATAGACAGATAGATTCTATGCTTGATGACGAATGTAATTTTCGGCACCGCGCATTTGAGATCGATCATAGTGCTTTCAAGCTATTGTACCAAAACAATAGCGTGCTTTGTCAGAGCATTAAAATACATATGGATAGTAATTAGCGGCACTTTAGATGTTGATTTGAACATTACATGACTGGTAGCTGCCTGTGAGTTGGAACAGAACATGTTACAAGTTACTTGTTGACGTTATGCGATTGAATGGCGTCATTGGTGTAGAATCTGTTGTAGGATTTGTCGTCTGTTTTAGGATATAGCCAAGGTGAATTATTCGACGGGATAATTTCGTACCCAAAAGGGGTTTCCGCCCTCAAAATGCCTAACATGCCAAAGTTGACCCGAAAGGTAATACAAAATGCTAAATCACCACTGATAGCTGCTTTAATCTGACGACTTGCAAGCGCTACGAAACTGTTCTACTGGTTCTTCATATTAGGCGACGTAGGGACGACATACTAGGTGCTGTCGGTTGAGGGCCATTTTTATTTCTGTTTTGTTTATTTTTGTGTTCGCAGTCTGGCAAAGACAAGTCTGGGTCTAAATCGAGTGGAAAGGATGGAAAGGACGAGAAAGACGGCGTGGACAGTGCTAAAAATGAGGTAACATCATCTGGTAGTTTATTTAAGGACTGGTGATTCAACATGGCGGCTGGTTACACTTGTAAGCAGACTTTTTTAGCGAAGTGTTGCACATCGGTGTTTAAACAGGATACTTAACATTTATGTACACGGAGTTATGACAACCGTTCTGCCTGAGAATAACTAATGAGCAACAGTGTTTTGGAATTATTACGGAGTTTCAGGCTTCAATGTGATGGATCCAAAAGTTGTAGTATGCAACAGTCCGGATTAGAACCCAGCAATGAGGCGCAGATCGTAGCCCAAAGTCATGTGATTTTTTGTTCAGTTTGCTTCACAATTGTGCCTGCTGCCAGTTTTATTCAATCATACAAAATATTCTCTTCCCATGATCCAAATCTGCCAAATGGAATCTGATACAGCGTTAATGATTGACTTGCATGACACATATGCGTATATTTGATTCTTGTAAACAATATGATATGCTTGCGTAAGGAAATATCTTTGACTGGATTGTATTAAAATATCTAAATAGTTCTGCAGACATGCGAATTTAACAGTGGGATTATATAATTCTTGGTAATCCGGAAGTTTAGCGTCCCAAACTATTTCGACCATTTCTTTGCAATACTAACAGTACTCACTTACTTATGGTAGGTATGACGAGCTTTATTACGCCACTTAACATCCGTTAAATGTAAATATCACATCTATTCCAAATATAAAAATACCTTCAACCAGCTTCCATTTCTCAAGCGATTTTTCGTCAATCAAGCTTCTTTTTCATCAATACTGGAAACTTCATCCAGCTTCCACTTCTTTATCGCTCTTTTGATAAATCCAACTTCTATTTACCGGCCATGACTGTTATGGCTATTAGCCTATCCCATGTACTTTATGTGAAGCTGGATTAATGTTAAAATGCGTGAGAAATGGAAGCGGGATGAAGATATTTTTATATCTGAAATAGAAGCCGGATGAAGGTATTTTTATAACTGAAATAGAAGCTGGATGAGGATATTTCTATATTTGAAAAAAAGCTGGGTGAAGGTCTTTTAGGCCTAGCTCTCAGATAGAAGCTAGATTGGCGAAAAACGCTTAAGAAGTGGAGGATGGATGAAGGTTCCAGGCATACTTTGTTTAGGACTTCCTTGAGGTTTTCATGCACACATTTTATAATTTCCTCAAATAAATATGTGTTCTTGTACATGGCTTTGAGTTATTATTGCAAAGAAATGGTCGAAATAGTTTGGGACGCTAAACTTCCGGATTACCTAATTCTTTACGAGGCAATAATAAGAATAAGCTCTTGTTATGCGTTCCACGGTATTTAATTCCTAAGATTAGATAGCTGAACTTCAATGCATGAAAGAGTCACAAGACTCTTGTGGCAGGGTAAATTATTGGGAACAGATTAAATGTTGTGTAACAGGATGTGGAGACCAGAGTCTATAAGTACTATATTTTCTGTGTTTAGTTGAATAAGTGGCAATGCTTTTTGATAACATACTTTTGTTGCATCCTGGCTGTTACCATAATTCATATGTGTATTTTATTTGTTATTATTAATTAGTAGATTTATCATATCAGTACATAATGTGCAAGATATCAACCGATGGCACTTAAACCTTCCCCCACCCATTTGGTTAATTCACCAATGTAAGAGAGTGCAGTCACTTCCGACAAGATTGACTTGTTCTGGCTTCCTTCATGAACATTGACTTTTCTTCTTGTGAAGAACGTTGCTCTGTTGATCTTCTGCTGCGCTCAGTCCAATTAAACCCACGTCAAATCTCTCACGACCTCCTGCCATGTAAGATGACCCATACAACATAGTTATTACGATCCAGGCCACATGACTGTACCCAATAAAGCTGATGCCTTTGCCACGAGAATTTTATAATGAGAATCTTATATGTCTTTGTTTAATTTGTTGCTATAATATTTATACCTTTTGTAGCTATTGTGTGTTAGCTAATTTAATGGTCTAATCAAGAATATGGCTGTACTGAATAGGTGATTATCACTATTTGGCTGAATAGAAATAATCAGACCAACTATTTGGCTGAATACGAATAGTGTGCAAAATAGGTCTAGTTAAGTAAATTCAATGCATAAACTAAATGTAAACAGTTAACTACATGTGATGCTCATGACTGATAACAAAGACCGCTGCCAGTCTGTTAACACTACAGCAGCCGCATATGCAGTAACAGGTTTTCACAAGACCACTATTTGTATTCGGTTCGACAGCTACCATTCGGCCGAATACCGAAAAAGTTTGGCCCGCTGTTCAGCCCCAAAGCGAGTGCTTCAGTACAACCCTCTTAAAGAGTAATCATACTTGGTTACTCACTTGAAAACCAAGTCACAGTTAGGTAAACTTCCCAAAAGGTCACCCTATGGTGGATACGCAATTTGAAAGAGGAACGTCTTGAACAAGATCTAAATAAAGTGACTTGGCAGAACAGATCTTAGAGAGAGTTCCAAAAACTACGTCCAGCAGCTGGAAAGCCTCATTGCTAGGATGTTGAGGAGATAAAGAACTAAAATGGCCAATTGAAATGGAAGTACATAGTTTGTGGTGTTGTCTTTTCAAAACTTTAATGCTGCTATCATGATGCAGCGTTTTATGCTTCAGGCTCACATGGTGATTGTACAATTAACTTACATGGCCATCTTATTTAGGAAGGCAGTATGGTCAGATGACACGTGGTGATACCATTGAAAATAGCCAGACTCTTCTATAACAGTTAAAGTGAAGGCACCTTGATCTAGGAGTTGAGTCAGTGAGCATGTTCCCTGAAAATTCTTCAATACATTCCTTAATGATGTTTTTTTAGCATTCAGTCAAAAATATTAATGTAAAATCTTTATTTTGGTCTTTGTTGTCAGTCATGAGCATCACATAATCTCGTTAAGCCTTAAAAATACAATTTTGAGCTTTTCCTATTGTGTATTCTCTGGGCAAGATGCTGAAGACCATAAAAACATCATAGACAGCCCGAAATGCTCTTTGACACCCCACTTGATCTCATGCTTCATATTTCCATAGATTGGTCTGTTAATTGATAACCATCCTTCAGCCAACACAGGCTTAAGTGTCATCTTCCGAAATGGATCTCATGATTTACTAGCCAGTGAGGTTATAGTAGAATTAGTATCTACCCAACCTAGCTTCTGTGGTCTGGTTTAGTCATAGCTAGTAAGGTTAATAGAAGAATGGAATCTGAACCAACATACCTTCTGTGGTGTGGTTATAAATTTGAACCATGTGGCCAGACATCCTTTGCCAGCTTTTGCATCGTTTGTGGTGTTACTGGTGTCTAAGTCCACAAATAAGATACTGGAGCTATTATGAGGTTAATGGCTAAGCTCATGAAAAAAGCTCAGCTGTCATACAGATACATTGCTATGCCAATACACATCTTTCATACAACTCATGAAATTACTAGTAAATGAAAAGAGAACTAATGAGAGGAAAATCAACAGGAGCCTGAAGAAGCAGGTGATAAAAGCAGTGATATGGACTGTGGAGCTGCATGGATCACAGACAAGGACCATGGGAAAGAGGATATAAAAGGACTGGAGGTCAGTGGAGGATTTCAACATATTGACTAAAGAATGGAGAAAATTGGCTGATAAAATGAGCTGGATGGAAAGTGAAACAAATGAATAAGTGATGGGAACAATGGTGAAGAGCACAATAAGAGAGACAGACATACAGACAGACAGAGACAGACATACAGACAGACAGACAGACAGAATGGATCGGACACCTGCTGAGAGTGGACTTGAAGCTGCTTACGAGACAAATTACCAAACGATGAAGAAGCAGCATGAGATATCTATCTAAATAGATGCTTGAATGAGAAAGTCTGTCTTGTTAATTGTTATGCAATATGCATGGCTAGGCATATAGCAGAAATTTATACGACTGTCATAAGATACAAAGCTCGGGAAGTAAACACGCATATTAATGCGACAGTTGTATGTGCCCTTGAAACGCAACTATCCTGCAATACGTGTATGAACAGACCTATGAATAAGAAAACTGTTTGACGTCCGTAGCTTGAACTGTGAAATATATGCAGTCATCAGCGGCTACTTGCTAGATGCACCGAGGGACTGAGAGGTTTCGGCTGAAGTGGTATTACATATATATATAAATTAAATTGACCCAGACTAGTAAGCAGCTGTATAATGAAATTCATGGGCTGACTCACAAATAAGATGCACTGCTTGCCCTAATTGTTTTGCAAATGTCCAACATTTTGCAAAGTAACCAGAGTGGTGCCAGACGTTTTTGTAACCAGGGCAATGAGGTCATAACTGGGTCAGTCATACAAGTAGCTGGTGCAGGGCGGAAGTGAATTATGTCCCAAATAAATTCTGGTGCAGGGAGGGTGATTTATGTTCCACATAAATTCTGGTGTAGGCGGGTGATTTATACTCCAAATAAATTCTGGTGCATGGGACTGATTTATGTCTCCCAAAAATTCTTAGCACGACAAATTTCTGGCAACTTTGTTGCTGGTCAATGTAAAGGGCAAAGGCTTTTTCACCAAGGCATTTGCCCTGGCTTACCCAGCTATGGCACCACCACTGCAAGTAACATGCAATTATTTACGGCATTGGAATATGATTGGTCGCTTACGTGAACATTGAAACTATCTATTTCCATTGTTAGGAAACCTCAAGACTGACATTACCTTTTTTGAATCTTCAGAAGAAGAAGTCTGATAAGTCAGACAAGTCTGATAAGTCGTCGAGCAGTGCAGATGCTCACCCACCGCCCACACAGATCAGTCGGATCAATCCACTGCCCGAGACTCTGAAGCTGAAGAAGGAGAAGCGACAGGGATCGTCGCGCTTCAACATCAGCAAAAACCGTGAGCTGCAGAAGCTGCCGCTGCTGAAGGGTAAGCGCTAGATGACTAAACAGCCCTCAATCAATCAATCAATCAATCATAATTTATGTAGCACCCCTTTAAGGTGCCTACTCAGAGGCGCTCCTGGCCGAGATCAAGCGAAAAAAGCAGTCTTCAACAGTTTGTGAAATTGAGAACGGCTTGGGAGATGTCGCATCTAGTCAAGGGAAGTCCATTCGAGGTTATTCCTGAGAATAACCATTCATTCATTGATTGATTCATTCAAGTATTTATATGGCACCTCTTCAAGGAAACTACTCAGAAGTGCTTCAGACTCCTGCATGGTCAAAAATAGCAGTTCTTTTTCAAGTGCTGACCTAGGGCACAGGCGTAGCTCAAGAGGTGGTGGCTATTCCATTCTGCTGGACCGACCACAGAAAAGGTATAGCTTTGCATGATGGATGTTTGAGCAAACGGGTCTAAGAGCACTCCCCTTCCCACTGAGCGACTAGTACAAGCACCCGATACAGCATGACAAAGATCACAAAGTAGGTTAGGTTGGAGCAAAACTTAACTCGCATCGCCATACCAAGGAAGTGACCCTATATATTCAATACGCTGATGTGTAGGAAGCCAGTGCAGAACTTCCAGCATGTAATTTATCAAGTGGCATTGGGACATGGTAGAGCACTGATTAGTTAGAGCACGTTTACAATTATAATGAGGAATGTACGATTTTGGGACAGACTCCTTTAGAGATAACCTTGACAGGTTTTGTTTTCTTAAGATTTTTATTCCACATATTTATCTGTTATTGTGTATATAACAACTTTTTATAGTGCATTCTGGCATTTTTATGCTCAAAGACTTTTTATTTAAGTTACAATGTATGATTATTCTTATTAAATAAATTTGTAAAGTGCACAAGGTAACAACAAAATCTGAGGTGCGCATTGATGCGTTATAGCGCCTGAAGACTTTTTATTGAGTATCGAGTATTGATCATGTTATTGCACCTAAAGATTTTTGTATGTGTGTGTACGCGTACTGATTGAAGTGTTGCACTGTGTGTTTTTGTTGAGAGCAGATGCGACTCCGGCAGATCGTGAGAATCTGTTTGTGGAGAAGATCAACCAGGGTGCTGTCATATTCGACTTCGTAAAAGATCCACTGAGCGACATCAAGTACAAGGAGATAAAGCGTGCTGCTCTCAACGAAATGGTCGAGTACGTCACCGTCAACAGAGGTGTCATAACAGACAACATCTACCCGGTTGCTGTCAACATGGTAAGCTTTTCGTTTGTTTGTATGTGCACTTGTTATAGTGTCCCTTCAAGCTCTCTCTACTTAGAGGCACTACCGAACGCAGAGCGGACACTGCATCGGAGTTTCACACCGAAGCGCTGAGCAATTGTGAGTGAAGGACTTGCCCAAGGTCCTTACGCGGCGAGGTGGATTAGAACCTTGAACCTTCCGGCTCCAAGGCAACGACGCCACCACTACACCACCGCGCCCCAACAAGGGGTGCGGTGGTGTAGTGGTGGCGTCGTTGCCTTGTTGAACAATGTGACTGTTGGTGATGATGACGCAGTGGCAGTGGTATGTGCTTGCACTTCCTGTAAGCTCATTATGGAGATTTCAATAGCACCCCCGGCTGAGTTATGGCGCTATATAAATCGTCTTATTATTATTATTTATTATTATTACAAGGTTACTGCTCAGGAGTGCTCCTGACCCAACCCCGGCCAAAAGACAGTTTAAGGCTACAAAATGCATCTGATTAAATCCAAGCATAGGATATATAGACAATGGGAGCCATTCCATACCATGGTGCCAATAACAGAGAAAGCATGGTGCTGTCTAAGAGCAGTTCATGCCTGAGAACAAGGATTTCACCCTGTGTGAAGGATTGGAGAGCAGAGACAGCAGAGTAGAGAGATAGATATGCGAGAGCAGTCCATAGGACGCACTACAGTACCAAAACAGACTTGGTATAATCATGCGTTCCGAGATAGGGAGCCAATGCAGAATATCCCACTTGTAATAGGTTACATGTGGTTATTTCTTCTGTTGTGTGTTGTCTGGTTATTGCTTTCGTTATTAATGTTGTCAGACATTGGACAACGGTTGTGCGGTTGTCGGATCGCTGTTTTCTTGTTTGTGCTTTGGCGTAAAGATTCGATGTGCTGTGGTTTTTGTTCTGAGATGTTGCCTCAGAATCATTCTGTCATTGATGTGTGAATTTGGTCTTGATTTGTTGTAGTTTGCTGTCAACACATTCCGCATAATGCCTCCGTCGATCGCGTTGAATCACGCAGAATTCGATCCAGAGGAAGACGAACCAACGCTCGAAGCTGCGTGGCCACACCTGCAGGTCTCTACATTGTTTCTATCGTCTAATTAATCTAATCTAATCTAAAAACAATGTGACTATTGGTCAGAGGTAATGTAATGTATAAGAGGCAATGTAAGGTATGCTAATCAACATGGATTGGTCTTAGTTTGTTATCTGGTCTTGTATGACAATGACAGAGACTATTGACATTTGAGATTCTTATCAGTCACTGATCAGTTGAGGTTCCTTGAGTTACAACATTGGGTTAATATAAAGTTCTAATCTAAAAACAATGTGACTGTTGGTACTGTAAGGTAAGTCAGAGGTATTGTAATGTATAAGAGGCAATGTAAGGTATGCTAATCAGCATATATTGGTCTCAGTTTGTTAACTGGTCTTATCTCATCGACAGAACTGTACAAACTGAATTGACATTTGAGATTCTTATCAGTCACTGATCAGTTGAGGTTCCATCATGAGTTAGAAGAATGTGTAACTATAACTACCGTTTTCTGCTGATTATGATTATCCTTTAATAGATAGTCAATGCTGTATGTGCTCTTTGTCACTTTAATCTCTGCTGGGGGCATCAAGGTCAGTTGTTTGATAAGGTAGTAGTAGTATTATAGACATCTTGAGATTCATTATGGTTATTGTGCAATAGCATTATGAGACATGTGTATTAGTTGTGTTGTGAGATAACATTATGAGATATGTTTTGTGTGGGTATTATGAGATATATGCGTTATGGGTATTTTATGAAACAGAATTATGAGATACGTACATTGCAGGTTTTCTCAAAGAAACATTCTTCACTTGTTGGATTGCTATTATTGGGCTTGATATCAGCTGAAGAAATATCACCCATCTCCAGTCCCATGCTTATGAAGACTAGTGTTGAAAGACTCTTGTAGTACTTACTGAGTTTGTCTTAACATGAGTTTGTGCATTGCATGGTTCCAATGTTGTACATAGTTGGGCGTTTACTGGTCCAACTGCATGAAAGCTGCTAAGCTGATTGCTTACGATGTCATTGCCATATGCAGACGGATGGTAATTTTTTTCTTCGTGCTCCTGCAAACGTTGCTTCATTTAAAGTGTTTGCCCAAACAGTATTGACAGATCTGAATTTAATGTACACACAGAATAGACCTTCGCAAGAAGAGTTTGAAGTGAACTTTAAATACTTGATATTTATTGACTTTAAAAAATGCCATGACCAGCATGCCACTGACCCAACTTTGCATACACACACACAGGTGCATACGTATGTGTGTACGTACGACGTACATGTACGTGTGCGTGCTTATCTTATTGAATGTATGTGATTGCTTGTGCAGCTCGTATATGAATTCTTTCTCCGATTTCTGGAGTCACCGGATTTTCAGCCGAACACAGCCAAGAAATTCATCGACCAGGCATTTGTGCTGCAGGTATTTGCTTCCATTTTTTACTGTTAATGTCTGTTAATAATGTCTATTACTCTGCTAAATTGTCAACAAGGTCTTGTTGCTCTGTTCTGCTGATGTCAATCCATACAGTCATGTATATTGTATATTGGTTTCATTTCAGTGTTGCTGCTTGTCTGTGTTTCTCTGCTTCTGTTTCTCTCTATCTTTCTCGTTGTATGGTCTGTTCGTACTGTTGTTTTCGCTGTGAATTAGGTTGTGACTGATGATAAGAATAATTAATCTGGACTGATATTCGATCTTGACCGATCTCTCGAATTTTGAGTAACATCTGCTCTTGACTGATATATGATCGTAGCCGATCTTTGATCTCGTCTTTTTGATCTTGATCAGCATTTTTGAAGCGGGGTGGGGGTCTGAAAGGTGATATATGAATGCTTTGAATGCAAACACAACATTGATGATGCACACACGATGTTTGTATATCTAATCTTTACTGATCTGAATTGATTTATGCTTTTGAATGATCGCTTACAGTAGATTAATCATTGAATGACCCATGATGCATTGCGATCAGCGGCGGAGACTAATGATGAGGTGCACTTGGTTTATTTCTGTTGTAGTTGTTGGAACTGTTTGACAGCGAGGACCCACGTGAGAGGGACTTTCTTAAGACAATTCTGCACAGGATATACGGCAAATTCCTTGGCCTTCGCGCTTACATACGAAAACAGATCAACAACATATTTTATAGGTTTGTTGATTGTGATATTTTTTGCATTTACATTTTGTATAATGTACTTTTACACTTTGTTTATGTATATATTTACATTGCTCAGCAATGTTAAGTGATTAAAGGTTTTTTAATAATCAGGCAGGGAATGTATGCGGGATTGTTGTGTGTTTGAAGTGATTTATGACTGATAGGATGAAGTGAATATTGTTATCCAAACAATGAAAATATTTGAGTTTGTCTGTTTTCTCTTTTGTGTTTTTAAAAGGATATAGCGTTTGTTTTCTGTTGAGCGCCGTAGGCTTTCAGTAGTGCATTGTGTCTGTATGTCATCCAACAGTTGCAGGTTCGATCCACTTAGCAGACTTTGTATAAAAACAATGGACAAGTTGTTTTTGCTAATCTCTCTTGCTCCTCAGGTTGAGAGTTTTTGTGTATAATTTTATATTGTGATGGCCTGATTGGTGAGAATGTTCAACCTGTAATTTTGAGAGGGTCAATCTTTACTCATGGCAGTTGCTGTGTAGGGTGCTTAGTGCCATCAATATTTTGTCATGTGGTCATTTAAAGTGCACTTCTGAACTTTGGAAGAAGGGTAACATAAAATACACTTGGATTGTATATTGTATTGCAGATTACCAACTATTGTGTGTTCAGCTAAATGTATTTGGTGGCGTAATGGGTAGCAGGACAGAGTATAATCAGAGTATAATCCTGTTTCATTCATTCTGAGAATTTATATAGCACCTCTTCAGATATCTACTCAGAGGCGCTTTTACAGTCTTTTTAAGTGGATCGAGGTTTGTGTGGGGAAATGTCTGGTATGGTATGTGGTATGTTCCTGCTATCGTGTTGATTATGGAATGTGTTCCCATTAATATGTAGCCGCTTTACCAAAAAAAAACAGAGTGGCATGTGAGAAATGAGTTTGTTTATTTAGTGATCATTGATTTTGGTATTTCTCTTGTAGGTTTATATTTGAAACAGAAAAGCATAATGGTGTTGCAGAACTTCTGGAGATCCTGGGAAGGTAGGTCCACGTGCTCTTTGCGATCATTGCATTATGTTGGTTCAAGAAATAATTTGAATTGAATAGTTGATTGGTATCTCTCGATTTGTGGATCTGCCAACCGGCAGAGCTTCAGAGAATTTAGTAGTCGAGTAGGGAACGAGACTTTTCGAAGTCTAATTCTTTTCGGACTTTATTATGTCTTCAGTGTTTGGACAGAACTTTATTACTTTTCACGTTTTCATGTAGTGAACGGTGTTTTTTTTGCTTGTGTGTTTTCAGTATAATCAATGGTTTTGCTTTGCCGCTGAAGGAAGAGCACAAGGTTTTTCTGCTGAAAGTTCTCCTACCTCTGCACAAGGTCCGATCGCTGAACGTTTACCATCCGCAGCTTGCCTACTGCATCGTACAATTTCTGGAGAAAGACCCAACACTCACTGAGCCGGTGAGTATGTATGTGCACTTGTTATAGTGCGCTTGTTATAGTGCACTTGTTATAGTGCGCTTGTTACGGTGCACTTGTTATAGTGCACTTGTTATAGTGCGCTTGTTACGGTGCACTTGTTATAGTGCACTTGTTATAGTGCACTTATTATAGTGCACTTGTTATAGTGCACTTGTTATAGTGCACTTGTCATAGTGCACTAGTTTGTTATGGTGCCCCTTTAACCTTTACCCATCCGAATTATTTTTTGCGCCATCCCCTCCAGATCCGAATAAAATTGCATCAAATATTTGGTACAACATAATCACTTTAACATTTTTCTTCACCATATAACACTATTCAAAGTGTTTATACATTATCATGCACAGGATAATGTTGAGGTTGTCAATTGAAATTTCCAACTTCATCCTACTTGAATTGTACTTGGGTGTGATACCGTTCGAAACAGGTGTCCGGGTGGAGGCCCGGTTGACGGGGACATGTCTTGCAGTGAAAGTTAGTAGGCCTACGTCTGCGGCACCCAGGTGTCTTCCTGTCGCTGCACACCGCGCAGTCCTTATCCTTATCCATGTGGGCTATGATGTGCAGCTTGCCATTGAGCCATGTGATCTTGTCAGTCGAACTGGGCCGTCCACGACGAAGTTTGGTTGCACGTACATTGCCGACAAGCTGCTCAATCATCTTGCGGCGAAAGGTGATGTGCGACACTGCCGTGACGTTCTGCTGCTGCCTGTTTATGTTATATAGTATGAAGCTGTTGACGCACGCCACCTCCAACAGCCAGAAGAAAGACTTTCTCCACCACTTGACAGATCTTCTATTGAAATTATAGCTGGAACAGAGGTGATCGGCGCGGTCCACAGCACCCATCTTCGCGGTGTAGTAGACAATGACCGTTGGCTTCTGGACCTGCACAACACCAGCTCTACTATGACGCTGCACTGCTGAGCCATGGAAGTGCTAAGCATCAGCACTGGATGCTTGTCTTGCCACACTAGAACCGTTGTGTTGTTGTCTCTCTGAAATGCCAGAACCTTGCCCGCTTTCATCTTTTTCTTCTGTTTCAGTTCAACTGGTAAACCCTGTCTGTTACGCATGACTGGTCACATAGCCTACTTATGGCGGGAGCCGCAGCCTAGATACATGAACTTACTAAATGTAATAGCCCACGATGTTATTGATCGGTTTTTGGCCGCTTCTACCGGACATAGGAGTTCCTATATAGGGCCTTGCCAAACTAATGTCCGCTCATACCGGACACTGGACTGGAAGCGGTTTTTTATTTGTCCGCTCAGGGCGGCCTACGGATGGGTAAAGGTTAAGATTTCTACTCAGAAGCGCTCCCGACTACATCTTGGACACTGAATCAGAGTTTCACGCTGAAGTGCCGAGCAATTACTTGAGAGTGGATTCGAACCTGCAACCCTCCGCCTTGTGAACGAATTTTTAGCGTCTAATAGAAAGTAAATGATATTTTGGTCACTTTAAAGGAACTTGATCTATGACATTAGTATGATGTGATATTAGATATTTTTGTAAAAAAATTAATTCTAAAGTCTGTTCATTTGCCTTTTAGGTGGTAACATCTTTGCTAAAGTTTTGGCCAAAGGTGCACAGTACGAAAGAGGTGAGAGAGTGAATCCTTGCATTCTGTTGAAATCTTGCTACTCAGCAATTTAGTTGATCAACACTTTCAAATTTATCATTCTGTTGTAGAGATTTTGTCATGCTATCTAGTGTCTTGTTTCCCTGCTTGATCTTTCGATCATCATCCTACCATTTGTGGGTTTGAGATTCTCTAAGATAATGACTTTGTATGATTGTAGAGACACTGCTTTAAATGCAAAGTAAGCTAGCAATAGGGTTTTACGTGTATCATCAGTTATTGGGATTAATTATAAATGAGTGTAACAAACAAATCAATATCAATATAAAATACTAATAAATCATTTGCCATATTCTAAACTTTTGCTTTGGTATTTCAGCCAATGCTGAATTTGATACATGTGGTTCAGACTGCTATTAGCACTTGGGCTATTTTTGTTTATTCGAAATGAATTTCTTGTTGATCTTAATACGATGTTCTCTTAATTAATGTTTGTCATTAGGTGATGTTTCTTAACGAACTTGAAGAGATCCTTGACGTCTTAGAACCTGCGGAGTTTCAGAAAGTTATGGTGCCACTCTTTCAGCGACTGGCCAAGTGTGTCTCCAGTCCGCACTTCCAGGTAATCCAGCGATATATATTTAATTGTCTTTTATGGACTACATGTCATTTCACACTCTGCTGATAATCTGATTCCGTCTGACACTATCACTGTCATCAGGTTTTGCGTCTGATAGAACGTCTAGTTTAGTAATATCCAGCACTTGGCTTCCAAATACTGAACCAGTGACAATTTTCCACCACCATTAGAATTTCATTGTCTGGAAGTAAATATGACAAGAGCAGTGTCAGCCATGAGATAGTAGAATACTGGCTGAAGCTATTTTGCATGGACTACTCGTGAATATCACAAATCGACCTAATGGTTTTTAGTGATTGATTGATTTGATGTTCTGCAGGTTGCTGAGAGGGCATTGTATTTCTGGAACAATGACTGGATTATTACGTTGATCAGTGAGAATGCTGCGACGCTTGTTCCGCTTGTCTTTCCTGCCCTCTACCAAAGCAAAGAACACTGGAATAAGTAAGATAACCACCTTCTTAGCCAGATGATCAATTACTTTGTCAGACTGAGTTGCTTTATGCGTTTTACGTAACCTTGGACTGTATACAGTCAAAGACTGATGACGGATGGATCAAATGACATTGAAAATGGAAGAATGTAGAAGATGAGCAAATAAATGATGATTAGAATAATTATAATTACGGCTGTATCAAACGTTTGCTTCGTATTCACATATGCTGATGCACTGCAACGGTGGTGGTGATGGTGGTGGTGGTGGCGACAGCGCCGATTACTACGATTACTATGATGAACTTTCACGTGGGTTAGCTAAATGTCCTGTGTTTGATGCATCCCATTTTTAAATGTTTTTCTTTCCAGAACAATACACGGATTGATCTACAATGCGTTGAAGCTCTTCATGGAGATGAACCAGCGGCTTTTTGATGAATGCACTCAGATGTACAAAACACAGAAACAGCTGTGAGTCGATTTATATCATGACGTCCTTAGTGTTAACGGAATAATGACCGAGAGGAAACAGACACCTCTGTGAGTCGATTTAGTTTTTTGCTTGTCATGGCATCCATTGTATTAACTGACCAAGAGCAAACAGTTCATAGCTCTCCTCTCACTAAGTCACCAAGGTGAGAAAGAATGAACCAAATGATGATTGGTGCAGTGAAAATTGATATTCAAAACATCCAGTGATTATTGGCAATCATCGGAGAACAGATTGTGGTTGCTATTGGTAGTTCTTTGGGGTTCCTATGTAGTTCCCACAGTTCCTGAGCTGTTATGCACAAAGAAGGCTGCTATTCAAAACTGCTGTTTGTCACTTAACACGTTGGCCGCTGATTTGCTGTGTTAAATGACTCAATTTGGGACGTGTTAACACGTCCCTCGCGGCCAACGTGCTAAGATTTTGTTGTTGATCATTCACAGTCATCTACTCATTACAGTGGTTGCTGAACCTTTAAAGTTGTTTCCTACTGTTTCTGAGATGTTAACGCACAGTGACATTTGAAATCAGCTTAGTGAACACTTTTTTCACTGTTGTTTATTATTTTTGTTGCTGCAGAGAAAAGGAAAATATGAAAAGACGAGAAGATGCTTGGGGCAAAATTTCTCAGCTGGCTCACAACAACCCACTAGTAAGGGCGTGAATTTTTCTTCTCTTGGTGTAGAAATTCTCCAGAACCGGTTTTACAATCCACACTGAAGCAACTGCATGTATACGTCAAAACCTGCATATGGCACACATCATTGTAACATAAATTCTGGTTTAAATCACTATGGGGCTAAGGACGTAACTTTGTTATATCATATACTTATAGAGTTTTACTTGATATCACTTCTCACTTCATTATATGGAGCTTCTATAGATTTCCTCCTCTTACTGCATCTATATTGACCTTTTTGCATATTTTTTGTCAGTGCCCCTTTGTTTTCACATGTCTTTATAACCGTAATTTGGTACAAGAATTCCCAATTAAATTGAGCTTTGTGGAATAGTTTGTGCAAATACCACTAATTGGGCAGAAAAGAATCTGCTGCTGAATCCATCAGAAACGCAGTCATTACGAAAATGAGTAGAGAACCAAATGATCCATAGCATCATCTGACGGCAGTAAGAGCTTGGAATCACCATCAACTCAGACCTCAGAATGGATCAATTAGCACCTTGAAGGAGTTGTATCTGCCTCCTCACCCTTGCATGGCCTTGGTACTCTTCGATCACAACCTCTCCGGAAAGCAAATGAAAGATTTATTGATTGATTTGCCTCCACTACTATTTTTGCCACCCTATGTTCGTTAATGATGACTAATTATCTTGTCTCATTAGCCTAGTACATGAACATAAAATTGGTCATCTTGTATCATTCTTTATGTTATTTATGCAATTTTATATGCACTCATCCTAAGATAAATTTAATAGACTTTGAAAAGATAATCTAAAGTGGCATATATTCCATTTCATCAATTGCTTTTTGTGTCTGATAGCAGTGTGTCTCTCAGTTTTTATTCGCAATAAATGAACATAATAATAATAATATAATTTGGATACTGCAGATTATAGAATTTACCTGCTTTTCTGTGCGCTCGTGTGGACGATATCTCCAGTTTGCAATATTTGTTTTTTTTTACCCCAGACTTGAATTGTGAACATATTTGATTGTTTTGTTGCTGTGTGTGATTTTTAGCACGCTATGTATGCCAAGCAAAATGCTGATGCTCCCATTGTTTCAAGCACTAACTTTGCCGTTGATGAACTGATGGAAATTGACATGGATAAACTGAAAGCGGAGGTCAAAGAGGTCAGTGACCTTTCTGTTATTGAATGCTAGTTCTATTTTTTTCTGGACGGCAAGCAAGACTTCA
Source organism: Lumbricus rubellus (assembly GCA_945859605.1). Classification (NCBI taxonomy): domain Eukaryota; kingdom Metazoa; phylum Annelida; class Clitellata; order Crassiclitellata; family Lumbricidae; genus Lumbricus; species Lumbricus rubellus. The sequence continues at coordinate 29,246,675 of OX243818.1, forward strand.
CAGTTTTCTTTGCTTTCTGACCATGTCTGGCTTCTGACACATTTAAAGATCCATACAGCCACACTTAATTCTTGATTTTTCTGTCCTGGGCATTTTATTGCTTCTCTGCACAATCAGTAATTTTTTTACTTGATGCGAATCAGTCAATTAATATAAAGTTTGATGATGATTTATGATATCTTTCAAAGTCATAGCATGCTATTTGTTGAGCTACATAGGCATTGAAGTATTTTGAAGTTTAATTAGTTTTCCTACCATCTTTCACGCTAAGGCATTTTTAGCATTGTTGTAACTTTTTATCTACCCTATGTATTTTTTTAACGTTTTTCTAACTTGTCTCACTTCCAAGGCATTCTTTCAGCAATGTTGCTATCACTTCTTATCTGCCCATTGTATTTTTTTTACTCATTTCCAACATGTAACATTTATAACCTGCCTCACTGCTGCAAAATTGTCACAGTCAGCGCAACCTAACTTTTCCATTTTCCTTCCTGCTGTGATACATTTGAGCATTCCTTGTTCAGCCGTGTTTTCGATTGACATATTTTTAAGTGACGCGTTTTCTTTCGACAGGTTCCTCGGAAGGGCAGCATCGAAAAAACTCAATTGAACCGTAGATCCGAGCTGCCTCACGACGGCAGCACCCTTCGGGCCCTCGAGGCGCACAAACGGGCCGACACCTTTCTGACGGTCGCGGCCAAGGAGTCGGGTTAGGCTTGCGTTAGGAACATAATCGCTATGCAGTAGCACCGCGATGATCAAGGTGCCAAAAACGACGAATAATCTTTTTATATAACACCTTGTTCAGTCTCGTTAACCTCAGAGAGTGTAGCCAAACACAAACTAATCTTCCGCTGCTTTGATAGTTTTTATATAGCGGCCGCTACCTGCTATGCGTACAGACTTGCGTCGGTCAGCCGGCCAGGGAGATCATCGCAAGTGAGGAGGAGCGACGTAGGCGGCGGGCGCGGAGGTACGACTGAAGCAACACTGCTGTTAATAACTCTTCTTGGCGTGGCTTGATTCTGGGGCAGCTCTTCTTGTGTCATTGTGAAGCGATCGATGGATGTTATTAGCAATGTTCCCGTGGAAATGTAATATGTTGTGTGTCCGACGATTCTCTTGCTTCCAGCTTTGTTCATCGGTCCTGTGGGCCAACAGCCTTGCAGAACAAGTTCTCATTTTTGATTCGATGTGATTGGTTTGGAAGATTTTATGCGTCGAAACGTAACGTTTATATACTGCCCTTTGAACCTTGCAGAGGTAATTCCTTTGGAAGTTGTTAGTAAAGATTAATGGTCCCTCTTTGTCCGAATGCGCCCTTGGGGGATTTTGGGATTTTTCTTTAAGGTTTTGTGTTCCCTGTCGAGTTCAGTGATGCTGAGGTTATTTTGTTGCCCTCTGACGAATGATTAGTCTTCATGATTAATGTTCTTTCGTTGCTGAGCGTTTATGGATGTAATGTTTGGTTTATGAACAACGAGAAGAAGCACAGTTGAATATATATATATTAAGGAACAAGGACTTTTTTGTGAAGTTGAGTTGTCTTTTGTGACACCATTCCATGCGTTCTACTCTGAGTGTAGTGTAACGTAATATGGCATTCTAATGGGAACATTGCTGATAGAACAATTGTTTATTCTAATGGGAACATTGCTGATAGAACAATTGTTTATTCTAATGGGAACATTGCTGATAGAACAATTGTTTATTCTGCTGATCCTTCTCAAGATTAATCGGAGCGATGGACTCTGAGCTTGTTTCTAGAATTATATAGTGTAAAAATGATTGAAAGTAAGTGAATAGCTGCATGGTGAGATGTACGTTTGAAATTTACGCGATTTTTGCTCTTTCTGGAATATTCTGCAGACGGACGATGCTTGCTAGATACTGCTTCAGTGTGTTTATGTTGCGAAATTTCCTGTCTCTCGCTGATGATATCTTTGTGCTGCTATTGAAATGATGTTATAATTATTGTGCTTGTGTAAAATAGCACATCCCTGCAAACTATTATTACTATTATTGTCAATTATTTTTCATTCGTAGTGTGATGTTAGCGTTGTCACGCAAGGCTAGCTCCTTCAGCAATCTCGGAATTTAACGCGTTGCCGGCTTTAACGTTTGTTTGAATGTGTGTGTTTCTGCAGCCTACTTGACGATATATAAAGTATCAATTATAATTATAAGCATACATCTGCTGTGTCATAATATAAGATTGTAAATGCACTGTGTTGAGATATTTTTTTTGTTCAATGCAGTTGGCAATAAATTCATGTTAAAATTATGTGATTAGTATTAACTGTTGTAGAGCATGACATCTTGCCATAGGAAATGTTGTCTTTATGTAATGAACGGATACGGATGGAACAGATCTTTATGTCAAGGTTTCATGCAGTATCGGCATGTGAAGAAATATTTGCATAGTATGCATACTTATCAACACACAGATCGCCGCATGCTCACCAACTCGAATGCTATGCAACCTTAGAGAATTGCCGATTAATTGTGCGAGATGGACGGTTTTCAAACCAATGCAAGCTACTTGGATGTGAATTGAACATACTGTGTAGAATGATTTAACTGACGAATGCTACACTAGCCTTTTCCCACTCATCCAAATCTCCAGGCAGGGTTTTCTGTTCTACTTGACTCTACCCCATTTTGTCTGATCTCTCCAGTTTTTGGAAGGCTTTTGCTGTATTTCTCTAGTTGTGCTGACCGATGATATTAAACCATGATTGAAAGGTTTTTTTTCCAGGGGTGGAGTACTCAAGGGATGAATACTTTACCAACATCTTAATGCAGATAAAAATAAATTGGAGATCCAAACTTGCAGCTGATGGTCGAAAAAATTATTTAAAGATTTTTGCAAAGAATGTGTTCAAAAGGTTTAGGGGTGGTTCTCTTAAAGTTTAAAACAAAAAGGTTTAGGGGTGGTTCTCTTAAAGTTTTAAAACAAAAAGGTTTAGGGTGGTTCTCTTAAAGTTTAAAACAGCATGTTTTAGAACTTTGATAAGTCTGTGCAAACTATGGTGAAAATTGGGAGGCCGTATTTTTATCTCAACACAGTGTTCTACACATGTGTAAAAATTACGTTGTATATATATGTTAACACTTGTTTGTCATGGTCATGAGAATCTATGTTAAACATATACAATCATATGTTTATTGGCCAACATGCATACAGAATGTTAGTTTCTATGTATGTAGGCTTGCATGCCCATGGCTTTATATTTGGATTAGAAGCAGGAGCCAACTAGGACGCAAGCCTATAAACTCTTGCATTGTATGCATGTTACAATTAGAAGTATGCATATGTTTATATATATATATATATTATATGTATATATATATATATATGCATAGATATAGTGTGTGTTTCTAATGCAGTGCTGCAAGATCATCTGTATATAAAGTCTATTGTGCTTGACGCGAACTCTTGTAAACAATTTGTCAACTACACAATGGTTTGTGGTAATAGCAGTGTGATTGACGATGATGATGGTGATGATGATGATGGTAATGATGATGGTAATGATGATGGTAGGTAACGATGAGGATGATGATGGTGATGGTAATGATGATGATGACGATGATGATGGTGGTGATGATGATGGTAATGATGATGGTAACAATGAGGATGGTGATGATGATGGTAAGGATGATGGTAACAATGAGGATGGTGATGATGATGGTATGGTGGCGGCAGAGGCGGCGACGACGACGATGATGATGATAACGGAGATGATGATCGCAGTGTGATTGACACTGATGATAATGGTGATGGAGATGATAGTGGTGATAGAGATGATAAAGCCTGTTCCATAGCTATGATACAAACATGGCATCCATTGACAAACATCTCTTATCCAAGGAGAGCTTGTAATGATATCCATTTTGCCAACCTGGAGACCACTAGATAGACCTAATTGATAGGCAGTTGCAAGTCAGGTCTTGTCCTATTGGGGCTGTGAGATAAAGGCCTAGCCTATAATTGCTAAATGCTCTTTCTGAAATTCATTGACATTGAAGGTCCGGTCTTTGTCAGTCTCTTGATGATAGGCCTACCTCATTGTGTAACAAGAGTTCTTCTGTCTTCCTGTCTGCTTTAGGCCTAAACAATGGTAATTGTACTGTAGGTCTACTCTGCCTGGGATCACTGTATGCTATTAAATCATTTTATTCGCAGGCATTCGGTGAGAACAAACTCGATACTAAAGTGCAGCTAAGGTCAAATTTGTGTCATGGTTAAGACACAAGGTCAGGCTGGCAAACAGATCGGTAGGCCTACAGAAAATGGCGTTTGGAATGAGGGACGAGATAGGTTTGGGGGGGAGAAGGAGAATGGATATGATTTCTTCGTGTGTAGCCTGTATGCTATGCAGTCATGAGTGAACAACGTACGCATAGCTTGCAAGATGTGTTGTTCGGTGATCGAGGGGCCGTCCATAAATGACGTCACGCACTTTTGGACGATTTTTTACCCCTACCCATCGCCACGCGTCAACAAAAGCCATGTGATATCTAGTAACAAAGACCTTTAAGTTAGTGTAACTTAAAGGTCTTTGCTAGTAAGATGCAGGGCTTTTTTAGTGTGCAGTTCTGCACAAGAGGGCAGTTCTAAGAAAATTGTGCGTCTATAAAAAACAAAGCTTAGGCTAGGCCTGGGACTAATATTTGAATAATATTCGATATTAATCCCAGCTTAGGCCTATGCAGTTTAAAAAATAGCTTAAAATGTTCATTGTCATCCGATTGGGAATAATTTACCATGAACCATGATAACTCATTGAGAAGCCTCAGAGAAGGAAGAGGTTTCTGTTAGAGGCCTAAAGTTTCTTTAAAGATGCGCTATAGATAGAGGAGCAAGTTCAGAGAATTATTGTTTGTCAGGTTGGATGGCAGCATGCCAATTGGTCTAACTAACGGTAGCCTACGCAGTAGCCTAGCTAGGCGACCTTAGCCTGTTCTACTATCTAGGCTAGGCCTACGTAGGCCTATAGTTTCTGACATTGGCAGGCCTACAGACAGTTAATAGGTCTACAAGTGTAACAAGTCTATGGATTAGGTATCTAAAAGACTCACTTTAAGTAGGTTAAACCTTGGCGGTTTTCATTGCTAAAGAAGTGTGATGGTAAGTGTGCTTATTACAACCGTTCTCTGCTATTTATAACGATACGCTAGCTATAACTAGGTCACGACCTCCAAAATGGTATTTGGAAGCATATGCCGCCAGCTGCTTAATAAAAATCATCTTTACGCAGATTTTTTTCGTTCAGAGAAGTTTTCGCGATTACGTAAATCTATTAAGTTTATGTTTTACATTTTCGCTGCGTGAAATTATTGGAATTTTGCAAGCGATTGAATTTCAGATGTGAATAGAATGTTCAGTGCCATCTGGTGAATATTGAAATTTGATCCAGCTGTTGTTTACAACGCGTTAAGTGATGGTTTAACCTGGGATTAGGTTTAACACAACAATAAGATGTCTCTTGTTGTGTAAGATATATTATAATAGAACAAATTTGGCAATTATTATGGATTTTAAAGTAGAAAAACGGTTAAACGGCGAACTAAGTAAAAGGTGCGGCGCTAAACTTGAACGTTAAGAGTGGCGTTGCCGGTTGCCTCCATAGCTCAGTGGTTAGAGCACTGGTCTTGTAAACCAGGGGTCGTGAGTTCAATCCTCACTGGGGGCTGCTCCGTGTTTTATTTAAAATCTGTTATGTTCAATGACAATACAATACAACTGCAAGGTCATTTGATAATGACCCATAAACAATCCCTAAATTTGCCTCTGTTTCAGTTAGGCCTATGGCACCCTACGCTGGCTCTCTGTCTCGCAGCGCATCGAGTAGCGAGCGGCCTACGGAGTAACTGTTGCTGCGCTGGTTTTGTGTTGTCTCCTTGTCTATGCTCCGGCCTACCTATCTATGCAACGTAGGCCTACCTGGAAAATCATGTTGGAACGGTTTATCTCTTTTTATAGGCACAAATCCATTTAGAACCGCACAATTTGTGTACAACTGCACGTTAAAAAAGCCCTGTGATCAAATGCTCTCCAAACCAATTTCCATCAGCGCAGAATAATAATTATTGCGTGCGGATGGATCACGAGTCAAAATATCTCATATTCGATGAAGATCTTGGCTTTCGATGCACCTGCGCATGATGATGATGAGGCCGATGCCAGAATGTTTAATTATTCACGTTTGTTACTTTTGCGTAATTGCCTTTTTAGTCGTCCAGTGGTTTGGGGCTTTATTTCTCCCGATTTTGCTCTTTGTCAGGCCAATGAATGTGCTGGGGGGACGGCCCATGCATTTGTCACCCCCCCCCCCCTATTGGCCAATTGTTGAGACAATTGTTTGTATGTTTGTATGTGTCCTTCTCATAGCGCCCCTTCAAGCTGTCTAATCACAGACTGCAGAGCGAACACTGCATCGGAGTTCACGCTGAGCAATTGCGAGTGTAGGTCTCAAGGTCCCTACGCAGCAACTTGAGGTGGATTAAAACCTGGAACCCTCCGGCTCCAAGGCACCAAACCCACCACATGCATTCCATCGGCTTGAGGTGGATTCGAACCTGCAACCGACGAACATACCCACTACACCACCCCACGCCACAAATTTCTAATGAGCGGTCACACAGAGTCGGTTAGTCAGTCGCCAGCATGTGAGGAGAGATATTCAGCAGTTAGCAGGGCCGGATTAAGGCATGTTCAACATGTTCGGCCGAACAGGGGCCCCCACACTTTAGGGGCCCCCACAAAAGTGAGATGAAAAAATTTGAGCAAATTTCGGCCACACGACTATTTTCCCAAAAATTTCGGCATCAACTTTTTGTTGCCTTCTTTTGGCGGATGAAATGGTATGATTTTCCCGAAAAATTTGACAAATTTTCCGCAAAATTTTTTCGAACAGGACCCCCACAAAAATTCTCGAACAGGGCCCCCACATTGCCTAATCCGGCCCTGGCAGTTAGACATGTTTGAGGCGCATCTTAAAGGCACAGAACTGGGCAACATATAGAGTTCGAGCAGCGTGGAGTGATTTTCAAATGTCATGGGAACATAAACAATTCAACAGTCTTCTAAGAAATTTTCTGGCTTCCTCCCTACCGATTTTTCTATAGTTTCGTGATGATCTTTGTTCCTCTTAAACCATTGACATTGTCACATCCTCACGACTTCCTCCTCCCTCCCCCCCACAAGGTTACTTCAAACAATACTTGACCCAGGCCACATGATCTAACCCTAACTAAAAGAAGTTTTAGTAGGAGAATGTGGAATTACTTTGCATAAATATTTCTATTATTTTTTCTGTGAATTTGCTGACAGTCTAATAAAGAATAGTCCTACTTACTTACTTATATGCTACAGAATTGGTCGTAAACACAAAAACAAATTTAAATCTTATTCTGAATTGAACATTGCCTGCACTTGATAAAAGTGTCAGCCATGATAGGCCTATGTATCGTACCTGTGCCACTGCCCACAATGCATGTATTCCATCATCTGCTTATTTATATAGCACATTTAAAGAATCTCAATGACGCTGTGCTGGTATCAAGTCCATCGACCTGTTCACCGTTATTTTTATTCTCTCTGTTTATTCGCATTTTGTGACAGTTCCAATCTCTCGCGGCTTTAACTCGTGATTATCAAGAGTTTATTTATTGTTAAATGAACACATTTTAAATGAAGATAAATACTTTCATCTACAATTCACTTGAACTTCACGGATGATTATTATATTAACCAGAAACTTCGGTAAAGTAGACCTGAACAAAATGTACAAACAGAAATAACAATATTAAAAATAAACGGTAAATATAAAAAAACACATCAAGAAACACAAATGCTGCTCATAACTAGACATTACAAAGATGCAAGACCTTGCAACTACATCTCTTCAAAAAGGATATTTCAAAGAATTAATTTATCAATTGTACATCAAATACCAAAATGCAAGCGATTATTGGGAAATTCAGAATTTTATACAAGTCCTCCTAGCTTGGAAAGCATCCTTACATCAGAAGACTAAAATTCTAATAGTTTTCTTACATCTCTCTAACTCCAATCGGTTTCAAAACTTACTAATATTACTCGTTCAATTTCTCAACTAGCAAAAAAGTCTTAACCCTTTGAACCCAGCTGACCGCTTTAGCGGGTCGTTATCCATAGAGTTACGGGAGCTCAGGGTTCAAAGGGTTAACGACAAAGACAGAAAGGCTATTCTCAAAAACCGTACGACGACGACGCTACACAGATTATATCTACATCCAGAAGACATTATTAAAATAAAAATTCAGGCACTCTCGTCTTGAACAATCGGAGAACAGGCGAAGAAGAAAAGTTCTTGCAAATGTACGATGTAACACGTAGATGAAGCAGAAAACGGTGATGATGCTGAAGTCGGAAGGCAGTTTTCATGGAAAAAATAATTCTGGAAAGCAGTTTATCCTCTTGTTGTGCAACGGTGGAATGTCGTCGGGAATGGAAAATAATTATTCGAAGGCTACTGAACGTCGTTGGTTTTTGAACTTGGTATTATTCGCGTCTCTAGCTTGCCGAGCAATGTTGAGTCTGATTGGCTGAAATGACAGAAAGAAAACAAATCATCTGAAACAAAATTACAGAAGAATTCTGGTTCCCACTCTAGTTGTTAGAAAATCGCTGAGCATTATATCGGACCTACAGTGTACATTGGCTATGTATGGAAACATAATATTATCGAAAGTGAAAACATGGATCCCCTATACATGGGGACACGGTGGTGCAGTGGTGGGTTCGATGCCATGTTGCTGGAGGGTTCCAGGTTTGAATCCACCTCAAGCCCCCACGTAGGGACCCCTCAGCAAGTCCTTCACTCACAATTGCTCATGCCCATCGGCATGAAACTCCAATGCAGTGTCCGCGCTGTAGTTGGGAGCGCTTCTGCGTACAACCTTGAAGAGGCGCTATAACAAACTGTGCACATACAAACTGAAGAATTCACCAATTTCAATCTTACAATTCCTCTCCAAGGACCATAACAACTGAAGAATTGACCAATTAATTCCACGATGCACGAATAGTTGGATACCTTGAAGAATATTCTACACTCTTGAACCCAAATGTGTATTTCAGCTTCAAGCACAATAAAGCAATGGGTTTCGAGCCCCACACCTCACAATTCCTTTCCCTGCACGAATAGTTGGCTACCTTGGCAACGGTGGAAGACGTTCGTTGAGTTGTTCGAGCTCCTGCGTTTCGCTGCTGTTGACGTGATTCGTCGTACTGCTACTCGACAACGTGGAATCGGACATCGCGTAGACCGTCTTGTCGATGTGCTTCTGATCGTACGATGACCGCACGCAGTAGAGACTCGGCCAATGCAGCTGACCGCAACTGCCCTTCGGACCGACGGTCAGCAGCAGCGACTGGAAAAAGAACGTGGCGTACGTCCAGCTGACGGACACGACGACCATGAGGAAGATCCCGAGCTGGCGGTAGGCAAGAACGGTGGAAGGCATGAGACACGCCCCGACGAGAAACGTCGTCGCCGCGGCCATGGCGACCGGACTGCTCATGCTCTTGATGGCGTCGACGACTCGCGAGCGCCGGTCGAGGTCGGGCGAGAGTCGGTAGGCCATGCCGTAGTGGAGCGAGTAGTCGATCGAGAGTCCGACCGCGACGGAGATCGTGACGGACTCGAGCACGTTGAGCTCCCAACCGACGAGGACGAGTATTGCGACGGTGACGAAGATCGCGGCGGCGATCGTGAGCATCGAGTAGACGGTGATGAGCACGTTGAGCGTCGTGAGGAAGGCGACGACGAACGCAATCGAGATGGACACGCCGATTGCGACAGGGGTGCCGAGCGCGATGCTCTGCTGGAGGTCGTAGAAGACGAGGTTGCTCACGAAGAAACCGTTCTTCATCTCGTCCGGCGCTCGCTTCAGCTCGCTGGTCACGTGATCGTTCATGTACGTGTAGAAGTCCCTCATCTGCGTGTTGTTCAGAGAGAACGGCTGGACGCTGCCGAACTCGACGACGACGGCCACTGGCCGGTCGTGGCCGCGAGCGAATCGCAGCCCGGCGTTCGAGTTCGCCGACCACAGCAAGACGGACTGGGACAGACTGGGAATGTATTCCTTGATGCAGATGTTGAAGATGTCTCTTTCGATTGGGAACGCGGACACGGCGCAGCACGGCCGGAAACTCGTTCCGTTCATTCCCTGGCACTTGCGCCTCATGAAAATTCTGAAATTCTCCATGAAGCAGTTTGTCAGCGGCAGTCCGTGTTCCGCCTGGAAGTACTTCGTCAGACGCAGACTCCGACAGAACCTCAGCAGAAACGTCTGCGCCTCGGGGGTACTCACGTCGAAGCCCTCATCGAAGACTAGCTCCCCCTTGTCCGTCGGATCTAAGCTGTTTGGCAGATGTGACGCTTTAACCCCCCACACGACAGTTATCGGCAACGTAGACGTTCGGTTATCTTTAGCCATCTCAAACCAGAACAAGTTTTTTATCTTCAGATCGTAAACCTCGAACAGATGATCGTGAGCAAATAACTGGAACTCGTTCGTCGACGGTAGCCTCATCTTCGGGTAGACGAGCACCACGACCGCTCCCCCAACCCCGAGCGTCCCGAACACCATCAGCCACAGATACCGTAGTTTAACGATAACGCTCGGTAGAACGCTCACAAAGAAACGACTGAAGCAGGCAACGGTGGACACGAACACTTTATGCAGACTATTGCAGACGTGACAGCAGAACCCGGTTTTCGTTCGGCACGAATCGAGCGTAAAGTAAAGGCAACTGCTCGACCACCACTTCTCCTCGATGATGATCACCATCGGCATCCACACGATCATCAGCAGAAAGTTTACGATGACCGCCGTTCCCGCATAAACAGCAAAGCAACGCAGGACCAAGACGCTGCTCACGTAGCTCGAGTAGAGAGCAGCGGCCGTCGTCAGGCTCGTCACCGACATCGACAGCGTCGCATGTCGCAGCGTCGTCGTGACGAGCTTCTCGAGCGTCATCGAGTTCTTCTGCGACTTTCCGAGCGACCAGACGCGGCAGTAGATGAAGACGTCGTCGACTCCAATCCCAATGAGTATTATGACGATGAGGAGATTCATGAACGGGAAGAAACTCACCTGGAACACAAGCGAGTAGAGGAGAAAGGAGATCTCGAGCGAGAGAAATATGAGTACGATCGTCGTGATAACGATAAAGAACGATGCGGTGTACAGCCACATCAACGTCACGACACACGTCATTCCGACGCCAAACCAGACCATATCCGTGAGAAGATACCGATCGAAAACATCCTGCTTGATTCCAAAGTTGACGGCAACTATCCTTGTGACGCCATCCGACAACTCCTTCCCTTCCAATTCGTCGTAAAGATCCTTCGTGGCGATACCCGCCGCGATCGGCAGAAACGACATCGCGTATGTCACTCGCGACATTTCCCTCCCGGAGAAATTAACGTCCGTCAAGTAGAGCAGAATGCTAAAGATCGCGCTCTGCTTTCGACAGCGTTTTGGAATCGTGTCGCAACTGATGTCCGTCGGTTTGTCGTCCATCATCCAGCAATGCGGAGAGTACGTCCGACAATCGTCAACGATCTGTAAAACGCGTTGAACGTCTGCATCGTCGATGTCGTAGCATGACGATCGGTTGCTGAGGAGAGCGATGTAGTTGCCTAGCGACCAGCTGCGGCAGCAACTTCGCTTCTTTGAATTGCGAATGCAGATGCGTTCGAACGTTGATGATCGACGAAGGACTTCGTTTTCAATCTCGCACATTGACTTCATCTTGCTTGCGCAGAACAAATCGTCTGTACCGCTGACGCTTGTGAACACAATACGAGCGTATTCAGGTCCTGCAAGCAGAACAGATTAATAATGTTAAATTTTATACAACTACTGGAAACGAATACTGAAGCATCTTAAAAAGCTGTGTGCAATTTTTACACTCGTAGACAGATTTAGGCGCCCTTGTAACAGTGCTCATGGCTGTGTTATGGCGCCAGAGAAATCGTCAATGTTATTAACAATAATAATAATAATAACAAGCCGTTCCAGAATACAATTTTTTAAGTCTTCGGATAATTTTTTTGAAATCCCGAGGGATCATTGATACCTCGGGTAAAAAAAAAAAAATAATAATAACAATAATAATAATAATAATGACAATTTATATGGACAATTTATATGCCTATATAGCTACAACGGGAAGTCGGGAACAGATTATAAAGCTACTTATGCACAACAAAATAAAACAATAGATGAATTCGTTAACAAAATTGTTTCGAACAATTTCGAATTACGGTAACAAGAGGCAGCATGAAACAACGCCCTTTCTTACGAAGTACTTGTCCGCACGAAGAGGTGGCAAGACTTGATGAATGCAGTGGCCGAAGAACTGTGATACTTGTGCTGACAGTGTAAAGCATCTCAAAAGGAGTTCACTACTGACGAAGTCATAGAAACTGTCATAAATACAATTGCAAAGCCTTCACTATGTATGACTAGTATGTGCATTTGTTTGAATGACTCTTCAAGCTCGCTACTCAGAGGCGCTCCCGACTACAGCACGGGCACTGAATCAGAGTTTCACGCCGAAGCGCATGAGCAATAGCGAGTGTAGGGCTTGCCCAAGGTCCCTACACGGAGATTTGAGGCGAATTCGAACCTGCAACCCTTCGGCTTTGAGGCAACGAACATACCCACTACAACCACCGTGTCCCACACTATTAACCAACTCATGATTTAAACAAAACAGTATTCATGTTTTAACTTACTTGGAATGTCGCAGAAAAAGCTTTCATCTTCGACGTGCTCATCGCCCTTCGAAAAGTCTTCACCATCTTCGTTGTCATCGTCGTCATCATCACTGTCCTTGTATCTATCGACAACAGTCAAGTTCTCACGAAGGTCATTCTGTAGGTCACTTGGTCCATCAATGGTCAACTTCGCTGGATCGCTGACAGTTTTTTCGAGGAGAAGACCATACGCCAGGATCCGCTTGCTGATGTCTGTCCCACGAGATTCAAATCCCTTAAAAAAATAAACATATTACAACTCAATGGATAATATAATTGGTATCGACAAAGATCTCAGTCGTTTGTATGCAGACAGAAGTAGGGGGCAGGGCCGTGTTTAACATAGGTCCATTCGGTGCGGTGCACCGAATGCCCCTGAACCGAGAGTTTTGTTGCCATAATTTACCCAAATGTCTTAAATTGCGAGTCTCGGTGTTACTTAAACCTTTTGTAAAATCAGTAAGTGTACCGGTAAGAAAACATTAATTTAACTAAGTTCACCGACGTTGCGTGCTTGCTTATTGACCCGCCACAGCCGACAAACCACGTAGGCTAGTATATTGAACAGCGGATTCTTGCAAAATGACTAATCTGGTAAGACTGTCGAATGGCGCTTTGCCCCTGCTGTAGCACTTTGCACCGACACTCGAAGAACCTTAAACACGGCCCTGGTAGGGGGGTGTCTATATTGATTGTTTGTATGTGCACATGTTATAGCGCCCCTTCAAGCTCCCTACTCAGAGGCGCTCCCAACTACAAAGCGGACACTGCATCGGAGTTTCACACCAAAAAAATGCCTACGTTTAAGCGTTCCGGATATGAAATGCCATGAAATGAAATGTAATTAGTGTCATGTGAATTCATGAAAATAATACTTGTAGTGTTAGCAGATACATTGGAGCATTTGTATTATTGTATGATGATGATAATCATGAGTAGGGCGGTTAGGGCCTAATTTAGGTACAATAATATAAGAATGTAGTATATCTACAGCATGTTCAATGGTCTACAAAGCGCCCCGTAGCACATGAAACAGCATAACACATAACAACATTGAAAAATCACTTTCAAAGTTTACGATGGAACACCATGCTACTGTATATGTAGTAGACTGCCTTGCGTTGCCTTTCAACTTCAATTTTTGACTTCGACACCCACTCTATTGTATTAAATGGATGATAATGTCTCTGAGAAGAATAACTCAACTGAGCTTATTGTTACCTCACATCAGCAAAGATAATTTATCTTTGATGGCACTTGCAAGAGGCAAACAACATGTCTTCATTCATTCATTCATTTGTGTGTACATGTATGTATGTATGTATGTATGTATGTATGTATGTATGTATGTATGTATGTATGTATGTATGTATGTATGTATGTATGTATGTATGTATGTATGTATGTATGTATGTATGTATGTATGTATGTATGTATGTATGTATGTATGTATGTATGTATGTATGTATGTATGTATGTATGTATGTATGTATGTATGTATGTATGTGTATGTATACATGTATTTATGTATGTATGTATGTATGTATGTATGTATGTATGTATGTATGTATGTATGTATGTATGTATGTATGTATGTGTATGTGTGTATGTATGTATGTACGTATGTATGTACGTATGTATGTAAGTATGCATATATGTTTGTGTGCACACACACAAGCACAAACATATATGCATACTTACATACATACGTACATACATACGTACATACATACATACACATACATACATACATACATATGTGTGTGTGTGTGTGTGCGAGCGTGCATGTGTGTGTGTGTGTGTGCAACAACATGACATTATTGTGTGACAACAATGAATGAAGACAAGTATACCTCACATAGCAGACATAAACTGTGATGCTCAGTATACTAAAGACTAAACTTACTTACAAACTTACCATGTTTCCTTGTTCTTGTAAATGCTGTAATTATTCTATTCTTCTTGTCCATTGTTCCTGCAGTGCGTCCGCAGGCGGTTCAATAAAGTACATACATAGTTACTTACAGAATGATTAGAATTGCTATGCAACTACAATTGAGCCATGTGCAGTACTCAATATAGTCGTCTATTATGATAAAGCACAAGGTCTGCAGATGCTGGGTTGAAATTTCGTGACTACGCACCAGACATCATGTTCTTGAGCTATATAGCCTACACTACTAATTAATGGAACGAATAAGAATTAGTGTACAAATGAACTCTATGTTGTTCTTCATATAACGAATAAGAATTAGTGTACAAATGAACTCTATGTTGTTCGTCATGTGAAATGTCACGCATATAGCCCTGTGACTCTACTCTACACGTACAGGAGCATCGTGCCCTACATTCCGTCACACACAGTGAGCACCTTGTTCTCCAGTCATCTAATGGTCTTAGACAGCACTGGGCTTTCTCTTTATTATTGGCCTCTTGGTATGGAATGGACTTCCACTGTCTGTATGCCTTACGCATAGAGTTTTTTCAGATCTACATTTTATCAAAGTCTTAAAACCGTCCTTTTCAGTCGAGGTTGGGTCGGGAGCGCCCCTGAGCAGCAGCAACCTTGCAGGGCGCCATATAAATCTCCATAATAAATGAATGAATCAGTAAAGCTCAAAGAACGAGTAAAATAACTGGCACTTACGAGCGTTGGATCACGAAAGTCCGGTATTTCTGCGAAGAAGTAGAGAAGAACGAAGCACGTTACACCAAGCAGGATGATGGCACTCAGGATGAGGTATGGATAGCGCAGTATCAGCCTCAAACAGCTACAACACACACAAATTAATTACCAGTCTAAACTGTTTATTCTTTCGTTTAACACAAATCCATCACAGAAACTTTGCTCATTTTACCATCACCAAATCGAGTTTCCAATCTGATTTAACGCATGTAAACTATTTTTATTCGAAGAAACCGACAAAGGCTCCGTTAAAACTGGACTTTATATGGAGTCATTATCGCATTAAATGCAGGCGATTGATGGTCACAGGAAGTTAAACTGCAGTCAGACATGAGAACACGTTTAGAGGAGATCCGATATTGCAATTCAACAATAATCTTTATCGCAAATATGATATTGCAATCAAGTTTCCAGCGCTGTTGTTGGAAAACTGGATGGGCTTGCAATCAACTGTCACTTGATATAATGTGGAATGAACAATATTCTTTTAGAAACATTTTTCACAGTTTTAATTTAAGAGTGAAACTCCTGGTTCTATTTTTAACACATCCAGGCAGCAATGGCAACATCATCATCATCATCAACAACAACAACAACAACAACAACATTTATACGACAACGTCTCATACATCACTATATATAGAGCCATGTTATTTCATATGACCCTAAAAAGCCTGACCAGTCCCAAACAGCCATTATGCCAGGCTTTGCTAGAACATGATGAGATTTAGCCACTCCCGAATCCCGATGCTATTCTCGTTCCCTGAATAGTAAAAAAACTCGTATTTTATTACTCGGGATATTTTTACACCAAACCATAAAACCCAGAGAGTAGAAAAGTAGAGCATGCCAACTCATCATGAAGTCTCTATTAGCTATGTTGTGGGGCACGGTTGTGTAGTGGTGGGTTCGGTGCCTTGGAGCCGGAGGGTTCCAAGTTGTAATCCACCTCAAGCCGCTGCGTAGGGACCTTGAGCAAGTCCTTCACTCGCAATTGCTCGTGCACTTCGGCATGAAACTCAGATGCAGTGTCCGTGCTGTAGTTGGGAGCGCCTCAAGTAGAGAGCTTGAAGAGGTGTTATTAAAGCAAATGTGAGAAATAAAAGAAATATATTATTATTATTGTCATGGTTCATTATACTATAACTGTAGGCCTACAGCAGTACTATTGTTGAAATTTAAAAATCATGCATTCTTCACAACATCTAAAAAAATGTAAAAGCGTAGCAAATTGTAGCATTGGATAAAATGTAGCATTGGGTTACAATTTGGGTACAATTGTATATGATAATACCGTTGTAACCAGAACATCATAAATTTTATAGTCATCTTGAGTGAAAAATATAAACAGTGCAATCCCACATTTTCTTATAAATATTTATCTGGCTTCAAAATGGAACACGTATTTTTATCCACAGGCAAAGCAGATATAGAAAAACGTGCCGTTGCTGCAAATGTCATAAAAATTCTGGTAGTATCCCCCCCATATCAAGGCTGGTATCAGAGAGAGAGAGGACAGAAATAGCAAGCTCAATTTGAGATGCTGAGGCAGAGAGCATCCATGAAAATTGATGCTTTCCAATGAAGCCAATGCCTCAACAACCACCATCCATTTCCCAGTATATATAAACATATATATATATATATATATAAATACATACATACATATAATATACATACATATATAATACATAATATATATATAATATATATATAAGTGCTAAATAAATTATTGAATGAATTAAATGAATGAAAATATATATACATATAAATAATAATATGACATGAATCTTATATATATATATATATATATAATATACATATATATGATATATACACAATTATACACACATATATATACACTATAATGTAAATAATATATATATATATCCAACTATATATCGAGTTGTCTGCTATTTGGTGCTAGACTAAAAACAGATTGAGTCAGTTGCTCCTCAGTTAACAAAACGACAAGCACGCGTTTCATAGAAACGAAGACAACGCGTCCGTCAGATAATAATGGACTAAAAACAGAGATTGATTAATAACACACTGCTAAACTTACGTTGCACTTAATACGACAAATGCACATGTACATTTGTACATGCGATCCAGGAAAGGAACTGCTGGACAAAACCGAAATAACTTCCCTAACAATGCATGAAATTTATACTTAAGCAAACAGATATTCTATCCTTACTCGTTCGCAATGCTGTGAATAACATGTTTTTGTAATGCATCATTGTAACTAGCTACTATTCTGCGGCAACTTTTGGGTAACTAGGTACTTTTTACCAAATGTATTAACAACACACAGCGGTAGGGACCTTGGGCAAGTCCTACACTCGCAATTGCTCAGCACTTCGGCGTGAAACTCCGATGCAGTGTCCGCTCTGTAGTTAGGAGCATCTCTGAGTAGGGAGCTTGAAGTGGCGCTATAACAAGTGCACATACAAACAAAACCGATTAGTGATTACTGTACTTTCATGAGGTAAAGTCATTAAAGAAAAGATTATGTAATTATTATTATGTAATTATTATTATTGTTATAAAACATTTTTTTCTTCAAAAACTGACACAATCATGTACAGACAAGTAAAATAATCGTTTTAAACATTAGTTCCTAGGCCTCTCATTGTCTTGGTTGATACGTTCTGTCGTGCCCAACACGGACAACGAATTTCCTATTTGGAGCGCGACTGAAATTCGCTGGAACAAATGGTTGGTCTCTCTCTGGTCACCGGTCGATATAGAAATTCTGCCTTCCAACTCCTGAACGAATTCCAGGGACTCGGAGTGCCAGCTTCCTCCAGTATTATTATTATTATTATTATTACAACATACTCTACACAATACACATGGTGCAAAATATCCTAAGACTGTCACTGTATACAGAGCGAGAATCACAGACACAAAGACAGCAACAAAGAGACAGAGAGGAAAACAGACAGACAGATCGATATGCATGCAGGCTGGATGATTTGGTTCCTGAAATCTAGATGAAATTGGTTGATCAAATAAAACGGCTGAGCTCATTTCTTCACACAGTTTGTTTTCGACAATTGCATGAGGGTATTAAACAAGCAATCAGCTCCAATTTTCCACTCACTCGCTCGCCTAAGGCATTTCAAATAGGCCCAGATTTATATCACACTCTTCTCGAACGATTTATGTAACTCCAAAAATTCCTCAGGAATGCCACTTCAGATAGACAAGAATTTTTCCAGTTCTTTTGATCGGATAGGAATATTTTATTCTCTAGTCAACCAGTTGCTATCCTCATTATGCTATCCTCATTATGCTATCCTCATTATGCTATCCTCATTATGCTATCCTCATTATGCTATCCTCATTATGCTATCCTCATTATGCTATCCTCATTATGCTATCCTCATTATGCCATCCTCATTATGCCATCCTCATTATGCCATCCTCATTATGCCATCCTCATTATGCTATCCTCATTATGCTATCCTCATTATGCTATCCTCATTATGCTATCCTCATTATGCCATCCTCATTATGCTATCCTCATTATGCTATCCTCATTATGCTATCCTCATTATGCTATCCTCATTATGCTATCCTCATTATGCTATCCTCATTATGCTATCCTCATTATGCCATCCTCATTATGCCATCCTCATTATGCCATCCTCATTATGCCATCCTCATTATGCCATCCTCATTATGCCATCCTCATTATGCCATCCTCATTATGCTATCCTCATTATGCTATCCTCATTATGCTATCCTCATTATGCTATCCTCATTATGCTATCCTCATTATGCTATCCTCATTATGCTATCCTCATTATGCTATCCTCATTATGCCATCCTCATTATGCCATCCTCATTATGCCATCCTCATTATGCCATCCTCATTATGCCATCCTCATTATGCCATCCTCATTATGCCATCCTCATTATGCTATCCTCATTATGCTATCCTCATTATGCTATCCCCATTATGCTATCCTCATTATGCCATCCTCATTATGCTATCCTCATTATGCTATCCTCATTATGCTATCCTCATTATGCTATGCTCATTATGCTATAATCACTATGCTATCCTCATTATGCTATCCTCATTATGCTATCCTCATTATGCTATCCTCATTATGCTATCCTCATTATGCTATCCTCATTATGCTATCCTCATTATGCTATCCTCATTATGCTATCCTCATTATGCTATCCTCATTACGCTATGCTCATTATGCTATAATCACTATGCTATCCTCATTATGCTATCCTCATTATGCTATCCTCATTATGCTATCCTCATTATGCTATCCTCATTATGCTATCCTCATTATGCTATAATCACTATGCTATCCTCATTATGGTGTACAGATAATTTCATCATAATACATATACCACTGAGTTAATCCTCATGCACATTATTTAAAAGAAATGGCTCAATGGGTAATTTCATCCAAGAAAGACTGAACTAAATGGACTGTATATTATATATCACAATCATTCACGGAACTAAAGCCACGAGAGATATTTTCAACGGACCTCAATTCCCTGAACATCCGTGAACAGTTATTCTCAATGGCCAAATAATTCCATCCAGCACACTATTCCATTGGTCAAAATCCATCAAAGATGGGGCACTACACTAAACCAATAAAATCTAATGCACTATAGATTAAATCAACCAGATATTAAGACTGTAAAAAGCATGTGTATATTATTTCCATGCTAAGTGGATTTTTATTGAACAGTAAAGATTTCCATCGATGCAGGAAAGTGGAAGTCTAGGCCATTCCAGAAAGAATGATGACAGGATGGATCAATTGGAGCAGAAAATATTTCTTATGTTGCAGAGCACAGACCAGCAACTGAGGGAGGTGAAGGAACAAGACACTTCACATAACCACTACACAATCTAACAGCTTTTGCTCATTGCTAGCTAGTATGTTGCTAGAAGAATGAGAGCAGTCCTTGGAGAAGCTACACCCTAGATGCAACTTTGGGTTTTAAGTATAAAGGATTTGATTTTCCTAGCCTTGGCAAATACAATACAATACAATACAACTGCAATTTGTTATCCCCTTTATTACAGGCTCAGAAGTGCCAACGCCATGACAGCACAACTGCTATTGTATTGCAGAGCAATTGTGAGTGAATGACTTGCTCAAGGTCTCAATACAGTAACCGCCTCGGACGGGGATCGAACCCATACTCTCCAGTGTCTCCACGTAACAGGCCGACCGCTCTAACCACTCGGCCACTGTGCCTCATATGATGGTAGGTGGCCAGTCCGCACTCTTGCCATCTCATCTCATCTCATCTCTCACCCCAACACTGCATGCATGCCACCATAGCTGAGGTGGGTACAGGACAGAGGTGAGGCAAACATCTAAAAACAAATGTCAGCCCTGACAGGGATTTGAACCTGCAACCTGTCGTCTGCTGGGACCCATATGAATTTCCTAACGCTCCAAACGTATGCACACAAAACTCTTGCTATGTTGAATAGCGCTGGGCAGTCACGATTTAAAATTCAACATCCTGTCTTATTTGGCATTTTGACAATCGTCCCCTAGTGAATGGAAGTCTGAGTGGTGACTATCAAACCCCTGTCCTTCTGACCTTCATGCCAGTGTGTTACCATTCAATCATATGTAGCCTTTTGTAACAATTATTCACAATTATCTATCAACAAGCAACACTGAAAGTACTTTTCCATGATAGGCAGGCTATGCATACACGTTTTCTCACATCAATATTGTCTGCCATTTACCAGTCGTTAATTGGACCACAATTTTGTAAGGTTTTCCAAACCACCAGCCTTAGAACACTGCTGCAGCATGGTGGAATGCCCAAAATTACAATTATTCTTGACAGTGCAACTAACAGCCCTTTGAACAGGTCATTATTACTCGCTTAAATGGTGACATAAAAAAGTGTTCAGGTTGCCAACACATCCATATATGGCAGGCATGAACACACAGACAGATAGAGTGAGAGACAGACAGACATACAGATAGAGTGAGAGACAGACGAGTGACAGTGAGAAACTGGTGAGATTTACTTAAGAAAATCGCACATTGATTTCTTTGTCTTTGAAAGACAAGATCATTTACGTAATAACTTTATCAAATTATTTGTATTTGCTGGAAAAAAACGATTTGCTTTCGTAATACGATGAAACAGCTGACGAGAAAGAAAAACACTTTTATTGTTATTGAAACAATTACGTAACAACAATGCGACAATAAACTTCATTTCCCTAATGATGGTTGGACAATCAGCTGAAAAGCATAACAGCAGAGCACACCGACGGACAGATAGATAGAGTGAGGGAGTGGAGATAGACACACCGAGTGAGAGACAGACAGAGAAAGAGACAGACACACAGAGTAAGAGACAGGCAAATAGAGAGACGGACAGAACGAGTTAGAGACATACAGACATAGTGAGAGACATACAAATAGAGTGAGAGACAGACACAGAAAGGGACAGACACACAGAATGAAAGATAGACAGAGTGAGAGACAGACAGATCTATAGAGTGAGAGACAGACAGACCAAGTGAGATACAGACAGACAGAGTGAGAGACAGACAAAAAAAGACAGATAGACAAAGTGAGAGACAGACAGAGAAAGAGACAGATAGACAGAGTGAGAGTCAGACAGAGTGACAGACAGAGTAACAGACAGACAGACAGACAGACAGACAGAAAGGCAGTGAGAGAGACACACAGAACGACAAAAAAAGAGATGCAGAAACAAACAACGAGAAGCACACACAAAGACACAGAGGCAGACAGAGATACTGAGCAACAGAGACACAGCCATGCAGGCAGACTCACACATATAGAGAATAGAAACAACAGTGCAAACATTGTCTCATCACTTAACGTCAGTAATATTTCAGTCAATCTGCCATCGCGACAAAAAATCTCTCGAGTACAACATACATGTATTGCATTGTATTGTATTGGTCTGTATATGCGATTGGTGCACTTCACGTCACACTATCAATGTCATTGATACCCACAACCACAATGATGACGACACTATGCATCATTGCATAGGACATGCGAAACCCTTGTGACAACATTCACGTAAGGCTACACCATAAGGGACCAAATGCAGGACACATGAAGACCATATGATAGCATTCCCATATGTCCAACCTTACGGGACGATAATACGTAGGGTATATATGGCCCACATGACAATATTCCAATAAGGATTCCATTAGTATGTAATGTGCCACATAATAAAATAACATGGGACCATAATGTAGAAAGGAAATAATAATTTGACACAATAATCATTAGAAGGGAACATGTGGCTGGTTGCTATACCGTCCAAACAATGGTTACTATTTGCATTAAAATGATGTATATTCAATTCATATAAAGAGCCAAGCATCAGCAACCAATTGACTGCTGCAAAATTGGTTGTAGTCGTATCACTGGTGTCAGTGGTGTTAAATGGATAATGCAGAAAGAGAATGACCACTAAGTCTTCATAGTTCTTCAAGACCGTACAGTTGTAACTGGAAATTAAAATTTACAGTTGTAACTGAAAATTAAAATTTACAGTTGTAACTGAAAATTAAAATTTACAGTTGTGACTGGAAATTAAAATTTACAGTTGTAACTGGAAATTAAAATTTACTGTTGTAACTGGAAATTAAAATTTACAGTTGCAATTGGAAATTAAAATTTACAATTGCAATTGGAAGTCAAAATTACCAACTGTAATTGGAAATTGAATATAGTGCTGCGAAAAGAACAAACTAATCAGTGACATTCTCTGTTCGCATGCCTATGGATGTCAAATGTCCCTACGAGCTAGAATTTCATCAACACGACAGTCGCCCTCCGTGCAATGGCAAGGCTCTCGCAATATCAAACATGATCTGAAAATTTCTGCAACGGCGTCATATAAAAACTGGAAAAGTATTCATCGATCAAACGTCACTTCCATGCAACGCCGTTGCTTCTATATGCCGTCGCGTTCCAAACGCAGATGATTTATCGGACGATTTGCTACGATGACGGATGATGACGATAAGCAATCTGGAAGGATGACGGAGACTTATTCAGCCTTCGACGAGAATAGCATCACAGATTTCTCAGCGCACGCTTAGACCGATCGTCGTGAATATTCTACGATTAATGGTCAGTGAAAGGGAGAAAAAACGTCGCCACTCGTTGAACTCTACCAGTGCCAGTCCCAAACCTGGATAAAGGAGGAGGGCGTCGCTTATGATCTCTGCTATCACATAGTGACGTTTAACTGCAACTACTACTTGGGGAGAAAAGGGAATGACACGGTAGTGCATTGGATAACACACTGGCAATGGGATCAGCAGGCCCGAGTTCGAGTCCCATATGATAGACTTGCTTTGAAGGCTGCTATTTGAGCCGTGTAGTCCTATCGCAGGCTGTTTGCTCGCCATAAATGAGCTGCCTTTATGTGGGTTCAGGGAAAAAAATTATAATAACAAGAACAAAAATAATAAGAACAATGCCCTGACAACAAACTGCACAAGTTCAACTGGAGAAAGCATGAAACAAGTCAACAAGCCTTTATCAGCCTTTTGCATGGTTCACAATAGAAGAGTTTAAGCTATTCTTCGACTCAGACGTAGTGTAATCAATGTAGGTTGACGTAGTGTAATCAATGTATGTTGACGTAGTGTAATCAATGTAGGTTGACGTAGTGTAATCAATGTATACTGATGACAGGTGACTAAATGTATGCACAGTCTGCATAAGGGTACGCCTACACTGTGCATAAAGAGCGAAAGTACAAGGCCTACATTCTATTTCCATCAGTTGCCTTTCTTGCACGTTATATTAATAATTCCATACACAAACAAGGCTCCAACTAGGGTTCTAACAATGCTTGGCCATCCCCCCACAAAAAACCTCCCCATTATCAATAGCTTGGAGCTGTTATGAGGCTTCTTGACAATTATCTGGATGAATAACTGGTGTGGGTTTTGGTGTGTTTTGCGAGGAAACACCCATCGATAGCAAAACAACAAATAAGACTTAGATAATGAATGATCACACCCTTTACTTAATCTAATCAATCAGTCCTAATCTTTACTTAATCTAATCAATCGAAACTAATCTAATCAACAGACGCCACTCCTAATCTGCCTCGGTGGTCTGTCGATGATCGATGATCAGTCTGGGAGGTCGTTAGGTTGGTTGTTCAGGTGCTCGCGCATGCCTAGGAACATGAACTTAACAACCCTGGAAAATTGACAAAATTGACAACTATTTCGTAAAAATAGGCCTAACTGTTTTGGTTTTTGACAAATTTCTTTGTACTAAAGCACTGACTATACTAATGATACACAAAGTGAAACTGAGAAACTTACGTTTAGAAATCTCTACCCAAAATGGAAATCTCTACCCAAAATGGAAATCTCTACCCAAAATGGAAATCTCTACCCAAAATGTCTGTGTTCCTAACTTTGCATTTTCAAACCACTTGCTAAAATATTTAACCGTGCCACTTCCAGCCAAATATTTTCGAGCATACATGGGGTCTAGTTTCCCGTCTTTTGGTCTTTTGGTCTGCCGGTTGGTATTTTTGTCTGTCTTTTGGTCTTTTGGTCTGCCAGTTGGTCTTTCGATCAGTCTTTTGGTCTTTCGATCAGTCTTTTGGTCTTTTGATTGGTCTTTTGGTCTGCCGGTTGGTATTTTTGTCTGTCTTTTGGTCTGTCTTTTGGTCCTTCGGTCTGTCCTTTGGTCTTGCGGTTAAACAGTTGGTCTGACGATCTGCCGGTCGGTCTTTCGATTTGCCAGTCAGTCGTTTGATCAGCTGACGGGCAATACTGACATCCTGAGGATGGATCAACATTGAAGACAAACACGGAGGAGGATGGCTGCTGCTGCTACAGTCGTCATAAAAAGCCTTAAATGATGCTATCTGTCATTGGCGCCTAACAAACCCACATATTCCGAGCATATAGGCGCAATATTATAGGACATCTATTCCTACCTTTGCCTCCCTCCCTCTCTCCCTCCCTATCTCCCTCTCTTTCTCCTTCCCTCTCTCCCTCCCTATCGCTGTCTATCTGTGAGTCTCTGAATGCCTTAAATGTCCATCCCTCTGCCTACCTCTTTTCTCTGTCTGTCCCTGTCAATTCTTCATTCCCTCTGACTCCATAGATCTCTTCTCTGCTACAATCCATTCTCCCTTTCTTCTCAGAAGTCTGTCTGTCAATTCCTCTCCCTATCCTCTGTCCTTCTCTGTTTCTCCGTTAGTCACCCTCCCCCCCTGATGGCGTAACATCCGCCGTTCACTGAAATCCCCTTTCTGTCAATTCTGCCATGCAGCGAAAGCAGACAGGCGCCATTCAAAGCAGCAGCAGCAGCAGCAGCAGCAGCACTTCGCTTAGAAGACCACTTGGCTGCAGGAGGAGGCCATGCCATGCCCTCAATCACCCGCTAAGAACTCCATCTATTCCTCCTCCTCAAGGTCGTAGCTAGGGGGTGTTTGAACTCCCCCGAAATGGAAAATGTAAAAAATAATATAATGCATTTACTAGCACATGATGTAAAAACCATGAAATAAAACCATGAAAACACCCCTGAAATGAAAAATGTAAAAAAATAATAGAATGCATTCACTAGCACATAATGAAAAAAACATGAAATTAGGCGAGAAATGGTAAGAAAGCCATTTCCGACGACTAAAAAGTCGGAAAAAGGTTGAAAGACATTTTCCGCCAAAGAAACACCCCCCAAAAACAAATCCTGGCTACGGCCTTGCCTCCTCCTCCTCCTCATTTTTCCTCCTCTTCTACCTCCTCATCCACCTCCACCTTCTCCTCATATATTATCCAGAATTATTTAGTAAAATAAAAAAAGTGTCTTTCAGTCCTGGCTCGCATTAGAACTTCATTTTCAAATGACAGTCTAGGATAGGGAATGCAGATTATATTGCTCGCTCACGATATAAGAGGATTCTTGAGGAGGAAGGGGAGGAGGAGGAGGAGGAAGGGGAGGAGGAGGAGTAGGAGGAAGGGGAGGAGAAGGAGGAGAAGGATGAAGTAGACGAGGAGGAAGTGGTGGCAGCACTCGTGAATAAGCTGGTGCCCTGCATTTTGACTTCAAGTGGTGCTTTAGAAGTCTGGAACGTATACCATTACATTATAGTATTAAAGTAAATAGGCATGGAGCATACAATTTAAACTCATTTGATTTCAATCTATAGATTTTTCTTGACACGCTTCAGTGGATTGATACTTGTCCCAGACTGTTATAAATCACACAATGATTGCCACCATTATTAGATATCCGACCTCCAACAATGTAATAAACGGGAACTTTAGAAGGAGATGAAGAGAAAAGCAATAATGGATCACATCTCATGCCTTTGATACTGTCAATCATGCCTTTGATACTGTCAATCATGCCTTTGATACTGTCAATCATGCCTTTGATACTGTCAATCATGCCTTTGATACTGTCAATCATTCCAACATTGATGCTCTAATGTAGTCTATCTTCTGTGTTTGATACCATCACCATTTATTGCATAGACCCCTTCTGCATGCACAATGAGCATTCTGACCCTTTCTCTACTCAAACCAATTTAATTATTTCTGTAGCCAAAGAAAAGAATGCAGAAAGTATGAGCACAATAAACACCACAGTCAACTAAAGATTGCTAATGGCAATACATGAGCAATCAGATGGAACAACTTGAAACCCATGTTGATATGTCAACATAATATGTTGAGCACAATACACAATACAATAGCCTGATGGGTATTGTACTCAGTCTGTAATCCAGAGAATATGGGTCAAAGCTTCCTCTCAGGTGGTCATTGTAAAAACATGAGACCGGTAGGTAGAGCAATGGTTAACACGCGGTGTAGAGAGTGAGAGGTAACGAGTTTGAGCCCCCGTTGGGCGGATATGCTTTGTAGGCTGCTATTAGCATCGTGTATTGCAGGCTGTCTGTTCAGTTGGTATATAGTTAAGTTTGATGCTAATTAAGATTACAGCATAACTTGTACAATGTACATGTAAAAGTGCAGTGCGTTTGCAGGTGCTCAATTAAAGAAATATTATTATCATTATTATTATATTATTACTAGCTGTACCCGGCCACGCGTTGCTGTGGCAGAAAATACTCCCCTCCTCCCCTCCTCCCCTCCTCCCCCCCTCCCCCTCCCCCCTCCCCCTCCCCCTCCCCCTTCCCCTCCCCCTCCCCCTCCCCCTCCCCTCCCCCCCCCCCTCCCCCCCCCTCCCCTCCCCTCCCCTCCCCTCCCCTCCCCTCCCCTCCCCTCCCCTCCCCTCCCCGTCCCCCTCCGTCCCGCCCCTCCGCTCCTTTCCTCCTTCAACCAAGAAGGCCGCAAAATAATTATGCGAATCGCTTATGACGTCACGGGACGCAAGCTCATTCATGTTTCGTTTGCATGGTCGCAGTCACTGTCAAGGCGTTTGTGAATCTGGCAACGTGCGGTTTTCAATTTGCAAATGGCGGTCGAGCGGAATGCAAAGTTCACTTTTTGTGGAAAATATTGCGTTTATTCGAAGAAAAAAAAGTTGGAAACTCTCTTATAGGAATGGAAGGTTTTGTTAAATTTTCAAAACAATCTGTGCGGTACGTTTCGAGAACACTGGCAACAAACTATTGGAAAGTTTCATTTTTATATATATAGATTACACAATGATTGTACCTTGATTACACCTTGATCACACAGTGATTACACCTTGATAACACTGATTACACTTTCATTACACGGTGATTACAATTAATATAACCCCAAGCAGGTCCGTCATGAACAACTGCTCAGTGTCATCAATGCTGTATAGTAGCAGTTGTAACCTTCTGAGTTTTGAAAGGAGGGCAATACCAAATCCAGTTGGCATGCATTCCATTGAAGCATGTAAAACCGTTGATATATGAAGCACCAATTATAGTCAGCACTTTCCAAAAATCATGCCGCTTATGCAAATGACCATACACAAAGAGGCACCTTTCCAACCATTACTTATTAAACCCTAATTACTCTGAACATTGACACTATATCTTCCATGCTCATATTCTTTTGATGCAGGACTATAGCAGTATCTTGGTGTTTTCAGTCAACAAGTTATTTAGGCTGTTGACTTTGAAGTTCTCCCTGTATCTGTTTATTTTCCATTTGACTCATTGCTTTCACCATCCATCTTCATCAACTTCCATTTCCACAACAGCATGCCTATCTTTATTAATTTAATGGACTGCTCTTCTACATATTGACCAGATGGCAACTTGAGTTTTGTACAGAATATTATGAAGGATATATCCCACGTTGTGCGTCAGACAACAGCGCGATACTATCATGTAGTTATCAATTAAAATAACAGCTCTAATTAAAACGAAGAGCGGTCCCACAAGCTCAGCTCAAGAGGCATCGGTCAGTTTCTATCCATCTAAATCAGTGGTTCCCAACCCGTGGCCCGCGGGCCAAAAGTGGCCCGCGAGGCCTCGCAAAATGGCCCGCCAGGTCTCAACAACGGCACTGAGTTCTCAGAGAATTAACAAAAATATATTTAAAAATTGACAATTTGGACATGATAGAACATTATAATCATTTTCTATTACAAATTATTTTATTTTGAAGTCTATAAACATCAAACACTCTACTTTGAATTAATTATAACAATTTTTATATACTTTTAGTTAATTAAATTTTAGCATTGTGGCCCCCAAATGCCCTAATGTCCGTTAACTAAGAAAAAGTGGCCCTCGTGTCCTCTAACTTAGAAAAAGTGGCCCTACAGTCAAAAAAGGTTGGGAACCACTGATCTAAATGGACCATGCAGTGGGCCTGAACATGAAGAAGTCCACTGTGAACGACTGAACTCCATGTGGGGGGGAATCTACGAGGCAATTAGACATCACCATCAATGACTTCTCTATAATTATTATAAGCATTATCTGCTTAAAATAGAATTAATTAGTTCTTAACACTTTAATGACGAGAGTGTTCTAAAAGCAACTGGAAAACTAACGCAGTTCGCACGTAAAGTGTTAATAAAACTGGACAACAGAAATCATTTAGGCTAAATTAATGTAAGCAGCTTTTTTACGTACCAAAAAGCGCTATATATATTAAGTATCTGGTGTTGAATAAATACATAAATCTATTTCTTTTCTATAGTCATCTGAGCTTTATTTTGCCACAAACAGAAACTGGTCAAAAATAATCACAAGCATCAGCAATTCAGCATGTATTTTTTTACATGTACTTAACAGGATCCATGTTTGGATCAGGTGTCTGGCTAAATATTCATCATAGTTTGCTTTGCAGAGGTTCAGAAATTTAGAAACAAATTATAGAAAAACTTATGAATAAAAAATGTAGAAAACCATATATTAAAGTAAACTTGATAGTGTACCTCTTTATGTATATATCAGATGAAATGGAGAAGAGGACGAGAGAAAAAATAGGGATTTGAAAAAGAAGTTGTGAGAATAGATTGCTTACCCCATGATCAGCTTCTCCAGTGGCGGTGGTGCAGATATGTCGAGACCTACATCGAAACCAAAGTCCATTAATAACAAATTGACAGCAAAAAATCACGTCTATTGTTAGATCTCTCTCGCATGCTCAACAGTTTCAATAGTATCATCAGCATTGCCACTAACATCATCAGCATCTTCATCATCATCATCAGCAGCAGCAGCATCATCACTGCAATCATCACAGAGTTCTATCTTTATCTGACATCACCATATCACCATACTCATTACAGTAGTAGAAGTACCTAGTAGTAGTGGTAGTAGCAGCAGCAGCAGCAGCCGTAGTAAAAATAATAATAATAATCTTAATAATAATAATCTTAAAGGTCCACGAAATGACCTATTTATTTCAATGTTTCTCGCTCACAATTCAGCGCTTGAATGGCGTGGTCCTTGACAAATATCGTAAATGCCGGACAAATCTGCTTTTATAGTTAATGTTAAAGTCCCTGAGGATTCATGTTTACCTCGGGACAAAATAAAAATATAAAAAATAATAATAATAATAATGTCTTTTCCAGAACCTCTCGGTCACAACCCAGCACTATAATGCTCACCATGTTGGGGCTGCCACAACCAAGGGTCACTCGCCCCATGCAAAGTAAATATTTCACTACTTGAGCCTTAAATAAAGACAGTAGTAGTAGTAGAAGTAGTAGTAGTAATAATAATAATAATAATAATAATAACAATCCTAATAATAATAATAATAATAATAACAATCCTAATAATAATAACAATCCTAATAATAATAATAATAACAATCCTAATAACAATCACATCAATAGTAAGATAATGATAACAATAATACAATAGAGGACATTCCACATGTTTCTTTCCACTCTTCTCTTAATATTAATATTCAATCCTTTAGCAGTAATATTACGTAGCCTACCTTGGGGTATAAATTACCAATTAATATTTAAACAATAACAATGATAATTATCATAATCATCATCAGAAAGTCCAATTGTCACCAGCAAAAAGTCACCATGGTCATAACATTACTAACCTAATGAAACGACGACATCCAGAGTGCACATAATATGGGCGGTACACACGCACGGAATGAGCCAACAGAACGCACGGAATGAGCCAACAGAACGCAGCCAAACAATCCATTTGCAGGCGAGTGAAGGACGATAGGGGGGGGGGGGAGCAGCACAGTCGAAAGAGGTCGACCCAACCGCCCACTAGTGTCTGGCTGAGTGCACGCGTGGGTCTCTGTGTGTGTCTGTTTGCGTCTGTCTTTGTGTGTATGTGAGTGCGTGCGTGCGTGTGTGTGAAGTGCCTTCGAAAGCAATTGTGCGCTGAAGTGCAGCCGTTGATGGCCATAGACAGAGGCGCTAGAAAAGAAATGACGTCTCCCTCTTGCCATACACACATACACGCCGTATACACGCTACACGCTCGAGCAATTGTCATCGTTGCCGTTATTAACGTCATTATAATTAATTACCAGTGCTATCAGTAAACTGTTATTATTATTACTATCATCAACCTTCTCCGTCATTGTAACCATCATCAATATTAATCCAAAGTTTATCGTTCCGTAATCACAATGAATCACATGCACTTAGATTCTTTTTTAACCACCAACACCACCACACACCCACCAACGTCACATCCACCAACGTCACAACCACCACCACCACCACCACCACCGCCGCCACCACCACATACACACCAACATCACAACAACCACCAATATCACCATCACCACCCCCAATATCATATCACCCCCACCACCATCACAACACAACCACCCCCACCATCATAAACCAGTGACAAACAACACCATCATCATCATCAGTGACCAACTGACAGTAAGCCTTGGTGTTCAGAATTAGATTACTTGTTCATCAACAATTCCTTGTGAAACCATTTAACCCATAATGTCAGAAGACGTTAGTTAAATACCTTGGTGAGATTTGAACCCCGAACATTTATGCTATATTATAATTATTATCATAATGTAATTATTATTATTATTATCGTATACTCTATGGAACACTTGTAAGTCTTCTTCAACTCTCCATGTGGGCAAATGGGCTCAACATGTAATTTTGGATATCTCTGGTAATTCATCTGTCATGTTTCATAGACTTTTCAATTGTTATCAACAAACAATTTGTCTATCTTAACACGTCGTTACTGTATAATAGTCTGTACATCAAAATGCAGAACTTAATAACAGAACAGTCTATTCAATTCTCTGCAATATCTCATCACCAAATATCAATAACAGTCTCAGAAGACGCTTTAAAATCTGTCTGTATTCTCGGCACCACCAAAAGGTGGCTGTGCTAACGTGTCCCTAGCCAACCACAATGCTGACAGGCTCACAATAATGGATGCATGCATGTCCAATTGTCCATAGTGCAACATATCATTGGGCTGCAACTTGCATGGGTGGAGGCTCAA
The DNA here is from genome assembly GCA_945859605.1 of Lumbricus rubellus. NCBI lineage: Eukaryota > Metazoa > Annelida > Clitellata > Crassiclitellata > Lumbricidae > Lumbricus > Lumbricus rubellus. The sequence continues at coordinate 29,279,126 of OX243818.1, forward strand.
CCCCCCCCCCCCCACTTTAGAAGGAATTCATTCATTCATTTCAGACATTTCAAGAGTATCTACTCAGAAGCGCTCCCGACCTGACCACACAGAAGAATATGTTTCAAGATTTTGACTCATGTCCCCTTGCTATAGATCATCCATCGGAAGTATGCTGACCGCACGGCTCACCACCAACCTCACATGGGGTGACGCCAAGAAACCTGAAGTCCATAACACTAGGTCAGGTCTTCATTAGGAGGTCTAAAGTTTTGAGGGGCATGCATGTTTTTTGGAAGTCACCAATGTTTTACGAAGAGTACGCAACAAAAATGAATAAGAAGTCCCAATAAATAACTTGTTGAAAACCCAATAAATAACTTGTTGACCATATAGCAGTTTATTTTACATACAGTACTGCCACTGTACTATAGCTAGTCTTAGAGCTTTTCTTATAAACATATACTCCACCAGAAAAGCATCTTTAGGCATTTAATACACACCAGAAGGTACATCACAAATATGTGCGTGGAGGATATTGACAGCACCCAGGCATACATGCACTAGACTTAATGCCACCTTGCACTTAGTAATACAAAGCTGCACCTCTAGGCTATAATAGATGCTCAACTGCCAAACTCCAACGACCAGGCATTTAGCATAATGACAAGTGAATATCACCGTTTTCCTGCTTACCAAGTCTAAAACAGACTCCCGTTCCGGTAAATTGGCGAACGAAATTGTTTTTATCGACTCGTTATAATTATTATCATTATATTTTTTAATTAATTGAAAATTGCTTCCTATTGTGCTGCTTAGATGATGACGAGTTTTTCAAATGATTCTCAATTAACGAGTTTTCATTTTAAATGAGTATACTGTCGTTAAACTGAGTAAAATGATAAGCGTAGAAAAAGCCTTCAGACAAGTTGTTATAAGGTGCAGAGTATTATCATATGAGCAACTACAAACTGAAGATACTATGAGCAAAGGATTTTCTAAGAAACATAACAAGTCATGCATAAAGCCGACCTATGGGCAAAATCTGATAAATAGACCGAGCTTCAAAGAGTATGTGAGAATGCGTGAAAAGTTTTGCTATGAAAAGTCACTGGTGACAATAACAAGTTTTATGAAACTGGGCCAGAAATAAAAAGCACATGTTAGTGGGCCTGGCGAACTCAAACTTCGATACAATCCCACATGAGAAACAAGCAACAAGTGCTTGTGAAAACTGTGAAATTCTTCATATAGGAGCCATATAAATAAAGACAATCATTATGTATCCAAACAACTCTGCTATAGACAAAGCCTTCATTGAAGACTTTGAGGGTCTGGAACATGGATATGTAGAGAGAGAGCCAGTTGACCAAATTCCAGACAATGCATTGCATGCAAGATTTGAAGAGGTGGGGGGACTATTCAGAGGTGCTCCTAACCTCAGTGCAGCCAACTAGAACTACTGTCATAAAATGATAGAGGAATGCCTGAGAATGAGTTCTAGACATGGAGCAAAGCGTCAAATGGAGATTTGGCCAATCCAGGTCGAGGGAACTCAATTACTGCGTGCAACATCTCAAAGATTAAGAGTTTTAAACAGTAAAACTCCCAGTATACCTTTATGCAAATGTAGTAGGGCTGGCTACTCTCTTCACTCACCCGAGAGGCAACTGGGACTGACAACCCCCCCTCCTGATCCCTCTCACAACCATCTCCTGCATCTTTTATAGTTTAGCCTTATAACCTGCGCAGCTTTCATCCAAATTTGCCCCCAAATTTTGCCTGGTGTTTATGATCCCATCCTAATTCGTTCAGTTACCAAATGTTCGATTATATCACTCACTGAATGCATCTAGAATTAAAATAACCATATCCAGCTTTAACCATCACTGACCGACCAATCCAGCTCGATCTACACAAACACAACAACAGTGTGTGATTCACGAAAAACGATTCATCGGATAATCTGAATTCATCATCACGACATTCGGCAATGACACACTAACCATGCTGTTTGTCTTTGGCGTCCGTGTGTATACCCACGAAGCCACGAAGTCGAAAAGGTCAGAAGGCGTTCGACGAGGCAGACGACCGACGACGCCAAGACGGAGGGAGGCGGCGGCTGTTCTCGGAGAGCAAGCAGGCACGGCTACTCCGCCAACGATCTATCTGGATTCGTCCTCTCCATCTCTGATCGCCGATAATAATCTAATCTTTGGCAGCAGCAGACGAACTACATGAGAATGCCACGCAGTGGATCCCTCTTCTTCTGTCTCTTGCTGCTGCTGTGTTAATGAAAAAGACGATTCGAGCAAAGCTAGAAGAATGCCACCAACGCAACCATGTGGCGGCCGTGGACGAACGGATAAGCGGACGACATGAGGCGTCACGTGTATGCGCACGCAGGCAAGCAGACGACAGCATCGAGTGCCGCCAATGACACCGACGCCACTGACGACGCCAACGCCGCTGAGCAGGAGGGAGGACGCGGTGGCGGTGCTGTGCCTCGCCAACGAACATTCTCGTGTTGATTGGTTGGTTGGCGAGAAGAAATTATGTCATCCGAATCACACTGTCTGTCTGTCTTTGTCTGCCTGTGTCTGTCTGTCTGCCTGTGTCTGTCTGTCTGCCTCTGGCTATTCGCACTATTCATTCTGTGCTTTTCTGTCTGTTTGATTATGCGTGTGCATGTTTCTATCTCTCATTGTTGACATTCGCCCTCTGTCTGTTTGACTTTTCTGTCTTCCTCTATTTGTCTCTCTGTCTGTTTCGCTCTCTTTCTCTTTTCTTCTTTCTCTGCCTCTCTTTCTGTCTCTGTCTGTCTATCTCTCTCTTCTGCTTGCTTGGCAGCCAATATAATTATCTTCTTTCTGAAATTCTCTTTCTTCGCACATACTCTGTCCTTCTTTCTGCATCTCCCTCCTTGTCTGTCTGTCTCTGTTTAATTTTTTGCTCTCTGTCACTGTCTGTGCCTTTGACATTTACAGGTCTGTGTTTGCATGACCTCTTTAGCACAGCACGTCTATTTATAGTACTGTCAACGACATATATATTCTGCATATGTGCAGTCAGCCCTCTCTTTCTCGATCTCTACTGCCCGTTCTGCCCTTCTGCAATCATTTACAGTGCAGAGAAGTAAATCAAGTCTTCTAATTTGCTACTATTATCAAAATCAACAGTAGAACATAACCATAAAAATATTATCACTACGGTCAAGGCCGGGGCCATCGTACATACGCCCTCCTCATTTGTCCAGCCTTGTGATTGGCAGTGCCACAGTACAAACAGCAGCAGAGGAAGCGGATATTGTTAGAAAAACGACAGTAGGCCATTAGTTATCAGACGATCCCTCTATGTTGGTCACGTGACTACTCTGTTGAGCGTGCCTCTCGCCATGTTGTTAGACATTTTGTTTGTTTGATTGGTTTGCTGGAAATTATATTCTGCTATCAGGTTATGGGCCCAGCTACCGGCCAGTTACCAAGTAATGCTTAAAAGTTCAGAAATAAGACAGTGACTCGGAACAGCGACTTTGTAGGTTTAAAAGTAATCGGAACTTTTCGATAGTAAACCTATGTTCGAGCGTTGGTAAAAATCGCTAACAAGTCGCGTGAGTCAGCTTGTCAAGAAAAAGCACAAAATGGCGGAATCAAACGAAACAAAGTTTACGATAACAAAATTGAACAACAGCAATTATCAAGTCTGGAAATTCAAGGTAAAAATGTTATTAATTAAAGACGATTTATGGACAGTTGTGAATGACGACACACCTGACCCAATTCCAGACGGTTGGCAAAGAAAGAACGAGAAGGCGCAATGCACAATATCATTATCAGTTGAAGATAATCAGTTAATACACATTTGCAATTGTAACAATGCAAAAGAAATGTGGCGGGAGTTACAAAAGGTGCATGAAAGATCTAATCTGAGCAGTAAAATGTATCTGCGCAAAAAGCTATACAAGATAAAGCTACAGATTAATCAGAACATGCAAGAATACATAAGTGCAGCCTTGCAACTCGTTGAGCAATTGCGTGGTGTTGGTGAAGAAGTTACTGATCAACAGGTGGCGACTCTATTGCTCTGTGGTCTACCAGATGAGTACGAAACATTGATAACAGCTTTAGAAGCCAGAGAGGAAGATGAGCTTACTCTAGAATATGTTAAAAACAAGCTTGTTGATGCATACAAGCGCAAGAAAGAATCAGAAAATGATTCAACAGAAGCAAAAGATGAATCAGCAATGTACTCAAGCAATACGAGACCCAGCAATCGCACTAACTATCGTCATGATAAACAGCATAAAGACAGAGAAACAAGAACTTGTTTTGTGTGCAAAAAGCAAGGTCATTTAAAAGTGGATTGTAGAGTATGGAAGGCAAGAATGGAGCAAGAAAATAAACAGCCAAAATTAAAACACAAAGCCAAAAATGTTGTAACAGAAAGATTGAGTGATCCAGGCAACGATGACACTAATCATAGCAGTTTTACAATTGGCATTGGTCAGAGAACAAGTGACTGGTTTATAGACTCCGGAGCCACAACCCACATGACAAACAATCTGAATTTCTTTACAGAACTGGACCAAACAAAGTCTGACAAAATTTACATTGCTAATGGAACATGTCTAATTGCAGATGGAATTGGAAATGGTTTTCTGGATTGCATTTTAGACAATGGTACAGTGAATAGAATCAAAGTTACAAATGTTCTATATTCACAAGGATTAACAGGAAGTTTGTTATCAGTGAAGCAACTGGCAAGCAAAGGAAAGGAAATTGAATTTTCGGGTAACCAGTGTTTGATAAAATACAATGGAAAGTTGTTGGCTGTGGGAAAATCTGAAAACAATTTATACAAGTTGTCATGTAAGAATATTCCTGAAGTTGCAAACATGGCCAAGTTCGAAACTAAACATGAAAATTGTATTCATGTGTGGCACAGACGTTTAGGGCATAGAGATCCGAACGCTGTTAAAGATATTAACAAGCAAGGAATTGCCACAGGAATTCAAATCAAAGAATGTAATGTAAAGATTAAATGTGAACATTGCATTAAAGGAAAAGCCACACAGAAACCATATCCTGAAGCCAGTACACATCGCACAAAACATCCGTTGGACTTGATCCACAGTGATGTTTGTGGTCCAATGAAAACAATGTCATCAGGAGGAAGCAAATATCTTGTGACATTTATCGATGATTTTTCACGATATACAAAATGCTATCTTATTCAAAGGAAGGATGAAGTATTCGAGAAATTTCAAGAATTCATTGCAGAAGTCAGTAATAAGTTTCAAAGAAAACCGAAAATTCTAAGGTCAGATAATGGTGGTGAATACACTGGAAATAAGCTGAGAAACTATCTGAAGCAGGAAGGAATTAAACTTCAGACGAGTGTACCATACTCACCATCTCAAAACGGAGTAGCTGAAAGAAAGAATCGATCAATAATCGAAATGGCAAAATGTATGCTACTCGATGCAGCACTACCGCTGAAGTACTGGGGAGAAGCAGTTATGACAGCAGTGTACTTGCAAAACAGACTGCCAACGAAGGCTACAGATAAAACACCTTTTGAATTGTGGAATGGAGAAAAGCCAGATCTTTCACATATCAGAATATTTGGATGCAAGGCATTTGCATACATTCCAAAAGAGAAAAGAACTAAATTCGATGATCGAGCAATCGAAACAATCCTAGTAGGATACAGTGAACAATCAAAAGGATACAGGTTGCTGTTGAAAGATTCAAACAGAATCATAATCAGTCGCAGTGTAACATTTGATGAACATGAATCAGATGGAATGACAATTACAGAAGTAATGATAAATCCAGAGAACACAGAATTAAAATCAGAGCCTGTTAAAAATGAAAATGAAGTCAAAACTCAGATGCCTACAGAAAATATTGATCAAGTCAATGAAGATGACAAAAATGAAACAGTTGACGCTGAAATAACAGATGAAAATGTTGTTCAACCCAGAAGATCTACCAGAAGTAACAAAGGCATACCAGCAGAAAGACTATCATTAATGGTTCAAAATGAAATTAGAAAGGAACCCTCATCATGGAATGAGATAAAGATTTTACCAGACGATGCACATAAATTTGGTGAGGACTATGAAGATACATTCACACCAGTGGCCAAATATACAACTTTGAGAACATTGTTGACAGTTGCTGCATCAAAGAATTTGAAAGTTAATCATTTTTATATCAAAACAGACATTTATGGACTTAAGCAATCAGCCAGAATAGATTGTATTTTGAAATCAGATGGTTTTCAACAAAGTGAAGCTGATCTGTGTCTGTATACAAAGAAGTGCAACAACGTGATTGTTTACATATTGTTATATGTTGATGATCTGCTGATCTGTGGAAATGCAGAGATGATCAAGAAAACAGCAAACATGTTAAGTCAGCAATTTGAAATCAAGGATTTAGGTGAAGTCAGTTTATACCTGGGAATTCAAATTGAAAAGGACAAACAAGGCAATTACTTGATTTCTGAAATCAATAAAATTCAGGAAATTATTTCTGAGTTTGGTTTAACGAATGCAAATGGATGTGCAACACCAATGCATGTGGACTATTTAAATATAACAGGAGAAGAGAATTTGCTCAGCTCGAATGAACAATATCGACAAGCAGTGGGGGCTTTGTTGTACATAGCTACTACAACAAGACCAGATATTGCAGCCGCAGTTTCCATTTTATGTCGGAAAGTCAATTCACCACGTCAGTGTGACTGGACTGCAGTAAAAAGAGTTATCAGATATCTCAAGGAAACAATTAACTGGAAGTTAAAGCTTGAAGCTGTTGGAGATCTGAAACTGATTGGGTATGTTGATGCAGATTGGGCAGGCGACAGATCGGATCGCAAGTCAACCAGTGGATACCTGTTTAAGCTCGGAGAAGGAGTAATTTCATGGATATCGAAGAAGCAAATATCCGTAGCTCTGTCATCTACAGAAGCTGAATATATTGCTGCTTCTTTGGCAAGTCAAGAGTTGGTTTGGTTGAGACAGTTGTTATCTGATCTACATTTACCGTGCATTGAATCAACGACGCTGTATGAGGACAACCAAGGATGCATCAAGATTGCAAGCAACGAGAAAATCAATGCAAGAACCAAGCACATAGATGTTAGACATCATCATCTTCGAGACTTACAGTTTCGTGGGATAATTAACTTGGAGTACTGTCCTAGTGACCTAATGCTAGCAGACATTATGACCAAGCCTCTAACAAGGGACAAGCTGTGTAACTTAAGAGATAAGATTGGCTTGTGCCTTGATAACTAGAAACTAATGTTAGATGGGGGGTACTGTCGAGTGGGGGTGTTAGAAAAACGACAGTAGGCCATTAGTTATCAGACGATCCCTCTATGTTGGTCACGTGACTACTCTGTTGAGCGTGCCTCTCGCCATGTTGTTAGACATTTTGTTTGTTTGATTGGTTTGCTGGAAATTATATTCTGCTATCAGATATATCTAGCAATAATTTATACAGCATAGATGTAACCTCTCAAAAGTGCACCAAATCTCAAGACCTACTTTCTACAATGCGACCAGCACAGTTACGAAGATTATTACCAGCCGATTGTTAAACTTTAGAGTTTAACAAGATTCCTTCTAATGCTCAGCCAAAGTCACATCCAGGGGCTGGTTAAGTCACTGCGCACTGTGCCATAAAAAAGATGTCACCTTCCTCCTTTTTCAATGCTCTGGACTGGTATCACCATATAATGAAGGATTCATAAAAAAAACTGAAAACAAGTTTGTAGACAATCTGCATATTAAACTGCATCAATATGAGGTAACTCCACTACTGTTTCTTCTACACGTACGTACCCAAGTGCCAGTCCCAAGCCTGGATGAAGGAGTAGGGCAATGCTAATTATGTTTGCTATCTCACGGTGTTTTAAAACTGAAAATATAAAGCCTATTACAGGTAACATTAGCTGCATTAGGATTCAAATCGTATGAGTGTCGTGATGATCAGTCAGCCATTGCATTCAAATCATGAAGTGGAACAGTGTAAACTAGGCAATCATAGTTAACAGGACCTCATATCCAGGGCTCTTCATTCTGTACACACACTTGTTGGTACAAGTGTGCACTGTTCAACAGACAAGGCCACAACAGAAGTCTCTATTGAATAACTTAAACAATAATCGATAACGTAATATTAGTCCACAGCGAGCTGTATTTGCCATAGAAATGGCGAGAAATGTTAAAGCAATTTCTGCCAAGATCAACAGCTTCTCCTGCCACAATATATCGGGTATCCAATGTAAAAATGCGTTTGTAGGATCTTTGCATGACTGAGCACAAGCACAACAACAATTCTTAAACTTTACATTCCCTTACTAAAATAGTTTGCATCAAAGCATTCTGTCAAATAGCCTCCCACACACAGAAACTGCAAGATACAAAAAACGTGGTTGCTACTCGCATTAGCTATGGTATCACCTTTTACTACCAGTACATGAGTATAATATAGGAACAGGTTCACAGGGATATGAAAATGTATATTTAGAAGTGTCACCCATGACAAGAAAGACTGAGAAACAGTGTATTCCTTAAAGTTGAAGCATGGGCGCCCGCAGAAATTTTTTCAGGGGGGGGGCAAAAATTTTCGATGCTCACAGTTACCGTAAATGTTTTAGTAACAAGAGCTTGAAAAATGCAAAGCTGGAAATTAAGAGTACGAGTATTTTTTAATGAGGTTTCCTAATGCAAATGTTTTCAGTTTCATTTTGTGTATCAGCTTTAATACGAATAATTTCTTTAGTGTGAAGAAAAAAATTAAAAAGTAGATGTTAAATGTGGGTTCCTGAAGCGGCCCTGTAATATTATAAGTCCATTAAATGAATGAATAAGTGAACAAAAAATAGGTGTAAGTTTTCAAGGTGCAAGTGTTCCTCTAGCGACTTCTATTGATAGCCTACTTAATTTTGTGCAGTTGTGAAAGGTTGCATGACAGCGAGATTCCAATCAAGTAGGCCATAATCGATAGAAAAATACTTTTTGCAAGGGCGCCTGCCGAAGGATTAACAGCCAATGGTCACTGTTCCAGCTTTTAACAAGATGTTGATTATGCAAGGCAGAAAATTAAGAGCATGTTTATATCTACAGAGATTTCTAAACATAGGTTTCTGGCTTTAACTGTGTGCATCATTCGTAGTATTAGTGCTTTAATGCGAAGAAATATGTTAAAAACCCAAAAGTGGTAGTTAAAAAAATAAATTTCCATTTTCCAGGGGGGCAAGTGCCCCCCCTTGCCCCTATGTGCGGGCGCCCATGAGTTGAAGGCAAAAAAGCAACTATGGTACAAAAAGCCTTCAACTGCATGAAATCCCATTCTGAACAGGTCCCAAAATAACTATCATAGGAATGATGAAAAGAAGCTCTGCTTGGGTCATGAATAATTGAAAGGAGTTTTTAAGTAAGACAGATATCTGGAACATAGATTGCTCCACATGAAACATAGAAATGCTTTTCATGTACATTCTATACTTGCCTTGCAAAGATGAATTGCAACTATAGACATTTGCACAGAGCAGTGTGTCCTTGGATACAAAAGAAAGCACTCCAAATACACAATGACAGCAGACTACCAGGTATATGAATAGCTGTAATCAAATCATACATCGTTTTCCATGCACCCAATCCACCCCTACGAACAATACCCTCGGTGTCATACCCTCAGTGTCATACCCTCAGTGTCATACCATCAGTGTCATACCCTCAGTGTCATACCCTCGGTGTCATGACAATCTCAGTGTCATACCCTCAGTGTCATAACCTCGGAGTCATGGCAATCTCAGTTCAGCGCAGCTATCCTAGCAACCTTGAAGTCAGATCAACTTTTCATGCGATGCCCTTCATGGCAATTACTTTACAAACAATAACCGTTATTATTGTCCACGTTCAGTGCAGCAGCACATATCGTGCCAACAATGAGAATTCAATTCAGGATTGAAAAGCCAGGAAGATGGATGTCATTGACTTTGAGCTCGTCTACACCTCCTGTCTGTCCACAGTTGATGCCATAGTCTGGCTAGAGATTTATCACCCAAATAAACAACTCCGTGTCTTGGCAACTCCATGGTTGCCTGAAGCCAGACGATTTTTTGTCTGACTGCTGGAAAAAACCTCATTACTCATGCTACATGGAATCATCCACGCCGTTGTAGATATCCAATCATTCAGAAACACTTTCCCATCAATCATAATCCACCTCCTTTCCATGCCTCCATCTGTCTCACAAGGTGAAGTCCTTTTTATTCCATACCGAACTTGTATAGCTAAGTCATGGTAACTTCTTTAGATATGAGCAAGGATGTACATGTAGCATACACCAGGAAACAAATTTAGGGACATTTCCATTGGTACGTGGGGGGGTCAGTTCAGTTTTAAAAAGTGAAGTCTTTTGTATTTTTCTGCAAATTTTTTAAACAGTATAGTGCATTTCCATATTGTGATCAATTTCACACAGTTGATGCCAAAGTACAGCTAGAGATTTATTACCGAAATAAACAGTTTCGTGTCTTGACAACCTTTCAGCTGCCTGAAGCCAAACATTTTTTGGTCTGACTGCTAGAAAATACCTAATTACTCAATGCATTTCGAAAGCAACTAATTTTTAAGAATTCGGCAATTTTTATTAATTTGGGGTGTGAACCTGTAAACTGCGTTGTACCCAGTACAAATATATATATATATATATATATAAATATGCTAAAGAGTTTTCTTGAACAGGTTCTATATAAATGATCACTTAGAATTGCAAACTTACTGTAGACGGACCACACTGACTATGGCTAATATCAGGCCATTCCCGCCTGGCTCTACACAATATAGTGTCAAAGGGTTGAGCCTCATTCCAAGTTCCTGCCATATCCAGACAACTCTTTCGCATGTCCTCAGTGGTGGCGAGTCCCCCCCTCGCCCCCATAGGCCTAGGTCGCGGCAGGTCATGCCTATTTTACTCTTGACCTGCCTCATTACCTTCTAAAAATTCTTTAAATTTCAAGATCTTCTTTACATTTAATTTCTTCGACCTGCTCAATAACTCCCATGACCCTGATGTGACATTTGTATACCTGGTGCCCCACTGCATGTCCTTTAGTCCTTTACTGTGCTTTACACCCACACACAGTTGCAGCCACGCCAAAATGTCGGCTCCTTCCAGACATTATAACTAGATGAGGAGTGTGGCCATCCATGACCTGACCCGGCCTTGATTCTGGCCAACGACCTCTGGATATATTGCGTTGGTGTACACTGTACACTGTACCTGGGTGACGGAGGGAACGGAGGGGAATCCCCTCATCTGAAGTAATTGATTCGATTGGATGACCCTCTGACCTCTGACCTGCCATCATCGCCGCCGCTTGAATAATCTCATCAATAGAGAATCTGCAGTTGAGATTAAATTTCGTCGATTGATTATAAGCGTCGTCGTTATCATCGGCTTCAAAGCAAGAAATGCAATGGATCACTGCTTCCGACCCAAACTGAACGCATCAATGCTTTACTTTTGAACCAGAAACAAGATCGGGTACACGTGTTCGAACACCGGGCGGGTGCATACGACCCTTTTTAGCCACGGTTCTGAACGAAGATAAACGATTATGGGATGAAGGGGATGGGTCATAGCAGTAGTTACAAATGTTTAGCGATATGTTATGGCTGCTGTTGACCTTCTCCTTGATGGGGGTCTGGATTGGCCCCACTCGAAAAACAGCAGTGGGCCAGTGGCAGAGTTAGAGAGACTAGGAGGAGATTGTACGTCCCTTTCCCCATGGGATTCTGGGTAGACCATCAGAAGACAACATATTTTTGAAGAATTTAATTTGGAATTAAACACAAATATTCCACACGATTGTGCAACTATTTATATAGCCAAAGAACCTGGATGACAAAAATAAAGTGAAAAGTTTGGGGTTCGAGCAGCATTGTAAACTTTGCAGTGGGTTTGGGGGGCACAGTCTGAGAAGCAAACTTATTGTGCCAAAATAGGTCAGACTCTATAGAAATCTAAAATACGAAATCACCTGAAAAATGGACTCAAACATGGGCGCCCGCACATAGGGGCAAGGGGGGGCACTTGCCCCCCCCCTGGAAAAGTGAAACTTATTTTTTGAACTACTACTTTTGAGTTTTTAACAAATTTCTTCGCATTAACACACTAATCTTACGAATGATACACATGTGAAAGTCATAAATTTACGTTTAGAAATCTCTATAGAAATAAATATATAATTATATATGTAGTGCCCTTCATGGGCCTACTTTTTAACATCTACTTTTGGATTTTTAACCAATTTTTCGCACTAGGAAGCTATTCATATCAAAAATAATACACAAAATGAAACTGAGAAATTTGCATTAAGAAACGTCTTTGAAAAAATACCCGTGTTTTTAATTTCCAGCGCTGTATTCAGCATGCTCTTGTCACTGAAAAATGTAACCGTGACCACCGTAAAATTTTTGCCCCCTCCTGCAAAATTTTCTGCGGGCGCCCATGGACTCAAACACAGACTTCAGCAGCAATTTCCGATTGCTGACTGCTGAGCTATATGCAGAGTGAAAAAGTTTCAGTTTCTGTGGAAAATTCTTATGCAATAATGTTCAAGCTTTTGTTTTGTCACGGCTAAAACAGTTTTACTGAAGTATTTTTAGTTTTTAGTCTTACATATTTTATAGAACAATCTATGGCTCATTTTCTTCTGTCCACCGTCTATATATCTGTGTACATCCTGACACTCAATATATGGCACCTCTCAAGTGCCTCATAAGGAACTGGCAGTGTTGAGGTCCATTAAGAATGCATGTCCAGTGTCCACACTTGGCTATTTATAAAGACCCTTTTGTAGCTCCTAAAAATGTGCTACATAAGGATTGCCTAACTTAACAACCTAACAACGTCTGCTTATGACACGTATCGGGATATTAATAACATATAAGAATACAAGAACTTCAGCAACACTACAGTAACCAGTCCAATTACAATTACACTTACAATTACAACACAGTACTCGATGGTTGGCACAAAGAAAGGTCCGTATATGCTCAGCAAAGTTGAGGTACTGTATGAAGCAAAGAGAGAGAGAAGGAGACAGATCTAAGAACAAGACAGAAGAACAGCCGTGGAAGGAGAGAGAGAGAGAGAAGGAGGCAGATCTAAGAACAAGACAGAAGAACAGCCATGGAAGAAGAGAGAGAAGAGGCAGATCTAAGAAGACAGAAGAACAGCCGTGGAAGGAGAGAGAGAGAGAGAAGGAGGCAGATCTAAGAACAAGACACAAGAACAGCCGTGGAAGAAGAGAGAGAAGAGGCAGATCTAAGAAGACACAAGAACAGCCATGAAAGAAGAGAGAGAAGAGGCAGATCTAAGAAGACAGAAGAACAGCCGAGGAAGGAGAGAGAGAGAGAAGGAGGCAGACCTAAGAAGACAGAAGAACAGCCGTGGAAGGACATTGAAATAAAACAGATCTGAGACACATGAAGACTCTACAATACGACAGGTTCAGAAAAACATCCGTCTCTCCATTATATTAGCCGTCCAATTACCAACACGACTACCAGATAATTATAATTGGAGACAGTCTAGTCTGGCCCTTCATCGTAAAAAGACAGCTGCTGCACGATGCTGGCTACATTCCATTCTTAATTTACGATACATTACTTTATGGAGATCATCGCCGCCGCCAGAGGACTCTACGGTCGTTTCCTATGTCCCTCTGGTGGTTAACAACCGAAATCTATGCTTCGTGGCTCATCTGCTACACTCACCACCCTGGGACTACTGTACACTCCGGCAAAAATACACAGCATAATATTATACCCATGCATTCGTTTACAAATGCACATGTGTCTAGTATATATATATATATATATATATATATATATATATATATATATATATTAGGGTGTGTCTAAAAATTAAAATCTCGAATTAAACAACGACCAGGTTGGTTTTGTGTTCCATCTTGATAGCAATTATTACCTGCCAAATTATGAGAAAATCGAAATAAATTTAGGACTTGCGCAAAGCCCTTTAAGATTTGTGACTTTGTCATCAATGTGATTCATAGTTATTTTCAGAGATCCAAACAATTTTAAACACTTGAACATTAGATATAAGTCATAATCAAAGGATACTGGTATACTGTGAGTTATTCGTCATAATTTATTCCCTTTAGTGCCTTCGGGAATTTATCTCGATGGTATTCAACCATTTGCAGAACAAATTGCTTCTCTTCCTCATTTCTGACCAGCGCTTCATTGAAGGTCTGCATAAGAGCCACTCCTTTCTCTGCCAAATCATTCTTCACTCTTAGGGCAGATATGATGTCTTTCGCCTTATAGTATGAATGCTCGGACTCCCACTGTTGAGGATCTTGTTCAAGAAAAGAGTCATCCAATCCGAGGATGCTGAATATTTTGGGGGTTGAAGTGGAGAAGAAATCTGGCAGTGCTTTTGTAAGCGGGTCATGTATAGGGGAAACCCTCTTTGGAGGATCATCGGATACCTGATTGTTCCGCATGTTGTAGACCATGCGCTGCTTGTCATTGACGGTGAGTGCATCATCAAATAGGCTGAGGCCAACCAGGGTCTCTGATAAATACCAAAGGTGTCGCAAAAATGCTGTTGAGGCGACCTGTGAGACTTCCTTGTCTTGATAAGTGTGGATTGCCTTCACGAATTCAAGATCGTTCCTTGGGGCTTCTTTAGGTGAGGCACATGTGAACTAGTACTTCACGTAAATTGTTGTCACAAAACGTGACACTCGAACTAAATGATTTCACGCCTTCTTAGAGTAGGATGATCGAGATGCCCTCTCTGAGCTCTGACGTTGTTGAATGGGATATTGATCCCTGAAAAGCCACATCTTGATAGCATAGATCGCACGTGCCATCCAGCGTGCTCTATGAACTGCCCCTGGGTACCTGAACTTTATTCCTCTCGGCGGAATTCCTCCTAAGAAAATGACCGTCAGCTCTAGTAGCTCTTTGTAGTCATCTCTGTAATAATCAGTACTCAGTTGCTGCAATGCGAAGCTGATGACATTATCTCGAATTTCTGTGATGTGATGTACTGCATCTTTATCCTCCATTCCTGTGCGATATTTGGTCTGATCAATTTGTGGCCAGAAGTCTCGGAAATGAACAAAGAGTTCCAATTTTGGAGACTTTGCAGAATCATGCAGTGAAAACACCTTTTCCAGAACGATTTCAAATATATGATGACGGCAAGCAAGGTTCAATAGGTCCTTTCCCAATTCTGTTTCCAGCCTGATGCATACGCCGCCCTTGCAACCCGTGTTACTCGCCGTTGTATCGAAACACATGGCCACGATTCTGTCTTCTAATGCCCAACGTCTTATCTCGGCCATACACGCATCCGACATGACGGCAGCTGTATCAGATTGGAGTTTGGGGATGGCCAATAGCTTGGTCACCTCCTTACCAGATACCATTATCGGGAGGCGATCAACACACCCTCGTCCTGTCCCTGTAGCATCAGGCATGATCTTGCCATCCCAGTGAATAGTAAGAGGAACGTTCGGATCGAAGGATTCATGAATCTCTGCTGCTAGAGCTGCACGATTATCCTTTCTTGCTCGATGAATCGTAGCAGGACTGATAATGAGCTCGCCAGCTGGTGCTGCACATAGATTAGATACAGCGAGAGCATTGAAAATGTGAGAGGCCTTCCTGCTGCTAATTTTGGTACGATCTAGAGCCGCAGCAACATCACGAGTAACGACAGAGATTGCCCCCCTTCGCCGTTTTGGTGGCCATGCAGATGTAGAAGGTTCTGGTTCTGTTTCTGAGCAACCGGATGACGCCTGTTCCTCAGATGATGTTTCCAGCATAGAAACTTCGGTCACTGCAGCAGCTGTGCTAGCACGATAGCGTTTCATACGCTCTGCAAGACAAGTGCTGCTGATCGTGCTACCACTCGCTTTTCTTGCTTTGCAAGCTTGACATCAATGCCTGCCATTGAACCCCGTCGTCCTCTCTCACGCTGTGCTGTCAAAAACTGTCGATCCTCTTCTATCTTGATTATTGTGATGGCATCTTGGTGGGCAATATCAAATAGATTCTCAAGGGAATCCTTGAAAGACTTGCGCTTTCCATCTTCGGTTTCTGACTTCCTCGAAATAGATTTCTTAAGGTTTTGCCATCCCTTATGGAAATGTCGTAGCCGATCCCAAACGGGGTTCTCAGCCTTCGTTGGAATGCGGGCTCTTTCCCAAATTTGGAGTACCATAGCTGCCGTTTCTTTTACGCTATCATCCAGACTCTGATTTCTTAGTGTATGGAAATTAAAAAGCACCTTCAGAACCTGTCCTCGTGTAGGTAACTTCGCATAACTGAAATGATCTTCCGTATTTCCTATCAACCAGATTTCAGCCTTTTTTCTAGTAGATTTAGCCATCCCAAGTGCGATATGATATATTAATTAGAACAACCACTGCCCGCCATTTGCAGCACGACACCACTGACATAAACAAAAGCCAAGCTGTCACTGTGACGAATATTGATTAGTTGGGAAGCGGCCATTCAGAAGGGGTCAAAGGCTGGCAAGTATCGAAATCATGATAAATTGCCTATAATGCAACCTGGCTCCTAACTTTGGTCGCTTTGCGCAAGTCCTAAATGTTGAGCTATTAAGATATAATTTTGGATATGGATGCTATTCATGAATTGGCACGCTAATTTGACTTGGTCGAAACAAAATATTCAAGTTGAAAATTTCACATGTATCTTAAAATCACCCTAATATATATATATATATATATATATACTTTTAGTATATACGTAAATACATAATATAAATACATACACAATGCATGTATAAAATTGTATATATATATGCAAACGCAAGCTAGACTGATGTATTTGTCGTGCTGTGTCTGAACTGAAAGCGTAAGTTTTGATTTGCATTGCAAGTCAGTCCAGTGGGTCTCACCGAACAACAGCCCACCCTCCTGCACGCCTGATAACCCCGACCGTGATCGTAGAATTCACAAAACCGTGCCGTTGAATTAGAAATGAAGGTTGACGCCAGACAGCAAAAAGGTTTTTTCTACAACGGGGGGGAGAGGGGGTGTGGGGGCAACACCTTCCGACACGAACCACGAAACAATGCCCGGCAGAGCATGAGGAAAAACTGCCGCATTCTGATTCGTCTTCGTTACGATCCAATTTCAACCGAGCGACGTTGAATCCACGGCGCATCGTCCGAACAAGACTGCCCGTCGTAATGAATCCCAAAAGAATAATGGCCGCGAGTCAGGCAAACAAGGCAACGAGCATAATTGACGAATAACTCTTAGAGGCGCCATCGAAGTACGCTGTGCAAGTTAGCCGTGGGTTTACATGTATACATATGTGCATTGGGTTTATAAATGGTGGATGGGTGTTGGGCAGAGAGTAAACAGCTAGAGAAGGTTGTCAACGTGTGTGTAAAGTCTGGATACTTCAGACACCCAAGCAACACATGACTCAGACATCAAATGCTTTCATTTCAAATGGAAGTCATTACCAATTAGATGCAGCTGTAACATCTTAAGACGTCTGTCGTCTGGACTGGATGGTTGTGGCATCGCATCGTCTTGCTGCATTGTATTGTCTTGCGGCATCGCATATCGTCTTGTGGTATTGCATTATTTTGTGGCATTGGATGTGCTTTATGCACCCTATCGTGCATTAATATGCCTGATATGTCTGATTCAATCTGAATCAGACATTGCAGCTGTCTGGCACAACGTGTGCTTGAAGATCTTGGAGATCACAAATCCATTGAACATTTTGGCATCTTAGCCTCTGAACATTTGGCAGACGTGCACTCCATTCAGAAGTGTAAAATAACTTTAGGTTTCATTAATGACATTCATTTTGAACATCAAGAATATCCCATGACTATTTTTTAAAATCAAATTCACTCTTTCATGCTATTAAGTGAGAGTTTCAAGCACTTGGCACTAAATTCTGCAGACATGACGAGCATTTGTCCGCCACTTGTTATGTGGCCAAACAGAAAAATCATATCAGTTTTTCAAAACTTTCAAATTTAGTTTTAGTTCGTTCTAGCTTTGTACTCTCATTTCAGTATTAGTTAAAGTTAACAGAAATAAAACTGTTCGATTTAATGATAAAGTTATTTTCAGTTTTAGTAAACTATAACACTGCTATAGCTACTGGCCTAGTTAGCTACACCAGTAAGCGAGAGCGGCATTCGTCTGTTGGATACAACGGACTGCGGTTCAAGTCCCGGGCTGGGAGTTGACATTCAGAGACTTATATATCTCGGGCTATCACGCATGGGACGCGGTGGCGTAAGCTGCTGCGGAGCGACCTTGGAAAAGTTGCTCACCCATCATTGTCTGTGGGGAAGGCAACGGGAAACCACCTCAGTCATCTCATCCCCAGGGCCAATGAACCTGCCTTCGGGCAGAGAACCATCATCATCATCATCATCGACACTGCTATATAACCGGGATCTAAAATACCTTGGGCAAGAGAAAATGCAACATCAAGTGGCTCATGCAAACATCCCTGGAGAAAAGCATGCTCAAACAGCCCCCCACCCCTGCATGTAGCAAAGACCAAGAGAAACACCTACTTAAATGCATTCCTCAAAAGGCCAAGAAGCTCTAACATGAACAGCTAATGTAACTGAAAAGACTGCAGAGACAGAAAACATCTGAATGCACAGAAGAGATGCCAGTGAAAAAGCTGCACAAATAATTAATTCTGACAGGTATTAAACGCGGGAGACATCGAAGCCAAACAAACCTAGCGACAATGTCTATCAGCTGCAGAGACCTTACAAACACAGACAGTCTGGAAGGAAGCCACAGATTGAGACCTAGAAAAAGTGGGACACATTATCCAGTAGTTGGACAATGGACATGGTCGCTGATTGGCAGAATTGTATGGTCTCGAGACAGAGACTCGAACTAAAGATGTCCCGAAATGGGTTTTTTATTTCTCCGTCTCAACAAATATTTTATCAGTCTCGTGGTCAATTCTTCATTTTTGGAAACATAGATCTTGAAACGAAAGTCTTTGTCTCCTTCACAAGCAGTCTTAAGTTCGGAACGTGTTGTGCTACAAAATTGTCCTGTGCCGATGTGAAGTGCTAAACACCACAGAAGTTTAGAAAAGCACTCTTTCTGTTAACAACTAACTTAACAGATACTGAAAAGAGTCACTTATTTTGATTTTCCATCAGTGCAAAAATCACAATATCTCATAAAGAACATGAAATAGTCAGCATCTGTAGAATATATTTTTCACATGGCGGAATTTTTATGAGGCCATACATGGAATGTCCTAGTCAGAAAATCCCAAGGGAATCAGTTTTTACTAAATTATGTGACATGCATCTGCAATAATATTTTGCTTGAAGTACTTTTGCAAGTACGAATGATTTAGTAATAATCGTTATGCAGAGTTGCTGTGCTTGAATAAAATAAAACACTCATGTTTGCATTCATATAGTGGATTGCACAGCTTGACAATGGTTTAGCATCTATAGGTATCATCGTAATTTTACAAACTCTTGATCTTGATGTTAAAGCCTTGGTCTTGAAAGCATGGCTACAGTCTACAAACTCTACATGACAGATGGTGCAATTTAAGACAGGTTACGAATGTTTCCTGGACCTTTCATGGTTATAAAACCGTAGAATTCGATATCAGTAGAATTTTTAAAGAGCTCTGTTTAATCTATTTTTTTTAAACTTCATAAGGTCTACCGGAAAATCATATCAGAAGGGGCTACTAAGGCCTTGGGTTTGGAAACTCGACCAGTGACCACAACCAGTTACTCACGAACTGATTAACAACACCCTACGAAATTAAAAGTCGTCGTTATTATCCTAACCGCTCAGTAACATGGCTACTCCTTCACTTGCCCCATCCTCTTACTTCCTCGCTTCTGCGATTATTATTGAGACTATAACATGGCATCGTGGACGCAAAGAAACCCTGCGGCGTATTCGTATTTGTATTCATATTCGTATTGATTCCGCTATGTTCCAGCGACTGTAGGCTACTGCCATCTAACGAATACCCATAAAGAAATTCTGTTACCACGATATTTATAAACCACAATGGCTAGACCTGGGAGTCGACCCCAATAAGTCTTGGTCAATGGTCATCCCAAGTCGGGTCGGGTCATTTCTGGTCACCGCAACTGACCCCAAGTCGAATTTTGTAAAGGAAAGTCACTTGAAGTTGTTTTTACCCCAAGTCGACTTAAACCGACTTGAGACACAAACATAGGGCCTATATATAGGCCTAGTTGAAATTGTCACTTTTGCTAAACAGAGACTTAGCCTATTATATTGATTATTCTATCGGTAGGCTATCGTGCAAACTGCCATCTGCCGATCTATTCATAGAATTTGTTAGCCTATTCTATGCTAAAACGTCACGTTTATGCATGTGCTTAATAATATTAAAATGGTTAAACAAAATGTTACTAAAATATTAGCACGTATGCTTATCAAGACATGAACATGAGCAAGTCAATGAACTTATACAGGCATAATACAGCTGTAGTTGTCAGTGAATTTGGCGCAAAGAAAGCTGGATCTACAAGGCCTAGTAATATATTTGTCGCTATAGCCTACTTTGGCACGCTGTTGTCTGCAGATGGAAAAGCTATTGTATACAGGCCAATTGGACAATGAAAGACTTTACTGTCAGTGACTAGGCCTAGGCTACTATAAATTAATAGCAACCTACTGCCGGATGATGCGTTTGCAATGCTATTTGCTAAGTTGCGGAATGATGTTAGCGGCCGATCAATATTTATGAAAATAGAATGAGGCCTACAGATGAAGCCTATCATAAGATTAGCTGACCAAAGTCACTCCCAGGTCTAACAATGGCCAGATTCGTTTTTACTATACAGGCACGAATGACTAGCATTAGATTCGTCTGGCGCTCCACAAATGCCACGGAACGGCCAGCAGCATATTCGTTTTTACTATACAGGCACGAATGACTACCATTAGATTCGTCTGGCGCTCCATAAATACCACGGAACGGCCAGCGGCAGGTTCGTTTTTACTATACAGGCACGAATGACTAGCATTAGATTCGTCTGGCGCTCCATAAATGCCACGGAACGGCCAGCAGCAGGTTCGTTTTTACTATACAGGCACGAATGACTAGCATTAGATTCGTCTGGCGCTCCATAAATACCACGGAACGGCCAGCGGCAGGTTCGTTTTTACTATACAGGCACGAATGACTAGCATTAGATTCGTCTGGCGCTCCATAAATGCCACGGAACGGCCAGCAGCAGGTTCGTTTTTACTATACAGGCACGAATGACTAGCATTAGATTCGTCTGGCGCTCCATAAATGCCACGGAACGGCCAGCAGCATATTCGTTTTTACTATACAGGCACGAATGACTAGCAATAAATTCGTCTGGCGCTCCATAAATACCACGGAACGGCCAGCGGCAGGTTCGTTTTTACTATACAGGCACGAATGACTAGCATTAGATTCGTCTGGCGCTCCATAAATGCCACGGAACGGCCAGCAGCAGGTTTGTTTTTACTATACAGGCACGAATGACTACCATTAGATTCGTCTGGCGCTCCATAAATACCACGGAACGTCCAGCAGCATATTCGTTTTTACTATACAGGCACGAATGACTAGCATTAGATCGTCTGGCGCTCCATAAATACCACGGAACGGCCAGCGGCAGGTTAGTTTTTACTATACAGGCACGAATGACTAGCATTAGATTCGTCTGGCGCTCTATAAATGCCACGGAACGGCCAGCGGCAGGTTCGTTTTTACTATACAGGCACGAATGACTAGCATTAGATTCGTCTGGCGCTCCATAAATGCCACGGAACGGCCAGCAGCATATTCGTTTTTACTATACAGGCACGAATGACTAGCATTAGGTTCGTCAGGCGCTCCATAAATGCCACGGAACGGCCAGCAGCATATTCGTTTTTACTATACCGGCACGAATGACTAGCAATAAATTCGTCTGGCGCTCCATAAATACCACGGAACGGCCAGCAGCAGGTTCGTTTTTACTATACAGGCACGAATGACTAGCATTAGATCGTCTGGCGCTCCATAAATACCCCGGAACGGCCAGCGGCAGGTTAGTTTTTACTATACAGGCACAAATGACTAGCATTAGATTCGTCTGGCGCTCTATAAATGCCACGGAACGGCCAGCGGCAGGTTCGTTTTTACTATACAGGCACGAATGACTAGCATTAGATTCGTCTGGCGCTCCATAAATACCACGGAACGGCCAGCAGCAGGTTCGTTTTTACTATACAGGCACGAATGACTAGCATTAGATTCGTCTGGCGCTCTATAAATGCCACGGAACGGCCAGCGGCAGGTTCGTTTTTACTATACACGCACGAATGACTAGCATTAGATTCGTCTGGCGCTCCATAAATGCCACGGAACGGCCAGCAGCATATTCGTTTTTACTATACAGGCACGAATGACTAGCATTAGGTTCGTCAGGCGCTCCATAAATGCCACGGAACGGCCAGCAGCATATTCGTTTTTACTATACAGGCACGAATGACTAGCAATAAATTCGTCTGGCGCTCCATAAATACCACGGAACGGCCAGCAGCAGGTTCGTTTTTACTATACAGGCACGAATGACTAGCATTAGATTCGTCTGGCGCTCCATAAATACCACGGAACGGCCAGCAGCAGGTTCGTTTTTACTATACAGGCACGAATGACTAGCATTAGATTCGTCTGGCGCTCCATAAATGCCACGGAACGGCCAGCAGCATATTCGTTTTTACTATACAGGCACGAATGACTAGCATTAGGTTCGTCAGGCGCTCCATAAATGCCACGGAACGGCCAGCAGCATATTCGTTTTTACTATACAGGCACGAATGACTAGCAATAAATTCGTCTGGCGCTCCATAAATACCACGGAACGGCCAGCAGCAGGTTCGTTTTTACTATACAGGCACGAATGACTAGCATTAGATTCGTCTGGCGCTCCATAAATACCACGGAACGGCCAGCAGCAGGTTCGTTTTTACTATACAGGCACGAATGACTAGCATTAGATCGTCTGGCGCTCCATAAATACCACGGAACGGCCAGCGGCAGGTTAGTTTTTACTATACAGGCACAAATGACTAGCATTAGATTCGTCTGGCGCTCTATAAATGCCACGGAACGGCCAGC
Organism: Lumbricus rubellus; assembly: GCA_945859605.1. Classification (NCBI taxonomy): domain Eukaryota; kingdom Metazoa; phylum Annelida; class Clitellata; order Crassiclitellata; family Lumbricidae; genus Lumbricus; species Lumbricus rubellus. The sequence continues at coordinate 29,302,353 of OX243818.1, forward strand.
GGCAGGTTCGTTTTTACTATACAGGCACGAATGACTAGCATTAGATTCGTCTGGCGCTCCATAAATACCACGGAACGGCCAGCAGCAGGTTCGTTTTTACTATACAGGCACGAATGACTAGCATTAGATTCGTCTGGCGCTCTATAAATGCCACGGAACGGCCAGCGGCAGGTTCGTTTTTACTATACAGGCACGAATGACTAGCATTAGATTCGTCTGGCGCTCCATAAATGCCACGGAACGGCCAGCAGCATATTCGTTTTTACTATACAGGCACGAATGACTAGCATTAGGTTCGTCAGGCGCTCCATAAATGCCACGGAACGGCCAGCAGCATATTCGTTTTTACTATACAGGCACGAATGACTAGCAATAAATTCGTCTGGCGCTCCATAAATACCACGGAACGGCCAGCAGCAGGTTCGTTTTTACTATACAGGCACGAATGACTAGCATTAGATTCGTCTGGCGCTCCATAAATACCACGGAACGGCCAGCAGCAGGTTCGTTTTTACTATACAGGCACGAATGACTAGCATTAGATCGTCTGGCGCTCCATAAATACCCCGGAACGGCCAGCGGCAGGTTAGTTTTTACTATACAGGCACAAATGACTAGCATTAGATTCGTCTGGCGCTCTATAAATGCCACGGAACGGCCAGCGGCAGGTTCGTTTTTACTATACAGGCACGAATGACTAGCATTAGATTCGTCTGGCGCTCCATAAATACCACGGAACGGCCAGCAGCAGGTTCGTTTTTACTATACAGGCACGAATGACTAGCATTAGATTCGTCTGGCGCTCCATAAATGCCACGGAACGGCCAGCAGCAGGTTCGTTTTTACTATACAGGCACGAATGACTAGCAATAAATTCGTCTGGCGCTCCATAAATACCACGGAACGGCCAGCAGCAGGTTCGTTTTTACTATACAGGCACGAATGACTAGCATTAGATTCGTCTGGCGCTCCATAAATGCCACGGAACGGCCAGCAGCAGGTTCGTTTTTACTATACAGGCACGAATGACTAGCATTAGATTCGTCTGGCGCTCCATAAATGCCACGGAACGGCCAGCAGCATATTCGTTTTTACTATACAGGCACGAATGACTAGCAGAAAATTCGTCTGGCGCTCCATAAATACCACGGAACGGCCAGCGGCAGGTTCGTTTTTACTATACAGGCACGAATGACTAGCATTAGATTCGTCTGGCGCTCCATAAATGCCACGGAACGGCCAGCAGCAGGTTCGTTTTTACTATACAGGCACGAATGACTACCATTAGATTCGTCTGGCGCTCCATAAATACCACGGAACGTCCAGCAGCATATTCGTTTTTACTATACAGGCACGAATGACTAGCATTAGATCGTCTGGCGCTCCATAAATACCACGGAACGGCCAGCGGCAGGTTAGTTTTTACTATACAGGCACGAATGACTAGCATTAGATTCGTCTGGCGCTCTATAAATGCCACGGAACGGCCAGCGGCAGGTTCGTTTTTACTATACAGGCACGAATGACTAGCATTAGATTCGTCTGGCGCTCCATAAATGCCACGGAACGGCCAGCAGCATATTCGTTTTTACTATACAGGCACGAATGACTAGCATTAGGTTCGTCAGGCGCTCCATAAATGCCACGGAACGGCCAGCAGCATATTCGTTTTTACTATACAGGCACGAATGACTAGCAATAAATTCGTCTGGCGCTCCATAAATACCACGGAACGGCCAGCAGCAGGTTCGTTTTTACTATACAGGCACGAATGACTAGCAATAAATTCGTCTGGCGCTCCATAAATACCACGGAACGGCCAGCAGCAGGTTCGTTTTTACTATACAGGCACGAATGACTAGCATTAGATTCGTCTGGCGCTCCATAAATACCACGGAACGGCCAGCAGCAGGTTCGTTTTTACTATACAGGCACGAATGACTAGCATTAGATCGTCTGGCGCTCCATAAATACCCCGGAACGGCCAGCGGCAGGTTAGTTTTTACTATACAGGCACAAATGACTAGCATTAGATTCGTCTGGCGCTCTATAAATGCCACGGAACGGCCAGCGGCAGGTTCGTTTTTACTATACAGGCACGAATGACTAGCATTAGATTCGTCTGGCGCTCCATAAATACCACGGAACGGCCAGCAGCAGGTTCGTTTTTACTATACAGGCACGAATGACTAGCATTAGATTCGTCTGGCGCTCCATAAATACCACGGAACGGCCAGCAGCAGGTTCGTTTTTACTATACAGGCACGAATGACTAGCATTAGATCGTCTGGCGCTCCATAAATACCCCGGAACGGCCAGCGGCAGGTTAGTTTTTACTATACAGGCACAAATGACTAGCATTAGATTCGTCTGGCGCTCTATAAATGCCACGGAACGGCCAGCGGCAGGTTCGTTTTTACTATACAGGCACGAATGACTAGCATTAGATTCGTCTGGCGCTCCATAAATACCACGGAACGGCCAGCAGCAGGTTCGTTTTTACTATACAGGCACGAATGACTAGCATTAGATTCGTCTGGCGCTCCATAAATGCCACGGAACGGCCAGCAGCAGGTTCGTTTTTACTATACAGGCACGAATGACTAGCAATAAATTCGTCTGGCGCTCCATAAATACCACGGAACGGCCAGCAGCAGGTTCGTTTTTACTATACAGGCACGAATGACTAGCATTAGATTCGTCTGGCGCTCCATAAATACCACGGAACGGCCAGCAGCAGGTTCGTTTTTACTATACAGGCACGAATGACTAGCATTAGATTCGTCTGGCGCTCCATAAATGCCACGGAACGGCCAGCGGCAGGTTCGTTTTTACTATACAGGCACGAATGACTAGCATTAGATTCGTCTGGCGCTCCATAAATGCCACGGAACGGCCAGCAGCAGGTTCGTTTTTACTATACAGGCACGAATGACTAGCAATAAATTCGTCTGGCGCTCCATAAATACCACGGAACGGCCAGCAGCAGGTTCGTTTTTACTATACAGGCACGAATGACTAGCAATAAATTCGTCTGGCGCTCCATAAATGCCACGGAACGGCCAGCAGCAGGTTCGTTTTTACTATACAGGCACGAATGACTAGCATTAGATTCGTCTGGCGCTCCATAAATGCCACGGAACGGCCAGCAGCATATTCGTTTTTACTATACAGGCACGAATGACTAGCAATAAATTCGTCTGGCGCTCCATAAATGCCACGGAACGGCCAGCAGCAGGTTCGTTTTTACTATACAGGCACGAATGACTAGCATTAGATTCGTCAGGCGCTCTATATTGTGCTAATGTAAACCTACATGTACAGCGTTCTTCCTCTGTTTTTTATGAATTAAACGAATATAGGCCTACACATTGTTCTTTTTATATTTATGTTTTTCTTTATATTTATTTAAAAACATTGATGTTAGTTTCGCGAAGTAACGGAGGACCGACAAATATATATATTTGGCACTATAGGCTAACGCTAACGGCATTCCTACACTAGGCCTACATAATTATTATAGATTGCCTTTGTTAGACTGAGCCCAAGATATATGATACACCTTGGAAGCGTATGAAGTTGCAGACCCATTAAGCTTATAGAGTTCAACTGTTCAAATTAGCTTCACCGAATCTCTCCGTATCTCTATCTCGCCACTCTGTCTGTCTGTCTGTCTGTCTGTGTGTCTTCATGTCTGACTGTTAATAGACCGACCTCTTCCTCTCTCTCTCTCTCTCTCTGCCTGTCACTCTGGCCTAGCTCTTAAAAAGTAGGCCAAATGGAATACGGACAAAATCATAAATCATAGATGGCATAGATTTAGGGGCCGACATCAAAAAATGATTGTTCGACTTTATCACAAGCAGTACATTACGTTGGCACTATGTATATACAAGCAGAACATTATGTTGGCACTATATATAATACACGGAAGCAAGCAAGACAAGCAGCACATTACATGTAGGTTTGCACTAAATATACACGCCTGTATGACCAGCAGCACATTAGGTTGGCACTATATAATTATACACGCCTATATGACAAGCAGAACATTAGGTTGGCACTATTGTATATACAAGCCCCTTTCCAGTGGCGTAGCTAGCTTTTCATGGGCCCGTGTGCAGAAGTTCCGCATGGGCCCTGATCGACCTTGTTAGGCCGGTATTTTGTGTTCATGCATTCAGCATGAGAATATTGTAGAATAATAACACTGGGTCAGACATTGACTTATGTGGAGTTGGGCATACGACGAGAACTTTACTATTGCGTCCAAAGAAAGACTGGGTGTTAAACCCACAACCCTCCGCAATTCTTACTCTGCCTGCAATCAAGATCACTTAAACTAATCAATGACATTTTGCTATTAAACCTCACATAATAAACATGAATGCAGCACGAATGAGACAGATAAACTAAAGTGCTATACCTTCGTCGATTTTGAAATATATCACTTAGCATAATTATTACAATTAACCACTTATTATTAGTAGGCCTTCTAGTACAATGTCATTGCATCACAACGTTTCTTTCTAGCATTTTGTTCAACAGAAATTGTCAATCATCTATCAATTCACGTCCATCGTCCATGATTTGCAATTTTGCACTGTGCACACAAAAAAAACACGTACGTTCATCAATATTTTGTAGTGTAGGCCTACCTAACAATAAAGTTTCGTGTGGACTTTGAACGCTTTAGAAAGTCTTCATATTATTCTTTAATCATCCGTGGCGCTTTTGGGGCGACGCAGCAATTAATCTTCCTATCACTTTTATGGCTGGCATTGCCATTTCGGATGCTGATACATTCGCGGGCTGTAGGCTAGCACGTGACGAAACCTGAGAGGTAAGCTTATTCTTCTTCGCTTCGCGCCAGAAAGGGGATT